>CM049815.1:16533303-16925580 GCA_027422405.1 Ptychobarbus kaznakovi
CATGCCCACTTTAGTATGTCACAGTAAATGTTGGCATTCATGGTTCCCTCAATGAACTGTAGCTCCCCAGTGCCGGCAGCACTCAATGCAGACCCAGACCATGACACTCCCACCAACCATACTTGACTGTAGGCAAACATCCTTGTCTTTGTACTCCTCACCTGGTTTCCGCCACACATGCTGACACCATCTGAACCAAAGATTGGGCTTCTTGTGCATCATCTTTAGAAGAGGCTTCCTTCTGGATGACAGCCATGCAGACTAATATGAAGCAGTGTGCGGGCGTGTGGTCTGAGCACTGACAGGCTTGACCCCCCCAACCCTTCAACCTCTGCAGCAATCCTAGCAGCACTCATACTTTATTTCCCAAACACAACCTCTGGATATGACGCTGAGCACCGTGCACTCACTTCTTTGTTGACCATGGCGAGCTTGTTCTGAGGGACCCTTCCTGCTAAACCGCTGTATGGTCTTGGCCACCGTGCTGCAGCTCAGTTTCAGGTCTGGCAAATCTTCTTATAGCCAACGCCATCTTATGTAAGCAACAATTATCTTTTTCCAGATCCTCGAGAGTTCTTTGCCATGAGTGCCATGTTGAACTTCCAGTGACCAGTATGAGAGAGTGAGAGCGATAACACCAAATTTAACACACCTGCTCCCCATTCACAACCTGAGACCTTGTAAAACTAACAGTCACATGACACTGGGGAGAGAAAATGGCCAATTGGGCCCAATTTGGACATTCTCACTTAGGTGTACTCACTTTTGTGGCCACATTTAGACATTAATGGCTGTGTGTTGATTATTTTGAGGGACAGCAATGATACTGTATACACAAGCGGTGCACTCACTACTTTATATTGAGAAAATATAATTTCTTCAAAGTGTTCACATGAAAAGGTTAAAATAAAAAAAAGACCAAAATGTGAGGGTGTACTCACTTCTGTGAGATACTGTACATACTGATTAGTTAACACATCTTCCTTGGTAGTTAACAGTAGTGAGTTAAGTGTTAACGAATAATTACCTGTAAGTTCTTCAATAATTCCTTATTAGTTATGCAGTAAGAAACAGTATTCTAAAGTGTTACCGTGATTTATGTAGAAAAGCAATAGACCAGAGACAGAGAGAGAGACAGACAGACAGACAGACAGACAGACAGACAGACAGACAGACAGACAGAGAGAGAGACAGATAGACAGACAGATAATAGACAAGATAGATAGAAGATAGAAAGAATAGATAGATAGATAGATGATAATAGATAGATAGATAGATAGATAGATAAGATAGAAGTTTGAAACAACAGTAGGGTGACTAAATGGATTCATTATGCAGACATTGCAAAAATCTTAAATTCTGAATGAAACGTTCTTACAGCTCTCTCTCTCTCTTTTTCGTTCTTTTTTTATATTTCACAGGTAAGAAAGTTCTAAATTCTGATAGTTAGGAAGAATGTACAATTTCCTTTCCTATTACTTTTTTTTGTTGTTGCAACAATTATGAATGAATGAACTGGTGTTTAGTTAGATAATCCGATGTGTTCTGTTGAATATACAGGAGACAGCGCCAGATGAAAATGAGAGCAAGATGACTTGCTTTTTTTCCAGAAGACACTGGGGTCTGTGTTCCACTGCTGTTGCCAAATATACACATAGGGCGGCACATGGTGACCAAGATTACACAAAATTAAACTCGTTTACATTATTTCAATTGGGAGAGCATGAATCATGAGTTACAGGAAGAAAACCCACTACTTGAAGTGGAAAAAGAGAGATTTGTCAGCCTCGACGCAGTGTCTTCATGAAACCTAAACTTTGGGATCAAGGTGTTATGGAGCACAGGCGTATCCGTAGCCTCGCCAGACCAGACTGCTTATTCAGATGGCTGTGTGCAAATGGTGCGTACTTTACTTGTAGGAAGTGTACTTCCCAGGACATGCTGTGAACACTGAAGCTCTTCAAAACACCAATGGTTTGCCTCACAAGTCTGTCAAGAGAGTTAAACGCTCAGTACACATGGAGAAAACAAGAGCTAGCACTGATCCAGAAACAAAGCTTCACATTTCAGCTGTTGGAATCCGACGCATATGGGACTGTTTTTATTGTTTGACAGTTTCTTGATGCATTGCTGCAACAACTGCCAGTTGCCAGATTTTTGGGAGGCCTTTTGTTACTTTAATGGGGAGGAATTGTGTGGAAGCATCATTACATCAAAGGAAGGACCCAAGTCATGTCTGAAGAAGAAAATATTATAGAGATTAAAGGTGTGGCTTTAAAGTTAAGCCAGTAAACCACCTAGCAGCCACCAAAAATATCCTAGCAATTCCATACAGATAAGAAATCACATATGCTCTAGCATTGTGGCAGTGATGTTTCACTTAAAATGTTCTAAATAATTAAAAAAAAATGGAATGTATACCATTGACCAATGCTTTGTTATTTTTTATTTTATTATTTTTTAATAATGTCTATTACTTTTCCCTCACGTTAAATTTACTTAACGTGTTTTGCCATTATATTTAAATAGAAATGCAGATAAATTCGGTTTTTGACTTCTCTCAAAGTTAGATATTCATCATAGAACTCAAAATATATAATTATGTTCCTTTTGAATATATCTTGCCATTCAAATAAACATAAAAATCACGTCATAACATAACACGACTGAGAAGCTACACCGCAACACGATAACAGTAATCATGTTTTATTGGCATGCTCTTTGATTGAAGGTAATAGTACAAAAATTAACATAGCAGGTCAAAGTCTTTAAATCTGCAATGTCAAGCGGTTCACCACTAAAACTACTTTAGTTAACTTTGAGCATCACATTAATAAAAAAAAGCCTTGTTTTCAGCTAATAAATGAAATGCATCACAAAATCAAATAAAACCTAAACTATAGCATCAGAATAGAAGTGGTGTTTACACTCGCAGTTCAGTTTTCTTGGTTCTTTTGGTCCAGGCCAATAAAGTAAATTATACATTTCCTAGTTTTCTTAAGCCCAAAGTATACATCCTTTTTGTACATGTACACTAGTGTATGTGTATTGTTGAATGTCCTTTTAAAGTTTACTCCAATTGATAGAATGTGTGAATGCAGGTGGTCGACACATACGCTCTGGAAAGATTAATCTTTCTCTAGTGTCTGCGCTATTTTTCTCTTGAAGTTAGGACTGACAAAAATGTCTTTGTACTCTTTTAATCTAAAGCTGCTGCAGTCTCATAAACCCTTCACACAAGCGCGTGTCAATGTGGCCATCTATTGTTGTTGCAGTCATTGCTATTTGTTGCTGTTGCTGTTCCATCTATTTAGTACGGTGGCCCAATAGTGCACAACACAATGAAATCTCCACAACACAATGGCAACAAGCCGCAACACAATGAAATTAGCACAACACAATGGAAACAAGCCACAACAGAACAAAATTAGCACAACTTAAGCCACAACCAAACAAAATTAGCACAATACAATGAAAACAAGCCACAATACGAAGAAATTAGCAAAACACAATGGAAACAAGTCGCAACACAATGAAATTTGCAAAACACAATGGAAACAAGCCGCAACACAACAAATTTAGCACAATACAATGGAAACAAGTCACTACATCTCTTCTCAGGTGTTTGGTCATCTCAGATCATTTAAGGGTTGGATCCAGACTGAAGCTTGTGTAATATTAACCCCGTGGCAGAAACAGATAAACAACTAGAGACATAATTAGCGTAGCTGTTGTTGCATCCAAGCTAATATTATTTGTTCAACCCAAGCTAAAGCATAATAATGTGCGTTTAATCAGATATAACTGCAGTGCAAGATTATGAGATGCATTATATGAATGCTTGGCTAAAGAGATGTGTCTTTAATCTAGATTTAAATAGAGAGAGTGTGTATGAACCCCGAATGTTATCAGGAAGAATATTCCAGAGTTTGGGAGCCAAATATGAAAAAGTTCTACCTCCTTTAGTGGACTTTGCTATCCTAGGTACTACCAAGAGTCCAGAGTTTTGCGACCTTAGGGAGCGGGTTGGATTGTAGCGTGATAGAAGATTAGTTAGGTACGCAGGAGCTCAATCATTTAGGGCCTTATAGGCAAGTAATAATATGTTGTAACTGATACAGAACTTAATAGGTAGCCAGTGCAGAGACTGTAAAATTGGAGTAATATGATCATATTTTCTTGACCTGGTAAGGACTCTAGCCGCAGCATTTTGTACTATCTGTAGCTTGTTTATTGAAGATGCAGGACAACCACCTAGCAGTGCATTACAATAGTCCAGTCTAGAGGTCATGAATGCATGAACTAACTTTTCTGCATCAGAAACAGTTAACATGTTCCGTAGCTTGGCAATGTTTCTAAGATGGAAGAATGCTGTTTTTGTAACATGGGAAATATGATTTTCAAAAGATAAGCTGCTGTCTAATATAGTGTTCCTGTGGCTCAGTGGTTAGAGCATTGCGTTAGCAGCGCAAAGGTTGTGGGTTCGATTCCCAGGGAACACACATACTGACAATACAAATGTATAGCCTGAATAAGCACTGTAAGTCGCTTTGGATAAAAGCGTCTGCTAAATGCATAAATGTAAATGTAATACAACACTCAGATTTTTGACTGTAGAGGAAGTAACAGTGCATCCGTCTAGTTGCAAATTGTGATCAAAGAGATTCTGTGTACTGTTTTTTGTTCCAATAAGTAATATCCACAACACTTTGACAATTGCATGTCAGTATGTTAAAATAATCTTTAGAAATTGCATATTAATCCCCTATAAGCCACTCACAACACCCTAGCAACCACATAGGAATAGCCTGGAAACCACCCATAGTGCCTGAGCAACCCCATAGTTATACAGTAGAAACTACTCAGAACAACTTAGCAACTAGAGGAAACAACTTGGCAACACCATAGCAACAAATTGGAACTACCCACAACACCCAAACAACCTTATAGCTATACAGTAGACACTACTTTCCTTAGCAATCATAGACTACACTCTAGTAACCACCCGCGACACCAAACTGTACAACAACATGCTGGAAACCACTCAGCACATTCTAGCAACCACATAGCAACAAGCAAATGCCAACATCCAATTACCCACATCATCATAGCAACTTCCTAGCAATATGTTAGAAACATCTCAGAACACCATAGAAACTGCATAAGAATGCACTGCAACTATCCAAATAGCAGAGGAACTGCATAGCCCTGGAAACTTCCCACAACACCCTAGAAACTTCACAGCAACAGACAAGTCAGAACACCTTAGCAACTAGAAACATCTCAGAGCACCCTAGCAACTCAATAATAATAATAATAACTTATTTTTCTTATTTTTTATTTATTTAAAACAATATTTTAACGTTAAAACACTTTTAGTTAAAATAATTAAAATAGTTTTAAGAATACCTGTTAATTATTTTATCTTACTATTATTATGTAAAACCACTTATACTTAAAATGAATGAATAAAATAAATACATATTTGTAAGAATCACCCACCCACCCACAATATATATATATATAATATTATAAATATTATTAAATTATAATATAATATATTATTATTAAATTATAATGCATTTGTGTTTAGAGTATATGTCAGATTGTTGTCTATTTGAGGATTTTAGCTGGCAGCCTGTAACAATAATAATACTTTAAGGATAACACAAAACAGTGACACTATGTCTGTAAAATTTCCGCTCCTCGTAAGCATCCCCTAATTGTACCTTAGGAGCGCAGCTGAAGACATAACACACTCAAGTTACATCATACATGTCCCTTTTAACTTTTTTATAGTGATGAGTTTCAGGTTGTTACTGTGAGCGAGCAGTTTGATGTTGTACGTGTTCAGTAAGCCAGTGCCAAATTAGGCCATGACGCCAGACTCTCAACGACAAAATCACATAGTAAATGTATTTCTGGGAAACATTAATATTGCAGCTGCTTCTAATTAAAACCTGCTCCTGAACAGACCCCCCATGAGATCATCCCTCAGTAGACAACAACATCTAGAGAGGATGGACAGATGTGAGTATATGTTCCTGCCACTGGCATTTGCTGCATGACAGAAATGTTTGAGTTAAAATGCTTCTGCCACCCTAATAACTAAAAGATTTTCACCAATATATCTCTCCAGCTGCAAAACGCAACCTGTGTTCATCCTGAAGTTCTTAAAACAAATTTATTATTTGAGATATGGCGCTATCTTGTGGTCAATTCTTGTAATTGACCACATGCATCCAGTTATTTTCAATCCTGCTGCACATTTGGGCTGAAAGCTAAAAAAGCACTTCATTAGGAATATTTACTTTCGTAAATAATGCTGGCATTACAGGATGTTTACATTTTGTTCAAAAAAGGGAAGACCCACTTGTGGTGTCTCAGAAGCATTGCCTCAGTACAAAATATATAGCCTATGGGTATTTAGCCTACATCTAAAGCAGAATCTTTAATTAAATGGAACCATAACTGACTGACCCCTTGTGGAAAGGAACTGAATGTGCACTATACAGATGTCAAAAGCATAGCCTATTTTTTAAAACACACTTTTTCCTACTTATGTACAATTTCATAAGTGCACTTTGTAAAAATGCCAAATAAAGTTTTACTTTAAATAATAATAAAAAAATCCTATCATTATTTTTAAATAATCATTTGTTGGGTTTTTACAACTTTTATTTTGACACGTGCGTGAAGTCAGCCAGGTATTTTCGCGGGGAAAAAGTGTCTATTTTTTTTGTTTTTTCAGTAGTGCAGCGGTGTACAGTATAAAGCACAGCTCACACAGAAGTGACTTTCAAGTAAAGCAATTGTTAATGGTCAGACCGGCGAATTCACGTAAACTTTAAAATGAGTGAAATCTGCGTGTAAAACGACGCGAAACTTCCGAACAGGTTCTTTTTGGAATGATCTCCATGGCGAACTTCAGTCGAGAAATGGTAAATGTGAGGACACTGTCAAATATGTAAAGTAGCCTAACGTTACTTGATTATAAATTAGTTTTACTGTGGTGTGTTTTTTGATATTGGATTAAAAGTTAATATATTTTAAATGTAGGCAGCTTCATCATTACAAATGTGGAATTACGAATATATTTAAATACATTAAATATTAGTTCCAATAGCAATTTCCCTTACAAAAATTAACCATGGTTTTACTACAAATAATAATAACCATGGTAACCGTAAATTAACCATGGTTTTCCTAGTTTAACCATGGTATTTGTAGTAAAGCTGTTGTTGTACAAATGGTTACTACACTTTTATTATTACTGTAATAAACCATATTTCACAAATAATATGAAATGTAGATGTACTTAGGTCCGACTTAAGTGGGTCAAATAAAGCACTCTTGCGTTCAACTAATTACATTTAATGTAAGATATTAATTTAATTTCAGTTAACATTCAGTTTGCACTTAAAGGGTTACTCCACCCCAAAATTAAAATGTTGTCATTAATCGCTTACCCCCATGCCGGAAAAGCTTCGTTCGTCTTTGGAACACAATTTAAGATATTTTGGATGAAAACCAGGAGGCTTGTGACTGTCCCATTGACTGCCAAATAAATACCACTGTCAAGGACCAGAAAAGTATGAAAGACATCGTCAAAATAGTCCATCTGCCATCATTGGTTCAACCATAATGTAATGAAGCGACGAGAATACTTTTAGCACGCAAAGAAAACAAAAATAACGACTTTATTGAACAATTAGACTCCTCTGTGTCAGAGTAGTGCCATTTTGGAGAGTTTCCGCAGGACGCAAACTGTGTACGCTGTTCAGTGTCAGCCGCACCACACGGAAATGCTGTTTTCATTCAAATCAAAGCGTAAATAAACTTTGAAGATGTATCCGTGTGGCGCGGCTGACACAGAACAACACTGTTTGCGTCCAGAGGATACTCCAAAATTGCGCTAAGCTGATGCAGAGAAGACAAATTGTTGAATAAATGTGTTATTTTGGTTTTCTTTGCGTACAAAAAGTATTATTGTAATATAAGTATTATTATAGATGGACTATTTTGACGATGTCTTTCATACTTTTCTGGGCCTTGACAGTGGTATTTACTTGGCAGTCAATGGGACAGTCACAAGCCTCCCTGTTTTCATCCAAAATATCTTAAATTGTGTTCTGAAGACGAACAAAGCTTTTACAGGTTTGGAATGACATGGGGGTAAGTGATTAATGACATAAATGTTCATTTTGTGGTGGAGCAACACTTTAAGTATATTCTTTAAACCCTAACTCCAGTTCTGATTTAATAAATCAACTAAAGAAAACTCCAGATATATCAACAGTAGGGCCGGTTGACGTATCTCTTCTTCGGGCACTGACAGTCCTCAGCCTAGACAGGTATTGACAAGATAGCGGCATTTATCTGCTGAAAGGAAAACTGTTCAATCTGTCATCTTAATTACCTTTCACCTCCCTTGAAAGCTCTGATTGCACTATTATATTGGCCTACCGTTGGATTCCTGTGCCACCGGTCCCAAGTAGCTGTAGTGTTATACTGATAGTAATTACCTTAAGGAGTTTGAAAGAATCACCCTTCTGTATTCAAGAGAATCTGTTTGACAGATGTTTACAGTTTTCATATGCCCCACAGAACTAAAAAAGACGGAATGAGACAATATGTTGTTCATTCTAAAGGTGCTGTCAGGACAAGTGTCTAACAGGTTGATTTGATGAGGTAATTCTTATCTGGTTATGAAATGTACCACTAACTGAATTGCGTAGACTGAAAATGTACAGACAACGCTTTACAAAGGGATCAAGATCTTATATTGTCAATTACAAATTAATTCAGTTCAAGTGATACAAGCACACTCTCACCTTGCAAAAGAGTGCATTTCCCTTTATGTAAAAAACACACATAAAAAAACAACAACTGAGGTTCAGCTAATGCCAACAATGCTTTAAAACATTAAGATGCATATGTATGTATGCATATTATAAACTTTTAGCTAAAGAGCTGCATTGATTCTTGTTAATTTATACTGAGGGACAAAGTGAAAATGTTTTTGGGTCAATGACATTACAATTTATATAACATTTTCAATTATATATAACAATTATTATAAACATATTTTCTCGTCCAAAATTATTTTGGATATTTTTGGGGGTCATAGAGTCAAAATATGGCAAGAGTGATACAACTGTCCTGGCATCATAATGGAAAGAAAATATATAGAAAGGAAACTATTACATATTTGGAGACTAGTTTTGCAACCAAATGTAAAATAAAATAATTATATCATACAGACAATGTGTAAAAGTTGTCATGTAGTGCAACTTACCACTTTAATGAATTAATCATGATACTTGTTAAAATAATAATGATACCTCTTACCTTCACAAACCTAAAGAATTAAAATAATAAATATTTACATGTATTCAAGGTGTGAGGAAAATATGCTATTCCCTTTTACCTGATGGTTACACCACAAGGTATAAAAATCAAACAAATACAAATATGTAAACATTCACAACATTAAAACTACCTGCTTAATATTGTTTAGGCCCCCCTTGTGCTGCCAAAAAACTTTGAAGCATCAAGGCGTGGACTTCACAAGACCACTGAATGTGTCCTGTGGTATCTGGCACCACGACAGCAGCAGTAGATGCTTGGAAGACATTGTGTGGTGGAGCCTCCATGGATGGGATTTGTTGGTCCAGCACATCCCTTAGATGCTCAGTTGGATTGAGATCTGGGTAATTTGGAGGCCAAGGCAACTCTTCGAATCCTTTGTCATGTTCCTCAAACCATTCCTGAACAAACTTTGTAGTGTGGCGGGGTGCATTATCCTGCTGAAAGAGGCCATTCCATCAGGGAATAATATTGCAATGGATGAGTGTACGTGGTCTGCAACGGTCTTTAGGTAGGTGGTCTATGTCGAAGTAACATCCACAACAGGACTTTCCAAAGGAAGGTTTCCCAGCAGAACATTGGCCAGAGCATAACACTGCCTCTGCTGACCAGCCTTCTACCAATAGTCATCCTTGCTGCCATCTCTTCCCAAGGTAAAGACCAGGCAACCTTCTTCCATTCTTCCTTCTTACACGGTCTTGTTCTGATGCTCTTGTTTCCATAGAAGGTGCTTTCAGGGTCACCATTGACTTGTCAGTGGCTGCGCAGAAAATTGCAATTCACTCTTACTGCTTTTCCACTGGTGCTAGTGCTCAGCCACTGGCAGGGAGCAGAATCCTCTACGTCACCAACATGAGACCAGAATCATTTGTTATCTCTTGTGGAAGGAGAGCATTGATCTTTTCAGCTGCCTACTGATGAATGGGCATATTTAGTTGTTGTTAATTTCTTTAATTTACCTGAACCCTAAGGACTTTTTTAACAGCAGTCTGTAGTGGAAACTTTGCCTGCTGATGTCATAGGTTCCCTTGTTCGAAACCAGTAAGATTTCGGGGCCAGTTCGGGACCACCTTCTGCGCACTGGCTTAGATTATTATATATTTTTTTCCCAACTGGGCTCTGGCATTGGCTTGGGCACCGGCCCCAGTGGAAAAGCGGTATCTTTCTTCTGACACGTTCTGTCATGGCCAGCATTAAAATTTTCATCAGTTTGAGCTACAGTAGCTCTTCTATGTGATCTGACCAAACGGACTAGCCTTCGTGCCTATGATCCTGCTGCGGTTCATCGGTTGTCCTTGCTTGTACCATTTGTGGTAGGTACTAACCACTGCATAACAGGAATACCCCACGGGACTTGATGTTTTGGAGATGCTATAACCCAGTCATCTCACCATAACTCATTGACACTAGTCAAAGACACTCAGATCTTTTGGCTTGCCCTTATCCAAGAACAGACTGTTCTCTTGCTGCCTAATATAAACCATCTCTTGATAGGTGCCATTGTAATGTTATAATCAATGTTATTCAACTTGTCAGTGTTGCAAATGTTGTGGCTGAAAAGAATATTCCCTAAACAGTATGTAATTGCACCTCTAGTGTCACCAAAAGAAACAGCAAAAATAATAACCAAAAAGTTTCTCCAGCACTTTAGGGTTACATTGCTTTCTTCATCACACTTCCAAAACATGATGTGCTTCTTAAGCACACTGGGTGCTGGGGTATATACCTGTTAACACTTCGAAGGCACAGCAGGCTTCTTGATATTCCCGAGGACTGGAATGTCAAATATTTAATGACTTAATCCTTGAGCATTAACTGTACATTTTCTCTATCTTTTAACAGAGTATTAGGATGTTCCACAGTAAGACCAACCTATAAAACCCCATGCTAACCAAAGAACACACTGATCTTGTGGGCCTAGCACTCTGCACGCTATATCCCTAGAGGAAACTGTGGGTAACCTGAAATGAAGAATGGCATTGTTCTCATCTTAAACTACTGTTCAAATATTATTTCAATATAAGAGGTCTCCAAAAAGCACCCTGGAGTGAAATGTTCAACCTCAACACACAAGGCTAAAGGGGGCTCACCAAAGGCTTGATATTTACTAGCAATATAGGCTCATGGTTTGATTATTAATCAACTGTGGTAAGACACATTAACTGTCCATGATCATAAATATAAAGTCATTAAATACAAGGAGGATGTCTTAACAGAAAGGTTCCGGATATGGAATCAGTTTTCTGTTTTATGTTGGACTCGAAGAGAGATCATTAGCATGATGTTTCCTGGGTCTAGATTCTGAATGGTACTTGTTCACAAAGTTTGAGGTTTTATTTTGCCGACTGGGTGGCATTATTTGGGAAAAGAACAAGTGAGATAGAAATTCGCCGGTTAACACTTAAACCTTTCTGGGACTGGATTAAAAAAAGAAAGTTTGCATCTTAAGATAAATACCAAGAAGTTCATAAGAATGTTTCCAAATGCAATTCTTTTTATTTTTTAAATATTTTTTTTTAATATTTTTTAAAGACGATAGCAAGTGTTGGTGTTATCTTGATTGTATGGTGGTTCTTGCTGAAGACTCATTGATCAACTCAATGAAAAACTTCAAAGGCGCTGTTTTTGTGCTACCTGCAGCTTATGTAAGATAAAGTGATCTATTGCATTCATTTGCACTTCATTATTTTGTGCTCTTTCATATCTGCTGAATGCTGCCCGAAAGTTATACAATTAAAATGTAAGAATACTTGATAAACAAAGAATGAAGTCCCAGTCCTAAAAATGACCCTCAGTGGGGCGTAGGCAGAGGAATGAGAATGTATAAATTCATACAAATTTGCCATCAATTTGCCAAAATGTTAAATGGTTTCAGATTGCCATGAGAGTGTGTTGGACATGATGCCTTTACTGCCACTGAATTTAAAATCCAGTTTAGCATCTTGCCGAATATTTAAACAATGATGTCACTTTAACTGCATGTGCTGCCATATTCCTGACATGACAATACAATTGTGGTCTCTTTTTGTGACTTTCAATGAGACAAAACTGTGCCTACAATTCTTTTGAAGACTGTGCCAAGTTTCCCACCCACAAAGCCAAAGCATGATCTAACCAACATGAAATGTTCTGTGACACCCCTAAAGAAGAAATAAATAGATTTGAGGAAAATTAAAGGAATGTTAAACGGATGGAGTTGGTACTTGAAAGGCTTTTGATTCTGTCTATTTGAATTCCGTTTGTAGATGAGCAATTGAGTTGCTTGATGTTGTTCTATTGTACCTCAAGGGATTTCTCAAAAAATGTCTCCTTAAATTCCTTGGAGGATGAAAGACAATAAATAAATGGGGCTGTTGTTGGTGTACAGGAAGAGTGCAGATATTTCTATCTTTAAAGAATTTGATACGATTTTTGAGTTCATATTGAGTTTTGATTGCAGGTTTTTATATATTGGCACACCTATGCACATTTTGAGATCTCTTTGGGAACTCTAGAGACATTTGTTAGGTCTTTTTACTCAGGAGAAACATCTGGGATGCAGCAAACACAAACGGTGGAGTTTCCAAACACGTTTTTCTCCAGTGCGCCAGAAGATGGCAGACATGACTTTATGTGGGTGCCCAATGGAAAAACCATTTAACAGTGTGGTAGGATATGTTGTGTTGCCTTGCGTTAAGCTGTTTTTGCTTGGCAAATGAATTTTAAAGAACGGTGCCTATAAACAGGATAGAGATGATACATAAGACATAAAACAAAAAACAAAAATAGCACACGCGGACATGGTGTAATGTCCCCGGCAAGGAGCATCTAGTCAAGGAGCATCTAGTTAAAAGAGATTTTTTAGGTTACTTAATTGTGATTGTCAATTGTCATTTGTCAGTCTAATGGACTTAACAGGCACTGAGACCTAGTTTAGTCTATTTTGTGACATAAACTATGCGTCATGCAACTCTCACAAGTCATAGAAATGGAATGTGAAAGTTGAATAACAACTGCATTCACCTATAAAACCACTAAACAGACTTCTTTTTTTAAATATGAAAAGGCATACTGTATTTATAGAACATACTGTATTATGTAAAATGACGTTGCTGAGTGAAAGTCTGTTTGATATTATACAGTAAGAGCTAAAGCTCAAAAGGCTTTGCACCATATGGCTTGTGGTACAACAGTTAGGATTATTACAGCATTACGACTCAATTGAATGCAGTTTTGTCTTGAAGGTCTTTTCTCCCGTCGTATAACGTCTCAGTCCACTGACTGAGCTAATATCCTAATGGATTAAGGCCTTAAGGAGAAAATTGCAAGGAATAGTCTTTGTTGAAGGATTTTAACTGTTGATCTTGCATAGCCATTATTCTCACTCGGTTGATTTTATAACTCTGGAGATGTGCAGCATGATCAAAAAAAAATAGCTCTATTGCACCACAACAGAGTAAAGACAAGATTGTAGCATTTTCTCAAGAAAATCAGCATGCATGCCTGTGCAAAACTCACCGTTGTGATGTGAGGGTGTTTTAGGTCATACCTACGGTGTTCTGAGTGGTTGCTAGGGTGTTGTGGTTTGTTGTCAGGTCTATACAACTCCTAAAGTGTTTTGAGTGGTTGCTAGGGTGTTGTAGTTTGTTGTCAGGTCTATACAGCTGCTAAAGTGTTTTGAGTGGTTGCTAGGGTGTTGTGGTTTGTTGTCAGGTGTGCAGCTGGGGTTCTAAGTGGTTGCTAGGTGTTGTGGTTTGTTGTCAGGTCTATACAGCTGCTAAAGTGTTTTGAGTGGTTGCTAGGGTGTTGTGCAGTGGTGTCTAGGGCAGGGCTGTTGCTAAGGGTTTGAGCTAGGCTGCAGGTCTATACAGCTGCTAAAGTGTTTTGAGTGGTTGCTAGGGTGTTGTAGTTTGTTGTCAGGGCTATGCAGCTGCTAAGATATTCTGAGTGGTTCCTAGGATGTTGTGAGTCATTACAGGGCGTTGCTATGCATTATATGAAGTGTTCTGGGGGTTGGTAGGAAGTTGCTAGGAGTTTCTGAGGTATTGTCATCACATTGCCATGCAGTACTGTTGCTAGGGGATCATCGCCATGGCATTGCACTGCTCCTCTGTTGCTAAGGGGTTTTGAAGGATTTATAGCACACTGCAATGGTGTAGATGAAGTGTATTGGTTGCTAAGGTGTTCTGAGCAGTATGGGATGTTGTGGTTTGTTGTCAGGTCTATACAACTCCTAAAGTGTTTTGAGTGGTTGCTAGGGTGTTGTAGTTTGTTGTCAGGTCTATACAGCTGCTAAAGGTTTTGAGTGGTTGCTAGGGTGTTGTGGTTTGTTGTCAGGGCTGTGCAGCTGCTAAAGGGTTCTGAGTGGTTGCTAGGTGTTGTGTTTGTTGTCAGGTATACAGCTGCTAAAGTGTTTTGAGTGGTTGCTAGGGTGTTGTGGTTTGTTGTCAGGTCTATACAACTCCTAAAGTGTTTTGAGTGGTTGCTAGGGTGTTGTAGTTTGTTGTCAGGGCTGTGCAGCTGCTAAAGGGTTCTGAGTGGTTGCTAGGGTGTTGTGGTTTGTTGTCAGGTCTATACAGCTGCTAAAGTGTTTTGAGTGGTTGCTAGGGTGTTGTAGTTTGTTGTCAGGGCTATGCAGCTGCTAAGATATTCTGAGTGGTTCCTAGGATGTTGTGAGTCATTACAGGGCGTTGCTATGCATTATATGAAGTGTTCTGGGGGTTGGTAGGAAGTTGCTAGGAGTTTCTGAGGTATTGCCATCACATTGCCATGCAGTACTGTTGCTAGGGGATCATCGCCATGGCATTGCACTGCTCCTCTGTTGCTAAGGGGTTTTGAAGGATTTATAGCACACTGCAATGGTGTAGATGAAGTGTATTGGTTGCTAAGGTGTTCTGAGCGGTATGGGATGTTGTGGTTTGTTGTCAGGGCTATGCAGCTGCTAAGGTGTTCTGAGCGGTTGCTAGGGTATTTGGGCCATTACTAGAGTGTTGTTATACAGTTTATGGAGTGTTCTGGTGGTTGTTAGGATGTTGCTAGGGCTTTCTAAAGGATTGCCATCACATTGCTACAATGCAATGCTTCTGCTAGGTTGAGGGTGTCATTGCCATGACATTACAGTGGGTCTTCTCTGTTGTTAAGGGGATTTATAGCTAATTTTGTTCTATGTGACTCCGCCCACTGACACTTTGACCAATAATATTTCGACACCCCGGTTGCCAGAAAACGCAGCATATTAGTGGCAGGGAAGCCAGCAAACGAACTGCATCAGATCGCAGATTCTCCCCGACCTAAAAAGCCTCGACATCCTTTGAAAAAACTCTATGACCAGATGCATATTAGAATGACATATTAAAAATATTTTTCAGTTGTAATTCACTAGACTTTTTTGAGGCCTGTTGTTGCTCTCATACAGAGAGCTTTGACAAAGCATTCCAGGGCCTTACTTGAAGTTGAGCACCAAATGAGCTGTCAAAGCAATAATTTTCTGTCAATTTTGTTTTGCTGCAGAAAACACTTTTTTATTGTACATGCTCAATTTCTAATCACCTCCTGGGAGACTTGAAACGAGTCGGAGAAGTGCGGTCTGCTTTATCAAGCTCTGCCAGACAGCTACCTTTAATAAACACCAGTCCTAAATGCTTTGGATTCTGCAAGTCTTAATTTTCAGGAAACAGACAAAGCCTGTTTCAAACCAAATAAATACGTGGTCATATCTCAGCAAAGTACCAGCCTCATTATTACTGCAGGTAAGTGAATTTTATTCCAGAAACAAATTATAATCTCCTTTAATGACTGAAAAATATAAATACCGATGTCAGATTCAACCACAAACTCCCTTAAAATAGAATATTACCTCTTCAACGCTGGCCCCTTGAGGGGATTTTGCTCACTTTTTCCTGTTTTTACATTCTCATGTGGTTTATAATTGCAAGTGAATGCGCTCTCAATCCGTTTGAGTCGTGCATAGTGTATTGTCATTTTTCATTCAGAACTTCAAACGCTTTCGTTTAAGACCATTATGGAATATAGCCACAGACATGGAGGTAACCAGAGATGTTTTCACAGTAGTTACACTTCGGTTTGCTTTACTGAACTAGATCGCCCGAGTTCTTCATGAGAAAACAAGTAGGCCGTGTTAAGACCTGAGGGTTGAACTCGCTTCAGAAATGTACACAAACACAATCTGTAATTTAGTTTGACTGTAAAGAAGCCTGGACTATAACGGAACAAAGAAAATACAGAATAATGAGTCATTTAAGCCAGATACAATATAACATTTCTGCCACTATTTACTGACCCTCATGTCATTCCAAAATCGTACATTGTATAAAATATTTTTTGAACTTGTCAATAAAACAAAGATTATTGGATAACAATTTACAAGAAAATACCATTTCAGTATTTAAGCATTTTACGATAAATTTTATGTGTCACTTGCCGTTTTTTTATTATATGTAAAATGTACTAGCAGTTTCTTTTTAAGTATATGCTATTATGATTTTTTGTTTTAGCATGGGCAGCATTACCATGGTTGAATGAAAATACTAAGTCAGTCCATTTTGCCCCTTTTTTTGTTGTTGTTAGCGAGGATGCTTAAAAAAGAAATACATTTAAAAGAAGAAAATACTATCAGTATTTCTACTTAACCATTTAACGATTAATTCAATGTGTTACTTGCTGTTTATTCATAATTATTAGTAAAAAAAAAATACTAGCAGTTTCTTAGTCAAGATTATATGAGAGTAAATCCTATAAAATCTGAATTTTCGAATAATTTACGGATCTTTTCCGTATGACAGCAGTTCATAGTAAAAATAATACTAATAATATTTCATACAACTTGTGCACTATATTCCACGTCTTCTTAATTCACAAACTATGAACAAACAGAAAAATGTAAGTACATTCAATTTCGGTTACGCGTCTGCATATTTAATCTTTAATAATATTAAATAAAATTATAACAGAATTATACATTTTGGTTTAATTCATTTTCTTTGTACAGACAGATTTGCACTTCAACAAGTTCCGAAATGTTATATAACTTCAGGTCTCATTTTCTCTCATCGTTCAAGACGGATTTGGCTGTACATGTTCCAGGATTAGCAAACATTTTGAGTTCGGTAAATGTAATTGTGGTTACACAATGTGCCCGTGGATGAGCCGATGCACAGGTTACAGCAGGTCACACATGTACAGTTACACAGGACGCCTCTGGAGAAGGTGTGACATGCCGCTTGGCAGCTCGATCACGGAGCCACTTAGTCTCTGATCTTCATCATGATAGATGAGATTAGGTGAACCACACAAAGACTTACTGTTTGCATAAGTCAGATGTGTCGTCATAGTTGGATGCACATTTAAGAACTATTTTGGTTGGTTTGTATGCCATAGGTAAAACGGTGTAACTCATATCACACCTTATATATAATACACTGATGCTGCGAAGGTGTTCTTTTGTCTTGAAAAGTCAAAAAATGGCTTGCACGACCCCTCATTATAAATAGGCATCCAAAAAAGTAGTAAACTAGTCTGTAAGTGAATGTTTACCTAAATGACACAGAAAGGTCACGCGTGACTCCATCTGAATTTCTCCTCCAACTTCAAAATTGTCTGAAATCATTGTTTTACCTTTTTTTGTAAAGGGCGTTTGACTTAGTCTTTGCACGTTTGCTTCTGTCTATGTCACGCATGACCTTTCCAACGTGACTACGTAATGCATAAAGTATGGCGCTCTGACGAGGGGAAGCTGACTCATAAAAATTGTCATTATTTATACTTAAATTCGCAGTTCTTTTCAGCTGCTCTGTGAGATTAGCATTTGTATGTAGAATGAATGAATGAATGAATGAATGAATGAATGAAGAATGAACAAACAAACAATCTTAAAAACAAAGTATTAAACTCGTATATATAATGAAACAAGGAATTGGTTATAATAGGTGTCAATTTGTATTATTTAATTTATAATTCTTCTACAAAATTAATCAAAATTTAATACATGAAAAAAACAGACAATGACCGATCTTAATTAATGTTTCGCTAGATAAGACATTTATGCACAGAGCTCCTTTTATTCATTTAGACTATATTTATAATTGCTGGGATTAATGTTTTAAATATAAATTCTTGTAGAGCCCTTTTAGGGGAATTAAAACGGCCAGCAGGTGCATTGAAACTGCAATTTGTACCTTTTTTATTAATGGCAATGAGTTATTGCCAATCAACGCGGATTATCCCCAAAAACAGCACTTGCTCGTGTCAAGTCCAATTTGAAATTTCTATGTATATTAAAACCTTATTTAATAAAAAAAATAATGAATAAATAAAGCCGCTTTGGGAAGCATATGCTGGTTCGGTACAGACCGTTTGAACAACCCCCACTCCTCCATTCACCCCAGAGACGCTGAGCGTTGGGCGGGACATGAAGCATGGCAGAAAAAAAACTGAGCAGGCCCATATAACCTGGTGCTGAGTTGGTTATAAGCTGGTTACGATCTGGTCAATAAAATGTAAACTAAGCAAATTTTTTGACTAGCTCCTGCTCATAACCAGCTCAGGAGATAGATTAGCAATATATAATTTTTATCAATTGCTTAAACTCGTTTCGCTAGCTCTTGGCTGGGATGACCAACTAGAAAAAAACAAATTTAAGAATAAATAAAAAGCAATGCTGGTTCGGTTTTGACCTGGAATGTTTTCTGAGTTGGTTATAAGCTCATCTGGTCCTAAAAACTTAATCAGGACAAGCTTATTTTAGAAAAAAACAAACAAACCTGACTAAAAAACTTAATTTATTTTCGAAAGAAAGACATGACCATCTAGAATGGCATGGGGGTGAGTAAATTATCAGGAAATGTTTACTCTGGAAGTGAATGCATTTTTAAAGTAAATTGGGAGCATGATTTCTAATTCTGTTTGTTGAATGATATGTGAATAGCATATTGCACCCTCTTTATGAAATTGAGGACAAGAGTTGTTAAAAAAATAACCAAAATATACGAAACCCAATAAAAACAAAATGAATTAGCAAACGAATTAGTAAAACATGCTAACGATTTATTTAAAACGAGGGAAAAAATGTGTAAATCGTGCTGATGTGTTAAGCTCTGTGGCTCTATAGAAATGACTGGATTTTGCTCTCGTAAATTTACAGATCAAAGGTAAGTGTGACCGCACCTTCAGTGACAGGTTTAGCATGATGTGCTAGCAGTGACTAGCATGCTAAAGATTTGCATCTATACATTCACTCTCTGACATCAAGAAAGTACTGGTGTAGCAAGTCGCCTTCAACAAGTTGTCAAGACAATTATGTATACATTTAATCATTTAGCAGACAATTATTTTCAAAGCTATATATAATAATAATATATATACGCAGAGCCTAAAATTAACACTCGCCAAGCGCCAAATGCGAGTAAAAATCAGTGTTGGCGAGTACATGTAACAGTGTCAGTCACACCAGTAAACCTTTTACGAAATATAACAATGCAATGTAGTGAGAACAGCAGCCAGGTTTTATAGAGATTCGCTGTTTCTGACGTAAGCGATTAAAATAATATTTTCCGAAGATGAGCTCATCGTGATGCTGTTCAGTCATAAGCGACAAGAGCGAATCAAATAATAGGATACAAACGGACTGATCAGGTCAGAGCAGTTTGATGGCCATAGTTCTAATAACTTTGACCTGAGAAGATACTGCTGCTTCATTTCGGAAGATTAACCTCTCCCTTCTTTATAACGCGTGAATGTGGCGACTTACATACTGGGGTTTCGCCATCTTAAACGGTGCAGTGACGTGGTTTGAAAGGCTGCGCGTTCGGCTGAACACACACCCTGAGCTGCTTTAGACAGCGCACCAGTAGCGCTTTAATGGACAAAAACACACACAATTATTTCAAAATACGCGGTTTTGGCGAGTTACCCTATAAACGTAGTCTTAAATGAGTTATAAAGTCTTAAATGACCTTACAGAGTTTGGAGAAAATAGGATACGTGTCAGATCCACGTCATGTGCTTAGGTTTTAAGGCCGGTACACACCAAGCCGACGGTTGGCCGTCGGGCAGTTTTTGTTCGTCGGCCGACTAAGTTTTCTCAGTGTGTTCCGCACCGTCGGCTGAAGTTGGTCCTCGTCTGCTTGTTTTCAGCCGATTCGACATGTTGAATCGGCGTCGGAGCTCGTCGGTCAGTCGGGCCATCTGATCATTCTGATTGGCTGTTCAGCTGGCGAACCAGTGTGCGAGAAAAAAAACCCCGCAAGTGGTTTCACCCATTTAGTGCGCTTCTTCTTTTCCTCTTCCACAAGCAGAAGACCAAGGGCTGACAACGCCAGTGCCATTTGCAAAGTGTCAGACATTTCCGAAATATCATGAATCCGTCTGTGGTGAGCGAGATTCTGTGCTGCTTTTTCAGGCACCTTTGTTTATGTTTTGTATCCCTTTAGCTCTTCCGGTTTCCAGCTTTGAGTAACAAACATAGACTATTGACACCTGCTGGTACGGAAAGGGATTTCTTCTACGCAGGCGCAGAACGGATGTGATACTTGGCCGTCGGGTGTCGAGCGTCGGCTTGGTGTGTCAGGGCAACTTTGAACCCAGACGCTGCCGACGTCGGCCGACTCCGCAGTCTGATTTCGTCGCCACTAGTTCGTCGGCGTCGGCTTGGTGTGTACAGGCCTTTAAAGAGACAGCGCTGCTTTTAAAGCGAGACCTGCTGAAGTCTGTCATTGATGATGTAAAACAAAGAACAAGAGAAAAAGAGAACTCACTAGACTGCTCTAGTCGTTGATTAGCTTTTGTAGCTGAATAAAGATTAATCTGTATAGTTTATGTATATGTAATTTATAGTTTATGCGAAGATTTATAGTTTATGCGAAGATAAAATGCACCACATACGTTCTGAAAACTGAGTATGTGTGAAACAGGAGTAACGCAATGGTCTGCTCCGTTTGCCGAAAACATGCAAAGGACAATAATCTCAACGTTTTTAGGACAGAAAAAAGATAAATCAATATTTTCTAATAAGTTTGTTGTTATTTTCTTGCAAGTAAAGTAAAGGACAAATTAAAAACTGAAGTAATTGGTACGAAAGATGTACCAAAATCACATCAAAGAGTGTTGTTGATGACAATGTGCTTGGAGTTATGGGTAAGTCATCTTTAACTCTAACAACAGCATCATTAAGGAGACTGTTGTTCTAGAAAGGCTTTTAATCTGAAGACACCAACACTAACATCTCATGCTGACACAGCAAACGGTGGCAAATTAAGCTCTGTTTCAATGCTGCTAAAATGGACCCTATTCCAAACAGTTTTTGGTCCATTAAAAGTAATTGCCTATTTCTCTAAGTAGTGAGATATTTTTTTTCTGGTAATTTGCATGCATGCAGGGCCGCTAAACCCCCGAGACCCCATGCTACCAGGTGCTTGTTTCTACAAGTAAGGATTTTCTCGCTGTTTAAAATCAGAGTGCAAAAAGGAATCAAAACAACCAAAAATTGCCTTCAGCACAATGATATGTACCCTATAAATTCATGAAAATCATCACCTAGCTGATCGTATATTGTTGTTATAAAGCTTTTGATTTATATGTAAAAACTAGACTGAGTATGAATGAAGAACACATAATTAGGATAAACCAGACATATGCACATTTAACCCATAAGGGGAAAAAATAAAAATGATATATATATAATTTACAGTGTTTAAAAAAATCTCTCTCTCTCTCTCTCTATATATATATATATGTATATGTACAGTATATACTGTATACACACTCACACTAATATTATTAAATAATTGTAAGTCTAGGTCTTTGTTGCTGCTACTCTAAGATTAGAAATGCATTTTCATGCCCCTGAAATACATTTTTAAATATATTTTGGTATATGAAAGTGGAGAAGAGACTGGAAAAGCATAGCGTTAGACACAAGTCCAACTCCAATGAAGTGCATAAACTACTGGCAGTACGTAGATCCAAAAAATAGCTCAAAGATCAAAAACAAATAAGATCTGCACACGAAAAACAGGCCAAAATGCTCTTATGAATTTATTATGCAGAGGCCAGAAATAAAGTGCAAAAGTACAAAGTGTGTAAACGTGCAAGTGTTAAAGTTAAATGCTAAAATTAGGAAATGTAGTCTCGCAAAAAGTTTGAATGCAATTTAAAAACATAAAAAATCAAGGAAGCTATGTAGATTTCAATATCAAGCTATAGCTACAGAAAGTAAAGGAATTAAAATGTTATTTGCTTTAGAGTATCTTTTGTGTCATTATGTGTGTTTTTTTTTATTCTTGGCATAATAAAACTTTGGCAAAGCCGCAAAAGAACCACCCCCCCCCCCCCCCCCCAGAAAAGTTTATTACTCAGCAGTTTTCTTACAAGTGTTAATTGTCATTAGCAAGTCTAATATAAAAATATAATATATATATAATAACTACTTTAAGCTTGTTTACATTTTTTGAGGCACTGAGTAATATTTCATGATTAAATTCTGCTTGGTGGGCTTTGTGAAAGACTTTTGTAGCTGTAATCACTTGGTGGACAGTAGGGTTGAGATCACATACAGTAAATAGAAGTAACCTTTTTCATTCAGTTTGAAAAAAATTAAACGGTTGGAGAACTTTTGAGTACATAAGCTGCCAAATTCTTGCTCCCTAAAGCTGATTTAATCAAATCTCCTGACACTTGAATGGAAACTAAACTCCTTTCAAACTCAAAGCGCAAAGCACTCAACTTGTCACCTGCCAGGAAATTTCAAGTAAACTAAAACAAAGTGTTCAATAATAAGATAAACCGAGAAGAAGGTAAGAATATGTCTTCTGTTTAAAGGTGAAAGGAAAATGATGCTTCCCGTGATGAGTAAGGCAAACCTTTAGCTTGTACGGTCTCTCAGCGCTAAAGAGAAAATTAGAAAGATACCAATATATCTTCAGTGAGCAAGAGACATTTAGCGGCTCGTTCATCCGTGTTTTGTTGAAGCGAAATGAAGACTAGTCTTTTCTCGAGGGCTGATTGATCTTTGCTTGCAATTGGTCATGGCTTGTGCAAAGCGGATTTTGGCGCGGCGTAGACCTTGGCCCATTACATCATTCAAGCTTGGGACGTGAATTGAAAAGAAAAAAAAACGCATTTGTTTCCTTGGGAAAGTTAATTAGGCACCAGTCGCACCAATCAGCTTCGAGGTTGTCTGGTGACTAAATGGTTTTAAAGCAGTAAACAACTATGGGTCACGTGGAGCTACGTCATGAGAAAGCACTCAGCCATAGATGGGATACATTTGAAAAATACCAAGTAGCTGTTTGTGGCCTTTCCATTAAGGTTGATGCCACACTGGCATCTGTTTTACAGTAAAAGAGCAGAGGAAATCAGCATTACCTCACATGACCTGAGTCAGCGTTTGATTTCCTAAAGCGGTAATTTCCTCGAGCCATAATTACAATGTGTTTCAAATAAACAAGGGCTGTTTGAGGGTGTATGATTAGTTGACACATAACATGTCCCCTCAGGGACAAAAATAAAATTGATGTATAATTCACTTACCCTGCTGTCAGTCAGAACCTGTATGCATTTATTTCTACCCTGAATATCTTAAAAATACTGCAACATTTTCAAAGTGATTTTGCAAAAGTTATTTTTTTTTTTGTTGATGTTTTAGACAGTTTTGAGACACTTCTTTTTTAAATATTCTTCAAAATGTCTTCTTCTGTGTTCTAATGAAGAAAGAAAGTTGCAAGCAAGTCATAGGTGAATTATCCCTTTATACTACAATGAAAAAGATTGTGTTGAAACTATTTTCACTCAGAAATTGATAGCATTTTCCCAAATAGTTACAAGGAAAAGGCAAGTAACACATTGATTTAAACATCATTACATTTTGAAGTAGAAAGACTGAAATAGTATTTTATTTTAAAACATACTATAATTTAAACTTTGAAATATATTTATACTGTATGTATATATATATATATATATATATATATATATACAAATGTGGCCAATAATCTAAAAGTGAAATTTTGTTCACAAAACATCTATTTTCTCATTGTACTTCAATATGCTTTTCAGATAAGTACAAGAAAGCGTGAGAAATTGGGAAGCAGAATTGGGGGAGGTGCATGAATAATAGATTGCTACTGTCGTGGAGAGGGGCGCGTTATTGTTCCAGCGCTCTCTTATGCCGTGTCCACCAATGGCCTGCTGGGATAGCATTGTTCAGCTGAGAGCCACCACGGCCGGAGTGGAGAACTGCAGCCGTGCCGCCCAAACCAAACGTCCACACTTTTAATTCCTCCACAGCTTAAGTCATGGCCTTTCAAGACTGAGTTAAATAAAATCCAGAGAAATGGTGTCAAAGTGGACCGCCTCAGTGCCTATTGTCTGAAATCCAGGAGAGGCTGATGCAAATATCGAGCTAACATCTCCAAAGGTCAGGTGATGAAGGACACAGAGCCTGGGTGAATTGTTTTGACAGGCATTAAAAGCCTTTCATTTTGGATTTATCCGACGATCTCACTTCCTTTGATGTCACGGCGCAACAATACGTACAAGCGGTGGTGTCTAATGCAATCCGATCGCCACACAGGTGTTGGATAACGTCACTGCGTCAGCGCTAAACAATTCTAAAAGCTAAATGATTTTATTTGAGCGAGTTATCACAGATGTGTTTTTCAAAGAACTGGCAACACATGAAAACAAAATATTACTCTAGCCCTTTATAATATCTCCGGGAATGATTTTATTTTCGAATAAAATCCTACTATGCTCTTAACATTGCTCTAAACCAGTCACTCACTAAAGTGCGGACACTATAAATACAGCAGGGCGATGGAAAGCACTTTAAATTTGTTATGTCTTGTAAATCACAACATTTAAAGGACATTTAAAGTTCCTTTCATCCAACAGTTCCAGTAAACTCACCATTTTCGCAGTTGTAATTGCGGTCTGATATTTCATCCCAGTGGTCACCCAGGTGCCATAAGGGCAGAAGAAATATTTGCAAAAATGGTCTTTCAAGTAAAACTTGGACGCTTCAAATACGGTCAAAAAAGGGATGAACAGCTGTGTGTCTGTGAACTTTAATTCACCTCAATATGAGACAAAGATGAGTAACACAGGTTACGTTCACACTGTTGCTAAATATGGGCCAAAATATGCTTTTCTGAGCCATTTGGAATGACACTTGGATGTGTAAAGAACAAAAAAGAACAATGAAGTCTATTCATTCATTCATTTATAAATATATAATTTAGACCAATGTTGTAACGATTAAACTCCCTCACTCTGCACTACATTTCCCAGCATCCTCCCCAGTTCTCACCTGCTCTCGCGCAGTCATCATCCGCACCTACTAATGATCATCACCTCCTTATAAGCCGATCTCACACACTCTCCCAGGGTCTGGTCTATGACTAGGGCTATTTCTATATTAATCTGGATACTTTTGAAAACTTTAGCATTTTCCAAAAGTTTCTCATCCACACTAGAACGTTAAATTCACCTTACTGCGCATGTGTAAAACCTCATAAAATCTCACTGAGATGACACAGATGGAATAGACATAATGGGACCTATCATACACCCAGCGCAATATGGCCCCAAGCGTGAAGTTGAGACTCTAATGGGTTTATGTTATGGCAAAACACCCATTACTCATTAAGAGAAGAGGGACAACCCTTTTAGACCATGCGCCGACCGTCTTTCACATCGTTAAACTAGCAAAAGTTTCGGATGCCCGAAGTTTTTTTTCAGGGGTGTCAAACTAAGGATTACAATATTTAGCTGACAAATAATATTAACCATTCGTACTACAATATAATTTACAAAAAATCTAGGAAAACTTTTTTCAAAGAAAATGCTATGTTATTTTAAAGGTGTGCAATATTGACACAAAATGTAATTTATGCATGGATTACAATATTTAGCTGAAATGGCTGTCATGGATAAATAAATATGAAACTAAAGCCGCCAGTAGGGGGCTGCAAGTCCCCGTCTTAATGAGTTATCCATTGACTCATTCAAAACGTTTAATTATTTTAGAAAGAAGATCGTCTTTATGAAATGGCCACTGAATCATTGACTCAAATGATTTGATCAAAAAGACAGATTCATTCAGTAACAAAATACACATTGCTGCTCAAAGACGAAAATTGGTCTGACTCTGGCTTTGTTAAAAACTTTTCATTGCCAAGACAGAGATAAACAGACAGCATTGTGACTCAAACGATAAAGCCTACACTAAGATATATTTATGTAAATAAATTAATATAATTGTTTGATAATAATGGTTTAAATTAATATAATATAATAATTTATACTTTTGCCCCGCCCCAACCCAACCCCACCTTGTTGACAGGTATGGATTAAACTGTGTTACATGTCTGTGTTGAGATCACAGACCCTTTCTTTCCATTTCTCCTCAAATAGCCTGTCCGCACTTCCAGGTCAATATTTTTCTTTTGGACATGTTTAAAATCACAAGTAACTTGCCAAACAAGCATCAGTTACAACGCAGCTTTCATCATGTTATCATCGTACTGCTTGAAATTCTGGCATTGCCTTAAAACCTGCATGTGTAGGTGTCCCTTTGTTGTTCCGCTTTAACTTAAAAATGAAATATTGTAGTGAATACATTTAACATTTTTTATTTATTATTTTATATTATTGTTCAAATCATCCTGCCGTATGTTTGACACCCCTGGCTTAGATAATTAAAATAGGGCCCAATAAGTTTTCACTCAATTCAGCAGGATCATTATATTTACTGAAATAACTCATCATTCACTGATGAGTGTCGCGCTCATTCATGTTTGATCTAAAGCTAAATTGCCTTCATGTTTAGCTGCAGGACAGCAATTGTGAGTAAATTTTTTGTCATCTTTTTAGATGTTTCAATATACTGTAAAGAGTGTACAAAGAAAAAATCTTTAGCAACAGTGTGAAAATGAATAGTACACAACCGGCTCAATTACCCGCATAAACATAGATGTACAAATGTGTCACATGACTAAACATGTGTCATCGTTTTCAAAAGCCTCTGTTTTCACAGTCCACACTACAATGCAAAAATTGTGTTTTTAAATGTATCCACTTTGCAGAGCGTTTTCAAAAAGTTTTGATTTGCCATCTCTGTGTGGACAGAAGGGCAAAACTGAGAGAAAAATATGCGTTTTTAAGCTAAAACGCATTAGTGTGATCAGGATAATTGACTGTGGAGACAGCAAGAGCGCGTAAGTGTTTTGCTTAATACAAGTTTTCTGTTACTGTCGAGTAGAGTAAATATCTGCTAGTTGGGAGGATTAATACGTTTACTGCTTGTTTTATTTAAAACGTTTATGATGATTGTGCATGTTGTTTGCCGTTAGCTGCAATTAGAAATTAATTTTAGTTTAGTTTTCTACCTGTTAATTTGTGCTTAATAAAGCAAATTAAAAATAAAATAATTTATATATATACGTTATATTAAAAATATAAAGTTGTAGCTCTTCACTTACCAGCTTTATTGGAGTGTTTTATCTGATGCCAATGTAAATTAATTTATTTGCATTGGTCTTAATTGTAAATAAATAAATGAATAAATCAATATATACATACATACATATAACTGGCATAAGTGTTGTGCACATCATAAAAAAATAAAAAATAGGTATTGTCCAGCCATTTTCCTGACATCCTATAATGGATTATTATCCTATAACAAACATATAACATCCTATAAAATAAATAAATAATAATATACAGTTAATTATTTACAATCAATTATTACTTTATTAATTCAAAAGCAATAATAAATAATGTCTGACACTGAAAAACTTTTTTAAAATTGTAACAAAACAATGTATAAATTACTCTTAAAGTCAAAATTCTGCTATTGTTTACTCACCCTCAAGTTTCTGGTCCTCACTAATGGTGTGTGCACACCAAAAGTGATTGTAATTTTGATGTCTAATGCATTTATAGTCATATTTAAGTATACAAAAGTATCCTGTACAAATACTTGTACTTTTGGAGGCTAAAATGTATAGCTAAGTTAATGAATGCACATGGGAGACACATACAACCTGAATTGCAACTTGCAAAAGCTTTGCAAATCTCATAATCTACAGTGCATAACATCATCAAAAGTTTCAGAGAAACTGGAGAAATCTCTGTGTGTAAGGGACAAAGACAAAGACCTTTGTTGGATGCCCATGGTCTTCTGGCCCTCAGACGACACTGCATCAAAAATTCGGCTTGATTCTGTCATTGACATTACTAAATGGGCCCAGGAATACTTCCAGAAACCACTGTCGGTAAACACAATCCGCCATGCCATCTGCAGATGCCAACTAAAGCTCTATAATGCAAAAAGGAAGCCATATGGTCCAGAAGCGCCGTTGTGTCCTGTGGGACAAGCTCATTTAAAATGGACTGTTTCAAAGTGGAACAGTGTTCTATGGTCAGACGAGTCCAAATTTGACATTCTTGTTGGATATCACGGATGTATGTCCTCCGGGCTAAAGAGGAGGGAGACCTTCAAGTGTGTCATCAGCATTCAATTTAAAAGCCAGCATTTTTATTTGGTATGGGCAGCTTGCATGTTTTGGAAGGCACTATGAATGCTGAAAGGTATATAAAGGTTTTAGAGCAACATATGCTCCCCTCCAAACGATGTCTATTTCAGCAGGACAATGCAAAACCACATATTGCAGCTATTACAACAGCATGGCTTCGTAGTATTCTACTATTCGGTGTCTTCTCCGCGACCTGCTTCCTTTGGTGCTTTTACACAGAAAAAGGTGAAAAAACATACTGTTTTATCCAGTTTTCTCTCAGAACGAATTATATGAGTTACTATTGCAATTCTCGATGCAGCATGAATGACATACAATGGTGACATTTTTCACAATCACGACAAAAAAACAAACAAAAACACTGCCCTAAACTCAATAGCGGAAAGGCAGCGCTATCCTGCAAGTATGGCGGATAAACAAAGCAGTTTCCCAGAACTCAACGCATCATTACGTCACATTCTCATTCTCTATAGATGAGAAGAGGGAGGGGGATGGAGTTGTTTCTGGTACTCAGAGCCGATCCTCCCTATACGCAGAATACGCAAGTCAAGTCAAGTCAAGTCACCTTTATTTATATAGCGCTTTTAACAATACAAATTGTGACAAAGCAACTGCACAATAGCAAAAAGAAAATAGTGTCAATAATGTAAAATGACAAGATTAAACACTCAATTTTCAGTTCAAGGCATTTCATTATTGAATTCAGTGATGGCATCATCCAGCTCAGTTTAGTTCAAAAAGATTCTGTTCAATCAAGTCGACGATATTGCTGGAAATTAAGTGTCCCGCAGCAAGGATCCAAAACTCCATTGGTGACAGAACGGAGAAAAAAACCTTGGGAGAAACCAGGCTCAGTCGGGGGGCCATTTCTCCTCTGGCCAGACGACACAGCAGTTCAATTCCAACTGCTGCAAAGTCAGATTGGAGGGCTCAACTGGTTCCCGAGGTCTTTTCCTGTTGGCTGTCTAGGAGACGGGGTCCTCACTGGGGGTCTGTCTCTGGGGCTCATCTAGGTGTCCTGGTCTCCGCTGACGTTCAGGGCTGTAGAGGTCGTCTCTAGGTGCTGATCCACCATCTGATCTGGTGAATGCAGTGACCTCGGAATAAGAAAGAAACAGACTATATTAGCGTAGATGTCAATCCTTTTACGATGTAACAAGTACATCATGTGTTATGCGAAGTGTTTCCGGTTCATCTAATTAATGCAGCCTAACAATCCTTTAGCGGATTTGAATAATGGAAGTGTATTAGTGCATTATGTGTACGCCAGGTTAAAGAGATGGGTCTTTAATCTAGATTTAAACTGACAGAGTGTGTCTGCCTCCCGAACAGTGTTTGGTAGATTGTTCCAGAGTTTGGGCGCTAAATAAGAAAAAGATCTGCCGCCCGCATATCGATTTTGATATTCTAGGTATTATCAAATGGCAAGCTGCGTAGGGCTCCTGAAACACCAGGGGGCCCCCTTGCTCTCAAAGAGGTTTTCATTTAGTTTAGTTTTAGAAGCTGGCCAGTGGTTATGAAAACATGAATGATCAATTATTTTAATGCGGTGTGCTGTCACCCTCTCTACGTAAAAAGTCAGTCAAATCATGTAACGTTAACGTCGTACGTTCTCTTGCATGAGACAAAAGAAAAAAAAACCCGACCCGCGGAAGAGATGCTGTTTCTCGAGCGCTTTCCGTGAACGCGATTCGAGATGTAGTGAAACACGGACAAATGCATTTCATCGATTCTTTCATCCCATTCACACCCCCCCCCCCGCACAAAGTTTTGCGTAGGGCCCCCAAAAGTCTAGGATTGGCACTGCTGGCACTGTATGATGACTGAAATCGCGAAATGGTCTTTAACAGAATGTTGCATTCTCTAATACATGCATATTCTGTCAGTGCCGCATGAGCACGCGTCGTGGTGCCAAAGATGGTGATTAGGCTGTCCTGCCCATAGATTTATACATAGATTCCTCATTAGCAACTGTTTCTATGGGCCGCGATACGTAAGTCATCTGCCATTTTTTGAACGGTCAGTGAACCTTTAAACGCATTGACTGTGTGCGTCTACAACAGATAACAACAATTATCATAGTGAATGACGTTAAGTTGACTGTTCCAAGATGGCAAACGCGCCAACGTATCCAGTGCGGTCGAATAGGGCATCTATACATATCTATGGTCCTGCCTACCTGTCAAAATATGTATTTGCATACATTCCCCCCCAGGGAAAAACAACCACCTGGTTGTGGGTGTTGAGTACAGGGTCTTTTCTAAAACCCCCGGAATTCTTTCTCTTCATCCGATGTTTCATTGAAAAGGTCTTGGAGTTTTCCCTTTTCGAGAACCTCTAAATCAGAAGCTGTTGGGAAACAAGGCTTTAGATTGCATACATGAGCAACTCTGACATCTTCGCCTGTGGTTTCCAAGGCTATTTGATAATTAAGAGGTCCCAACTGTTTGATTACCCAATATGGTCCTTTCCATTTCGGAGCTAGTTTCGCACTGAAACTTCGTGGTGAACTGGATTGTGGGAAGTTCCTTAACCATACCCGATCCTGCTCCTTGAACAGCACATCTCGTCTGTTTTTATTGTAATTCCTCAGTTGTCTTGTTTTTGCTTTTGTATAATTTAATTTTGCCTTCTCCTTCAGGTGAGACAGATGGGTGATCACATCATAAAATGAATCCGATGGTGAAACGGTGGTTTCATGAGACTTGAGCGCCTTGTCCATGGCACTTTGGAGCTTCCTGCCCAGTTGAAGTTCCGCAGGCGTCATTCCAATACTTTCTTGGATGGCAGAATTAATAGCAAAACGAAACTCAGGTAAGTACTGATCCCATTTTTTGTTTGATTGCTTGAAACAGCAGGATAAGGCTGTGAAAGATCTCACCCAAGAAGTCACCAAAACCCTCTTCTTGCATGACACTCAACTTGTAGCTCTGGCTGCCAAAATGGAATCTAACCATCAGCAACTGTTGAACACGATAACTGCTCATAACCAGGATGAGGAAGAAGGTACAGATAAATTGGTTAAAGCTATGAATGTGATGGTGACAGGAGAGCTCCAGAAAAGTGAAAGTAGCTTAAATACCGAAATTCGCTTTATGGTGGAACAGCTTCAACTTGAGTTACAGCAGGACATCAAGACCACCCAGCAAATTCTTCAAAAGGATCAGGAACAACTTTCTGCAGAAATTGCCAGAGGTAACAAAAAAATGGATGAATTGGACAAAAAGGTATGTGAACTCCTGCTTGAAATGAGCAAGAACATCAAAGTTTATGAAATAATCAATGAAGATGCAGAAGGAGGCAGTGTCATCGTCTGTACCACCTACCGTACTAGATCCACCAGTTGTAAATCCTACACATTCCACCCCAGCTGCCATGAAGAGTGACCACCTAAAGTTGACCTTTCCTATTTTTGGAAGCATGTGATGACAGTGACCCACTGTTATATTTAGAACGTTGTCAAGACTTCCTAGCATTGCATCCCCTCACTGATGCTGACATTTTAGCAACTTTCCGCACAGTCCTATTTGGCACAGCACGAGATTGGTGGGAGGTCGCCAGAACTTCCATAACCACTTGGGAGGAATTTGGAACGGTTTTTCTTTCTGCATTCCTATCAGAAGACTATGAAGATGAGCTGTCAGAACGAGTCCGTACCCGAACCCAAGGAGACAAAGAGTCAATTCGAGATTTTGCTTTCACATATAGAGCCCTCTGCAAACGTTGGAAACCAGCCTTAACAGAAGCAGAAATGGTGAAACTTATTCTCAAAAACATAAAACCTCACCTGGCCAGCCAGTTGCGTAGTCGCGTCAGTACAGTGGAAGAACTTGTCAAGTTGGGTCAGCAATTAGAAAAAGATTACGAACTACAGTATGGAACTGGTACGAGGCAACAATCATTCTCTGATACGCCACAAAAACCAACATGTCGAGTCGTTGATAAATCAACTTTGGTATGATGTTGGAGGTGCAAAGGACATCACGCTCCAGAAGCTGTCCACACTATTCTTCCAGGCAAAACCAGTCTGAAAATTTGCATAGTTTACCCAGTAACAAAAGATCATTTCCACACACTAAACAAGGGACGCAGTTTACCAGCAATGCTGTAACCGCTGTAGTCACACAAAAACCTAAAGTAAAACCCAGAAGTTAACTGCAACATCTGTTCCATCTCCCCCTCCTCCAATCATTCCACCACAATTAGTTGTGCCTATCCGAATTAGCACTTGGACAGGAAAAGCTATTGTGGACACAGGAGCAAGTTACACTATGCTTCATGAAAATTTGTGGAAACAGCTTAGCCCACCAGAGAAACTGCAGCCTTGGACTTTAGGGCCTTTGTATCTTGCAAATGGAGAAACAGAAGTTCCTGTTGGATGGATGCAACAGCAAATTTGTCTCCATGATCAGTCGTTTACTTTACCTGTTGCTGTCCTTTCTTCCAAAGCCCTTGCCTATTCAGTAGTCTTGGGTTTGGACTTCATCTTCTTTAGTGGCATGCAAATCAATGTCATTGACGGGCGATATTTCTTCAAGTCAAAGCCTGAAGAACAACACCCGTTTCAACCTGGAAATGCCACTGTTCCTGCAAGTTGCCCTCAAACACAAAACAAAGGAACCAACCAACAAAAGAAACTTGCAAGCAAGAGGTTGTCCTTACTGAGTGCGCTACCTCCGCCTCCGTCCATAAACCTCTCGTCACCTCATGACCCCATAAACTCAAAACTTTTGATTGAAAATATTGTGAATAATACCCACACATACCCCTGATGATAATTGTCAAATGTCACTAAACAACTGTTGGAAAGGAACACTCAAGTATGTACTTCTCGACTTGGTCAAACGAACGCGTTGAAACATCGGATATATACTAACCAGCCAGTGCCTATTAAACAGAAACCATATCGTATGTCTTCAGTCAAGCAAGCCCTGGTAAAAGGACAACTTGATGAGATGCTTACCACAGGAATTGTGGAACCATCATGCTCGGGATGGGCTTCTCCAGTTGTCCTTGTTCCCAAGAAAGATGGCAGCATGCGATTCTGTGTAGATTACAGGAAGTTAAATGCCATAACGGAAAGTGATGCTTACCCACTGCCCAACATCACAGAGATTCTTGAATCTCTGACAGGGGCAGTAATATTCTCCACAATAGACCCTAATAGTGGCTATTGGCAAGTTGCCATGGATCACTCAAGTAAAGCCAAGACTGCTTTTATTACTCCGTCAGGTCTTTTCCAATTCAATGTTATGCCTTTTGGGCTTAAAAACGCACCCGCAACCTTCCAAAGGTTGATGGAGACCGTATTGAGGGAACTGCGAGGAAAACAGTGTTTTGTCTATATTGATGACATTATTGTCTATTCATCAAACTTATCACAGCATTTCCAAGATCTGCAAATTGTCCTAAATAGACTACAAGAACAGGATTGACCATTAACTTGAAGAAAAGCAAATTCTGTCTCCAAGAAATAGCGTTTTTGGGTCATGTAGTGACCACTCAAGGAATCAAGGCTGATCAAAATAAGATTGAAGCCATCCGGTCTTACCCTGTTCCTACCAATCTTAAAGAGGTACAACGATTTCTCGGACTCGCTGGGTGGTATCATAGGTTCGTCCCAAACTTTTCACAAATTGCAGAACCTATAAATGCTTTGAAAAAGAAGGGAAGAAAATTTCATTGGTCAGATCAGTGTCAACGGGCATTTGAGCAACTCAAGACATGTCTTACTTCACCTCCTGTCCTTGGCCATCCAAATTTACAACAGGCCTTCACTGTATACACTGATGCCAGTGACACAGGCCTAGGTGCGGTGTTAACACAAAGAAGAGAACAGGGGATGGAAGAAGTCATAGCATATGCGAGCAGAAGGTTAAACCCAGCAGAAACTAACTACTCAGTCACGGAGAAAGAATGTCTGGCCGTTGTCTGGGCACTCGAGAGATGGCAACATTACCTGGAGCATAGATTATTCACAGTAGTCACAGATCACTCTGCCCTTCAATGGGTAATGTCCTCCACTAAGACCACAAGTCGTCTTATCCGATGGGCCCTGAAGTTACAAAAGTTAGATTTTATTATAGAGTACAGGAAAGGAAATCTAAATGCAGCACCAGATGCCCTCTCCAGGATGTCTAACTTACCTGCATGCAACCTGTTCACCAGCCTGAACAGTGAGGTTGATTTTCCAATCACTGTTGTAGGCCTATGGGAAGAACAACATAAAGACCCTGAAATTCAAAAAATCTTCAAAGCAATCACAGAAGGTAAGAAGGAAACCCCAGAACAATATGTGGTTGTTGAGGACAAACTGTACCTGAAGACTCAACTGGATAAAGGACAAGTTCAGTACCGAATGTACCTGCCCAAGAGCCTATTCCAAAAGCTCTCCGGCATTACCATTCACATCCTCTGAGTGGACATGGTGGAATCTTCAAGACTTATAAACGTCTACAGAATGTTGTCTTCTGGCCGAAGATGTGGACAGATGTTAAGAACTATGTTAAATGTTGCAAAAAGTGTCAAATCTACAAACATGACAATCAAAAACCTGCAGGTAAACTACAACCTATTACAACCACCCGGCCGAATGAAATAGTAGAAGTAGACATCATGGGACCATTCCCAAGCAGTAGCCCACACTGCAATGAATATCTTCTAGTCTGTGTAGACTATTTCACCAGGTGGGTTGAAATGTTCCCGATGCGTAATGCAACTGCACCAACCATTGCTCTAATACTGAAAAAAGAAATACTTACTCGTTGGGGTGTGCCAGATTTCATTTTATCTGATCGTGGAACTCAATTTGTGTCTTCACATTTCAAGGAACTATGTTCGGAATGGAACATTGAACAAAAGTTGACAACCCCGTACCACCCACAGACAAACATGACTGAGAGGGTAAATCGTACTTTGAAATGTATGATCGCTGCATATATAGAGGAAAATCACAAAAAATGGGATCAGTACTTACCTGAGTTTCGTTTCGCTATTAATTCTGCCATCCAAGAAAGTATTGGAATGACGCCTGCGGAACTTCAACTGGGCAGGAAGCTCCAAAGTCCCATGGACAAGGCGCTCAAGTCTCATGAAACCACCGTTTCACCATCGGATTCATTTTATGATGTGATCACCCATCCGTCTCACCTGAAGGAGAAGGCAAAATAAAATTATACAAAAGCAAAAACAAGACAACTGAGGAATTACAATAAAAACAGACAAGATGTGCTGTTCAAGGAGCAGGATCGGGTATGGTTAAGGAACTTCCCACAATCCAGTGCACCACGAAGTTTCAGTGCAAAACTAGCTCCGAAATGGAAAGGACCATATCGGGTAATCAAACAGTTGGGACCTCTTAATTATCAAATAGCCTTGGAAACCACAGGCGAAGATGTCAGAGTTGCTCATGTATGCAATCTAAAGCCTTGTTTCCCAACAGCTTCTGATTTAGAGGTTCTCGAAAAGGGAAAACTCCAAGACCTTTTCAATGAAACATCGGATGAAGAGGAAGAATTCGGGGGTTTTAGAAAAGACCCTGTACTCAACACCCACAACCAGGTGGTTGTTTTTCCTGGGGGGGGGGGGGGGGAAATGTACGGATTATAATAGAACCGCACAAAATTTAGAATGAACCAATCAGGATGAAGGTACAAAATGTGCAATTAATTTTGAGTCCACACATCAACAACAAATTTAGTTAACAAAACATTTATGTGAATGTGCGTTTGTTCTTTGGGTGGGGTGTCTTAATCGTGTGTGTTATGTGTGTGTGTGTCTCTCTAGAGAGATGCGTGTCCACCGGCAACGCTGCGTATGCGTCGTCGATCACTTAAGTGCGTGGGAGTGAAAGTGCGAGCCTGCAAAAGGTACCTGCAGTCAGACTAGCTCAGACATCACCTAGCTCCGTCACCGACATCGGACAGGTGAAGACCCGGTCGATGACGTTCAGATCCTCGTCTCGTTGTGGAGTATACAAACAGGGTAAATCCAGCGAGCACTGCAGACGGCATCGGCCACCACTTCAACCAAGGTAGGCAATCGATCTCAGCATAAGAGGAAACCTGTCGTCCTGGCTGGAACCTCCCGACACGCCATCCGATAAATGTGCATCAGATCAACAGCAAAGTGTTTGCAAAACAAATACTCCCGTTTAACAAAGTCTATGTGCAGGTGATTTTGCTGTTCACCCTCTGACTCTCCATTGCTTCCGCCTCACTCACTTCCGCTCACTACGTCACACACCACTACACGTCTCACCCATCACTCCTTTATATCCCTCAAAATTAATCGCACATTTTGTACCTTCATCCTGATTGGTTCATTCTAAATTTTGTGCGGTTCTATTAGAATCCGTCACACACTGCACACATGATGCATCATCAGCGCGCTCCAGTGAGAATGAAAGGCATTAATATTGTAATATTATGCGCTTTGCACCGTAATGTTTTCTCATTGGTCAATGAAATCAAGTTTTTAAATCATGTTTATTTTTTTTAAATGCAAGCAAATGTTTTTATCAGTGGTTACAAATTAGAGTTACTCAGTCTGTGTTCTTTTTACGGAGAAAACATCCATAGAAATTAAAGCAGTATAATGAATGCGTCCTGAAAAGAAGAAAAAAACTCTGAAGAACAGGGGTGTGATTCAGCTGTGAAGCAGATGAAGATTAAAGACTACTATACATAATGCAGGAAGGTTACTCAGTCCACAGTTGACAGGCTTGTAATTGAGTTTGTCTGTGAAAGTCGTTATGTCCAGACCAACTTTGAAGCTGAGAATCGAGGAAGCAGCCTCAAAAAACAACAAAAAAACATTACTGCTGAGATGGCGAAAATCAGCTATATAGGTACTACTACTGATTGTTGGACAGCACGACAACGGAGTTACATCGGTGTAACCGCACACTGGATTGATGAATCTTCACTAGAAAGAAGATCTGCTTCCATTGCCTTTAGACGCTTGAAAGGATCATATACATTTGATTTGCTTGCAGGGACCCTGAATGACATCTACTTGTAATGTGGCATCTCAGAAAAAATAGTCAGAACAACAACTGATAGTGGATAAAATTGTATTAAAGCATTTAAGGTGTATGGCGAACCGAGTCAGCAAGAATTGATTAGTGCTGACTCTGCAGAGGCAGTGACACTGGAGAGTGAGAAAGATGTGGAAGGAGTTGAGGTTCAGGACACCTGTTCTATTTTAAACACTAACTGTGGGTTGGAGTATCATCTACCCAAGCATCAGCGTTGCGTGTGTTATCTTCTAATATGGTGGCTACTGTGTATGCTTCCAAGGCAGAGGACAGCAGTGAGGTATATAAGAAGCTTACACGATCAACGCTTGCGAAATGCCAGGCATTATACAATAAAACCAGCCAGTCTGCTAACAATGCTGAGATCGTCCAAGAAGAATGTGAGCTTCAGTTCATTCAGCCCAACCACAGAAGATGGAATTCAGTGTATAATGTGGCAGAGAGGGTAATGCAGATCCTAAAGGAGCAGGGAGAAGCATCACTTCGGAATGTATGTGCAGCATTCAAAATTAAAATGTAAATCTGTTTGCTCAATGTCACATTGTTCTAATTGCTGTTTGCGTTTTTATTTGAATGCGTTATTTATTTATTTAATTTCAATTAATAGGTTAAATCCTGCTGAAGTTTCTTACCTCTCTGAATACTGCATTGTAATGAAGCCTGTATCCATGGCCTTGAACATCCTTCAGTCCGAAACAAACACTCAGATGGGCTGGCTGATTCCCACCATCTACCTTCTTGATTCAAAGCTCAAAAAGATGGAGGCTTCCATCAAGGCATGTCTTCCCCTTATTCATGCTCTATAGCAGGGTCTACAAAAGTGCTTTGGGGAGTTTATGGAAGATACGGAATCCTTCAGAGCTGCGATTCTTCTTCCGAAATTCAAGACGTCATGGACACACTAGGCCCACATCATAAAATCAGGTAAGATATTCCTAATAATTTTTACATGAATGAATATTGTGCCAATTTCTGTTAAAGAGTGAGAACATGCAGCATTTTTTTTATGTCAGGAGTTATTAGTACATTTTGCTTATTCCACTTTTTGTTCCACTGCTGTGTGTATGGGTTTGTGTGGAGTTAAGCTTTTGGTTCAATATTTATTTACTTGCCTAATGTAGCACAGTCAGACTGTGAGACAATGTTAGAAAAGACAAGGGTATTGAGGGGTTATAATGCAGCAGTGCTTAAGTAGCAAGTGAACAGCTTTATTTAATTTATAAAATATCCATGAAAACCACACTAGTTGGTACATAACACACTGGTAAACATGCCATAGTTTGTCTATCAGCATTATCCCAAATTATTAATGTTTTTATTTTGTGTACATGCTAGGTATGGATTACATCCTGCATCATCTTGATGCCATTAAGGGCACCCAGCAATGGCATTAAGACTGTTCCATCTCCATCTCCAACTGTATCTGAATTGGATGGATACTTGGCTTGAGCCTCAGAAAAGGCTCAACTTCACTTCACTTCACTTCAGTGTAATTTTCTAATTTGTGCTACAGGCTGATCTTTTTTACATTAAATTGTTAATGTACAATGCTTTGCAATATTTTGTTCTTCTTAATCTGCAAGAATACCTCTATAGAATGGTTTTCATAAATGTTACCCGATTATTGGTTGCTTCTTCAAATATTACAGGCCTGTATTGTCAGTGCTAGTAGTCAAAAGTAAAACTGCTGAAGAAATATTGTCGCTTTGTTCTCTTTCAGTCGGTCACTCCGAGTCACGTCGGATGACTGACGAAATTGGGATCTCGCTAGAGAGACCTATCCACTTCGAGTGTAACTAAACGAGCCAATGGACATTGGCATGCGGTAATTCGCATCCAGCTGCCGCTGATCACAGCGTGAGTATAAGAGGCAGCAGGTGCACCGCATTAATTCATCCTTTTACTTTGGAGCCAGAGTGGTTGAAGCTATTTCTTTCCTTTCCACAGAAGTGTGTTCTGGAAACGAGTGTGGGTGTTATGGCGCAGCAGCGGTGGTCATGGTCGTGCAGGTGAAAAAAGATAATATCCCTGCTGACAGGCACACCACGCAGCGCCGCTCCAGGTGCCGGGACGAACGCCAGAGGGACACTGCCATGTTTGAATAACATGAAGAATAACATGAACCATCCACGAAAGCTTTCTCAGCATGCAGAATGCCCAGGCATGTGAGGCAGTGTGCCCACTGAGCCCACACGAGGAGGAATCAGGTGAGTGTTACATTTCAAACCCAGACCCTGATGTCACAGGCCCTGGGCCGGTTCCCTGTGTTTCACCACGCTGCCCCACCGAGGGTACGTCGGTTCTGCTGGTTCCGCTGGCACAGTCTCTTGGACAGTTGGGTCTTCTGGTCTGGGAAGAGAGTAAACTCGTGCCAACGCAGAGGATCTCTAATCTCGGCATGGAGTTGGATTCGGTCAATCAGACAGCACGCCTCACCCAGGAACATGCTCAGTCGGTGTTGATCTGCCTCAATACTTTAACAGGCAGGACGGCGGTCCCACTGAAACTTTTTCAGAGGCTCCTGGGGCATATAGCTGCAGCTACGGTGATAGTTCTGCTCGGTCTGCTCCATATGAGACTGCTTCAGCACTGGCCTCATGGCCGAGTCCCGAGGTGGGCGTGAAAACGCGGTACTCATCAGGTTCAGATTACACCGGCCTGCCGCACAACCTTCAGGCCATGGACAGATACCTCGTTTATTTGGGCAGGAGCGCCCCTGGAGCAGGTATCCAGGTATTCTGTGGTATTCACGGATGCCTCGGCCACCGGCCGGGGAGCCACGTATAATGGGCACGCAGTGTCAGGGGTATGGATGGGTCCCCAACTGCGTTGGCATATCAATTGCCAATCCATACAGACAACATGGCGACCATTGCGTATATCAACTGGCAAGGTGGTTTACGCTCCCGTCGCATGTCGCAACTAGCCCGCCACCTCCTCCTCTGGAGTCAGAAGCATCTGAGGTCCCTTCGTGCTATCCACATCCCAGGAGTGTTCAATCAAGTGGCCGACGAGCTGTCTCGAGCTGTACTTCCTGGGGAGTGGAGACTCCAGGCGGTCCAGCTGATTTGGAGTCGGTTCGGAGTTGCTCAGGTTTGCATCTGCAGAAACCGCCCATTGCCAGTGGTTTTACTCCCTGTCCAAGGCAACACTCGGCACGGATGCACTGGCACACAGCTGGTCACAGGGCCTGTGCAAATATGCATTCCCCCCAGTGAGCCTGCTACAGAGGTGGAAAGTAACGAATTACATTTACTCGCATTACTGTAATTGAGTAGCTTTTTTGTGTACTTGTACTTTTTTAAGTAATTTTTTTTAATCTGTAATTTTACTTTTACTTAAGTATATTTTGTGTGAAGTATTGTACTTCGCTACATTTTAAAACACATTCGTTACTCAGTAAAAAAAAAAACGCTCCGTGGAAACAACTGCAGTAAATAATGGGCGGAAGAAGAAACTGGCGCTAAAAATCACAAGAAAGATGCAGACGGACAAGACAAGGCGTTAATGGTGCAGACCCAGCTGAAAACCAAACCCCGTCGTACTCTGCTGAAGTTGAACTCGAAGGAAATGAAGTGAACCCCTGGCCATGTTTATGCTCTATTATGCAGTGCTGTGTTTGCCTCGGGAGACCGAACTAGCAGCTTATAAAATCTCGACATCAACCCTTTGCAAGCATGTAGAGGTAACGTAAGGTAAATACTTGCATCATTGCATTGGTGGTTAAAATGAAGCTTTAACAGTTTAACAAAAGGTTTTGCATAAATGAGCCAAAAAGACAGTGGTGCAGGGTGTGCAATATTGTCTGCGATAATATAGTAATTGTTGTTTTAACGATGTGCGATTTGACATTATCAGTATTTTGCCAAAAACCAAACAAATCACTCTAAACAGTGTGCCGTGAAATCTAGTAGATTAGACTAGTGCGTGCATTTGGAGTGCTTTCTTTCACTATGTGATTCAGTCTGTTAACATGCGTTTCGAATGATCACAAAATTGAAGATATAGAAGCAGAAAATGTATATATTTATAAATTTCATATAGTAAGTCAACATCGCATGAAGAATGCCGTTTTTCTCAAAAAAATCACCATGATTACATAGGCCTGTAGTTTTTATATTTTTAAACAGTTCAAAAAACAAGAAGTTAATTAAGAGACTTACGTTTTTAAACACCATATTGCCTGTTTTTGCTCTATTTCGACAACAAAAATAATTCAAAACACAGCCACCATACACAGTTTTGCGTCTCTGACTCTGAACAATGACGTTTCATTCCTTGAATTAACCGTTTAAATTATTCTGTTCAATCTCAATGAACAATGATCAATGATCAATGATCGCAATTTAGGAAAATTGACCCTTATGTTATTTTTTTGTGGTTCAGGGTCATATTTTATGTCTTATTTATCTAAACATTATTTCTGCATTTGTAACTGCAGGCTAAATGCATTCATGTCAGTGTGTAAATACATATATCCCACTTCAGATGAAGCTTCTGCGTTCCTCTGCATTGCAAAGATTAATTTTGTTGATACTGATTTAATTTGCTTGGTAACAGCCCAAATGTCTTATTATTCTAATTAACCGATTCCTTTAATTAAAAACAACTAGTTTGAGATTTATAGGCCCATATCCCAGGTGTGTCAAACTCAGTTCCTGGAGGGCCACAGCCCTGCAGAGTTTAGTTCCAACCCTGCTCCAATACACACACCATGTAGTTTTCAAATAAGCCTAAATTATTAGTTTAGCTGGATCAGATGTGTTTAATTAGGGTTATATATACACTGTGTAGGGCTGTGGCCCTCCAGGTACTGAGTTTGACACCTTCGGTCTATCCCATTTTTTCCTCCCTCCCATTGTTAAAATGTAACTAAGTAATTTTTACTCTGAGTAAATTTTAAATGAGCTACTTTTTACTTTTACTTGAGTATATTTTTAGACTGGTACTTTTACTTGTACTTAAGTAAAATTTTCAGTAATGTGATGAAGTTCTCAAGGTGAATGCATACCTTGACTCTGGGGGTCAAACAACTAAGAATCAAGTCAGAAATCTTGGGGTGATTCTGGAGACAGACCTTAGTTTTAGTAGTCATGTCAAAGCAGTAACTAAATCAGCATACTATCATCTCAAAAACATTGAAAGAATTAGATATTTTGTTTCCAGTCAAGACTTGGAGAAACTTGTTCATGCCTTTATCACCAGCAGGTGGATTATTGTAATGGTCTCCTCACCGGCCTTCCAAAGAAGTCCATTAGACAGCTGCAGCTCATCCAGAACGCTGCTGCCAGGATTCTGACTAGAACCAGAAAATCTGTGCATATCACACAGTCCTCAGGTCCTTACACTGGCTTCCAGTTACATTTAGGATTGATTTTAAAGTACTTTTACTCGTTTATAAGTCACTCAATGGTCTAGGACCTAAATATATTGCAGATATGCTCACTGAATATAACCCAACAGACCACTCAGATCATTAGGATCGAGTCAGTTAGAAATACCAAGGGTTCACACAAAACAAGGGAGTCCGCTTTTAGCTATTATCCGCCCGCAGCTGGAACCAGCTTCCAGAAGAGATCAGATGTGCTAAAACATTAGCCACATTTAAATCCAGTCTCAAAACTCATCTATTTAGCTGTGCATTTGCTGAATGAGCACTGTGCTATGTCCGAACTGACTGCATTGTATTTTATGTATAATCATTTTCTATTTAACTGTTTTAAATTTCATTTTAAATCAATTTCTATATAATTTTAAAATTCCTTGTTTTATTATTTTTAATTCCTTGTTTTTATTGCTGTGAATGATTATTTCACTTTCTTTTATGTAAAGCACTTTGAATTACCACTGTGTATGAAATGTGCTATATAAATAAACTTGCCTTGCCTTGCCTTACTTTTACTTGAGTAGAATATTTTTGTACTCTTTCCACCTCTGGCCTGCTAGCACAGACACAGTGCAAGATCAGGAAGGATGAGGAGCAGGTCCTGTTAGTGGCTCCATATTTGCCTAGCAGGACCTGGTTCCCGGAACTCATGCTCCTCGCAACAGCCCCTCTCTGGCCGATTCCTCTGAGGAAGGATCTGCTTTCTCAGAAACGGGGCACCCTCTGTCACCCATGTCCAGACTTGTGGAAACTTCATCGCAGAGGTTCTAGGGGACCTGCCCCAGAAGGTAGCTCTCACTATCGCTTCAGCACGAGCACCATCCACAAGGCGGAACTATGTGCTGAAGTGGAAGCTGTTCGTCAAATGGTGTTCCTCTCACTGTGAGGTCCCCCGGAGATGTTCGATCAGAGCTGTGCTGTCCTTTCTGCAGCAAGTGTTGGCACGTAGGCTGTCCCCCTCCACCCTTAAGAAGCACGATCTGGTCATCAGGTTTCTTAGGGGGGGCAGGAGGTTAAATCCTCCAAGGCCTTCCTCCCTACCCTCTTGGGATTTGGCATTGGTGCAAACAGCCTCCTTTGAGCCTTTGCAGTCAGTTGAGTTGAAGTTTCTCTCTTTGAAAACTCTACTCCTGACTGCATTGGCCTCGATCAAGAGGGTAGGGACCGGCAGTAATTTTCGGTCGAAGAATGGTTCCTTGAGTTTGGGCTGGCTGACTCCAGTGCAATGCTGAGACCTAGGCCTGACTATGTGCCCAAGATTCCTACCACTCCCTTCAGGGACCAGGTGGTGAACCTGCAAGCGCTGCCCTTGGAGGAGGCAGATCCAGCCCTAGCTTTGCTCTGTCCTGTATGTGCACTGCGACAGTATGTGGATAGAACTCAGAGCTTCAGGACCTCAGAACAGCTCTTTGTCTGTTACGGAGAATAGCAGAAGGAAGGCTGTCTCCAAGCATAGGATGGCCCACTTGATAGTGGATGCCATCACCTTGGCCTATGAAAGCACAAGGTGTGCCCTGCCCGCTCAGGTTGCATGCTCACACCTCTAGGGGTGTCACATCTTCCTGGGCACTGGCTTGTGGTGCCTCGCTAGCAGACATTTGTAGAGCTGTGTGTTGGGTGACTCCCAACATATTCGCTGGGTTTTATAGTCTACGCGTCGAACCGGTTTCCTCCTGTGTTCTCACCTAACGGGTAGTGGCACTGAGAGGCCTGTCTCAGAGTCGGCTTGTGGCGTTCTTACGCCTAATTCTCCAGAGAGTTCCTTAATCAGGCAAACCCTGTTGAGTCCTCCAGCACTCCGGCGTCCAGACGTGGCAGAGCGTCTGGCGCCAGGCCTTCAGCCAATGAATTCTCAAAATATGGTGTGAGGCTAGTGCCCATATGAGTGACCCGGTTGTGATCCCATATGTGTTTTCCATGGTATTCTTACTGGAGCCGTGTTTCCCCTGGCAGACCACGTTCGGCTGTCTCTAATGATGCAGCCTGAGCCATATCAGAGTTGGGTTACTTCACATGAGTAAATTTCACTTTACCCCCTCTGCACTCAACGGAGGCGGTCGCATTTTTCTCTCCCCGTCCTCACCCTTATCTTCCCTGCTTTGCTCCCTTGTATTGAGAGACTCTCTCTGCACTGCTCTCCAAACTGAAAGATTATGGATTTGATCAACTGGTCTCTTAATGCAATTGACACCATCTTTGGGTTCCGGGGAACCTGTCTGCCCTGACGGAACGTTCGCAGCTGGCTATACGATGGACGCGTGGGAGAGGTGGCGAATCGTGTGTCTTGCGGCTCTTTCCGTGGAGGACATTGAAGATATCTACCTATTCGGAACCATGATAACAGGTATTTTGCTGATTGGATTAGGCTTTGCCCTGGGTTATCGAAAAATTCAGAAGACGGGAACAGCTGTCCAAAGCCTCACAAGGCTGCCCGTCTTGATTGAAGCTGTGGGAAGAGTGGTATCAATCTCAATATGGATTATATCAAGGAGTAGCTCACGGCTTTACAAAGGAAAATTGATTATATTGGAGACCAAAATGGACAGAGAGAGTAGCCTGTAAAATTGGAATGCGTTTACTCGCCCCAAAGACAAAACAATCTTATCTTTTTCTGGCTCCCCTACACAGTGGCCTTGGCAAGGCTGTTGTTGGAATCTACCCCGGGAGAGCAATGCAGTGAGACGCTCTTGCGTTCCTCCCCCACCCTACAGACATTCAGACATTGCCCCTCCCCCGACCACTCCCTCCGTTCGCTTTGTAACCGCCAGCCTGTCAAGCGGGTCTGACCAGCGCCGGATTAGTGGCTGCGGGACTGGATGGCTGCTTGCTGGGCCGGATTCACTTCCCCTGTGGCTATGTTGTGTATGTGCTTTTGTGTTGCTGAGGTGTTTTTCCTGTTCTCACACTGTACTCCCCAAGGAGCATAGTCTGGGGGTTATTTTTTTTTCTCCTCACTTTCCTCATGTTATGCTGTTTCTTCAATTCTACTTGCATTTCACTACTGATTATACTCTGTATGATTGTGTATGTGACGATAATAAAGAACCTTGAACCTTGAACCTTGAACCCTCTGGGAGGAGGTGACTCCACAGTGTGCCTCCTCCAAGTGGAAGGGCACACTTTCCCAGTGTTGATCAAGTCCTACTGTTTGGTTTGCTCTAGGAACAGCAGCAGTTGAACTTCTCTGTGTAGAGCCCGGTCCTATCGTCTGCCTTATAGGAAGGATCAGGAGGCCTACACAGGGTGCTGAAAGGGGCAGCTCCTGTGGTGCTTTGGTAGGGATCTCAATTTTGTCGGTCATCCGACATGACTCGGAGTGACCGACTGAAAGGGAACATCTCGGTTACGAATGTAACCCTCGTTCCCTGAAGGAGGGAACGGAGACGTCACGTCCCATTGCCACAGTCGCTGTACCACTGCTGAGCTGCCGGGTCACCGGCTCGGCTCCTCAGCGAAAGCATGAATTAATGCTGTGCACTTGCTGCCTCTTATACTCACGCTGTGATCAGTGGCAGCTGGATGCGAATTACTGCATGCCAATGTCCATTGTCTCGTTTAGATACACTCGAAGTCGATAGGTCTCTCTGACGAGATCCCACTTTCGTCGGTCATCCGACGTGACGTCTCCGTTCCCTCCTTCATGGAACAAGGGATATATACGTAACTGAGATAGTTTTTTTTTTACTGAGAAACATCCACTTTTAGTTTGCAGCGTATAAGGTGGAATAACCTTCACAGCACAATGCTTACTACTCAATAATCTTGAGTACTTTTAAAATGGCTACGTTTTACTTGTAGATTGAGTAGCATTTAGGACAGGTACTTTTACTCTACTCACACTAAATTTTTACTTGAGTATTACTTGTACATAGTACTTTTACTTGAGTATGGTTTTTCAGTACTCTTTCCACCACTGTCGGGATGTACATTCTGTAGTAAATGTGCAGTTCGTACACAGGTTCACAACAATCACGTTTTGTTTTCAGCAATCCAGTCCAAAAAGCTCTGCATTTCTGTGTTTTATGGGGCAAGACTCTTTATTCTTTACTAGCAGCTATAAAATAATTTTCATAATCTGCTTTTTGAGGGAAAAGACCTCTTAAATTATATAAAACAGAGTCCCATTACAAACATTGGCCTGCTCAATTGATAGCTATAGGTGTTGGATTTCTTTCTTTCTCACACAAGGTTGTAGTCTTTAATTTGCTTTTCTGGATCCAGCTTGTTGGTTTACAAAGTTTTTCCATGCAGTATGATGGAGTGGGCGTTCTATTTGAACACAATTATATTTACGTAAAAAAGATTTGTTAATTACCATCCCTGCTCCCACGCTGCTGCTCGAGTTTTCTCTAAAGAAGTCAAGCCATTGTAGCAAATTCGGGCTTGACATCAAAAGGGAAAGAGGTTAAGCAAACCATGACTACCTTGTTTAAACCTGACCAGCATGTGAAAGAACTGTTAAAAGTGCAACTCTTTGTAAATTCTCTTTGTAAGTTCATGCCATTGGACTGAAGTCACACATTTTTAGAGAGGTTTTTGCAGTTTTCTGAGGTGATGATATAGCTTACTTTGAGGGTCTAGACAGGAAAGAGCACACACACATACATCTCAGTAGGGATATATCAGCTTCACCTTCTCTGGCTCAGATCAGTTAGAAACCAATCTCTTCCCTTTGCATTCACGCAAACGAGCCACATTGTGTTCAACAAAACCATCACACCCCTCAGGTTTCCATGTTTACTGCCAACAAGAAAGGGTTTCCACTGCCGCCCTGGGAAACTAAATCATTATTTGGGCATTAGTGATACGAGCACATGGACAATATTCTAAATACCTGTGGTTTCGGAAAAGCTGCTTTTCATTCAAGTTCACTCTCAAGGTAGCACATTTGAAGGCTCATGACATCGGCTGTGAGCATGAAACCTTTTCTATAATTGCTAATAAAACGAGGGCAGGGATTACCATGTTATACAAAGTAACACATACGTTCGATGTATCAAATACCTTGCTAAATCATGAGGTGACTTAGCACCTAGCTTCACTATTGCTGAAGTTTAGGGACTCAGGGCTAAACTTCTACACCGTTTGGACTACGAACATGAATGGTACCTCAAATCATGTGGTGTTTTTAGGAAAGTTGTACTATTACTTTTCTTATTAATTTGACTTAGCGATTTGTAGATGGTGGTTGCTAAAATTGTTAAATATTTGGGTGCTTCTCAATCGAAAGGCAACATCCTTGTAAGGCTGCAAATCTAGATTAGACCATCCTATTCTAGAGTTTAATGCTGAACAGGACCAGCTTTGATGCCTAGTAGGACTGGACTAGGAAGGATGCATCCTCACTAGGATGCAGCCTTCCATTTGAGAAGCATCCACTGACAGAGAAACCTGAGCCAAATCCAAGTGCTTCCCAACCATATTCCCAGAGCCCATTTGAAACTGCACATTTTGCATGAATCCTTAATCAAACACACCTGATTCAGGTCATTAGCTCATTGGTAGAGACGCCAAGAGCTGAAATGGATGTGTCAGACAAATGAGACATGTAAAATGTGTATTGTTCGGAGAACTCCAGGAACATGGTCTGGAACCATTGAGATAGAGCCAGGGTGTCCAATTTTGCTCCTGGAGGGCTGTTTAGCTCCAACCTACTCCAGTACACCTGTCTGAAACGTTCTAGTGGAGGTCTTGAAGACCTTGGCTAGATGTTTCAGGTGTTTTTAATTAGTTTTCGAGGACAGTGACCCTCCTGGACCAGGTTTGAACAACCCTGTCACGGAGACTTAAGGGTGACTATTTTTAAGTGGGCCTACTTAGAAACCAACCAGAATTCACTAATAGCCCTCCAGACTGTGTAACGGTGCCTTTAAATGATTTGCAACACTGTGATAAAGAGTTTTCAATGGACATGCACCACTAAACCTAGAATATAAAGGCATTTTTACAAAGAAGGGGGTGCAATCTTGCTCCTGGAGGGTTTAGCTTCGACTCTAATTGAACACACCTGAACCTTCTAGTCAAGGTCTTTAAGTTTACTAGACGCTTCCATGCAAATGTATTGGAGTTCAAATCTGTCAGCTCTACAAAGCAGGATTGGACAACCCCTTTCTAAACCATTGCATGCAATATTTTGCATGACGAATAGCCAATTTTATTTGAGAAAAATACATGTAGGAAAATTATATGATGTCAGAGATAGTGATTTTCCCGCACATGATGTCTGGCATGCACATCTTTAGCAGCTTGCGTCTTCTCATGGGTCCTGAATGATAAGGACAGAGGCTTGTCTGACAAATGCTACCATATTAAACTCATTAAGAAGTTCACAGGCTAATTATAGCTCTTTCTTGCCAGACTGCCTATGATGAGTCAGGGGTTAAGCAAATCTAAGAATGTTAACAGCTGGGAAGAGCCCTCAGCAGGACACAAATGTACCGGGAATGCTCAATAGGGACCGGATCTCTTAATTTCCCAAAGCATCAGAGCTACTTGTCTAACAACTTTTGTCCCTGAATTAGCTAGCAGCAGTTAAATATCTCTACAAGAAATCTCTAGCAAAATATTGTCAAAGAAGTGTAATGATAAAAAGGGGGTGGCATTATTAACATCTCTATAAAGTAAACATTTTGAAAATAGGGAAGTTCCTTGTATGGAAAATCGGAGCCAAAAGAAAGCTGACCCACCCCAGTACCTGCACTTCCTGAACTGTGGGAAACCCAGAGTTTTGGAATATCCTCAGGAATTCTCCCGTTACCTGTCTGACACCCACACGGCACTACAGAGATTTTACGATTAGAGGCCCATGTTGAGAAACTACGCTGGATCTATTTTTAGGACACCAAATTGAGACTGGGCATGAAAACCTGCAGCAAAAAATAACTCAATAAAAGTTAAGGGGGAAAGTTTAATACCTATGCGGCTCATGTGTGGTCCCAGTTTCATTAGAAATATCTAGTTTTCCACTCATGCTTTGGAAACTACCTCTATAGTAGAGCACCCGATGCTTTTCAGAGCCCAAAACGTGTTTCTGTCAGCTGGGTAAGGTGTGGGAGAACCTACAACAATCCCTCAACTGGTTATTGGAAGCAATGCACTTGTGATCAACAGGGAAACTTTGTGGAATTGAGCTTCTGGGTGAAACTTGATCTGACAGTTGTGCTTAAAACTATTGTAACACTTAGCAACTAAACAGGACACCATTGCAATACCTTTGAATTCCACCGTCAAAATCAGTGAACATTTAAACTTGTACATAAATTAAATAGTAAATAGAAAATAATATTTTATAAGAGTAAGAGGCTTTTCAAGAAATTCAAGCAGTGTTAATGTTCCCACTGATAGTTGTCAAATTAGATAATCTGGAAATGTGTTTTCCTGTTGTAAATTAACTGAGTACTTTCTATTAGCAGCCATATCACCCTGCAGCCCAAGACTGGTTGCCCACTGAAGCTAAGCAGGGTTGAGCTGGTCAGTACCTGGATGGGAGACTTCCAGGGAAAATTAGGTTGCTGCTGAAAGAGGTGTTAGTGAGACCAGCAGGGGGTGCTCTCCCTGTGGTCTGTGTGGGTCCCAACACCCCAGTGTAGTGACGGGGTCGCTAAACTGTCAAAAAGTTTATTTATTTCGAATAAGATGTTAAAACGAGGTCCTGACTCTCTGTGGTCAATAAAAATCCCATGGCACTTCTCGTAAAGAGAAGGCCAAATTCCCACCACTGGCCCTTGTCAATCACGGCCTCCTAATAATCCCCATCCACTTGATTGGCTCTATGACTCTCTCTCCTCTCCACCTGTAGCTGGTGTGTGGTGAGCGCATACACTTGATTGGCTCTATGACTCTCTCTCCTCTCCACCTGTAGCTGGTGTGTGGTGAGCGCACTGGTGCCGTTGTCCTGTGGCAGCCGTCGCATCATCCAAGTGGATGCTGTACACTGGTGGTGGTTGAGGAGAGACCCTCCCACATGATTGTAAAGCGATTTGGGTGTACAACAATACACAATAAAGCGCTATATAAATCATCATTCATTCACATTAAGCATAGAAGACTACACCCTACTGTAATGCAAGCTAATACTGGGTGTAATATAATCAAATGAAATGGTAAATGTCGAGGCAGGAACTCATTACCCACAGCAATTATGTGGTAAGATTTCTCTCTTCATTGATCAGCTTGGCCATCTCACCAGCACTCCTTGATTAGGAAAATCTATTCCATTAGTCATGTGCCTTAAGATCACAGAAGAAGCCATTGTGAACAGCAGCACAAGTACTGTATTGTCTTTGTAATTAAATTTGTATATTTCCAGAGAAAACGTGAAATATATTTGTCTGTGTGACTTGTCTGTGTTGTGAGGTTTCATGTGGTTATTTGCATGTTGCTAGAAGGTCGCTTACTGCGCCAAGTCAACAGTGCACACCACAAGTCTCTATGATATGTGGTGATATGGGATTTTAGCACATTTTAATGTCTGCAAGGAAAATATCATTAATCAGGTTGAGTGGCATGGGTGGAAGAAATAGTTTTGCATTTTATAAAGACAGTAGGACTTCCAAGGCAACAGAATAAGTGTTAGGTAAAATGATAGATAGGAAGGTTATAAAGCGACATATAGACCGATTGATAATGTATTATTGATGGTAAATAGTTGTAAAGAAGAAACAGACCATGAAGCACAACAAATTTGAGGACATAAGACATAAATATTGACCTGATAGCTAGAAGCCTTTGCAGTCATGTTCTTGTGTAGAGTACGTTGCACTATAATTATGGAGAATAATAATTGCCTTAGCAATCACTGTTGACTTAAAAATCTATATGGTCCAAGTGAGTACATGTGATACTGTTTAATCAAACAAGCTTTCACAAATCTTCACTGATGGCTGAAAGAGATACCAGAAACAAAGCTTGATTAGCGTGAGTAATGATTTATTTAAGACTCAGATCAAAGTGTTGTGGTGGAGCGGTCGATCTCAGTTTATGAACGAGAAAACAAGCAGAGCAAATGTCAGGTTTGTCAAGACATGCTTACAAAGATGAGAATGCAAAGACTACAATCTCATCTGCCACACTTTTTTTTGAGAGCACATGGAAATTGATATATAATCTTAATTAATCAAATATGGTTTTTGAAAGCATTTAATCAAATGGGGTATTATTACCACTGAAATACTGTCATCAGCCTCATAGTTCAAACTAAAAGAAGAAGAAAAAAGTGCCAACTTTTCCAAACTGGCAACAATTTAACAAAGTTAAAATAATAAACTTGCTGATACTAATTTAGCTTATTCTTAGCCCTGTGCAGACAGGCTTTTGACCCTCGGTATAAAGTCTGGCTCGCTTTACTGCTTATTCTAACCAAAACAAGTGCACCATGATAATAATTGCTGGCAATATTTTTGTCATTTAATATCTGTCAGACATGCTTTTTCTGTCTATGTAGGTATTTCTAAGCCACAGTAAGATACAATGTGGATAGTCTAAAATCTGTGTTGATGGTGAAACATCTAATCCTAAACCTATTACAGAAGACTGACACATGTACAACTTTGTCTGGCATTTGCAGGTAATAAAATGGATGAATAATTTATACATACTGTATAAAGAGTTATTATTCGAGCTGTCGTTATCAGTAGTCTCCATTAGATCGTCAAGGAATAGTTTGCTGACAGATTTCTCCTAGAGCGAACCAGAATGAGTTCAGGATCCCTTCTTTTTTGATACTCACAGTATATTTGAAGCCTTTATGATGTTGATCAATGGTGCCAGATGTTTGCAATGAACATTTTATGCATGAAGGGTATCATTTCCCTTACTGAGTTTACAAAAGACTGCCTGACTGAAGGCAGCTGCCTTAATACCTATAAAGCTAACTTCACAGACACCATTTCAGATAGACAGGTAGACAGACAGACAGACAGACAGACAGACAGATAGATAGATAGATAGATAGATAGATAGATAGATAGATAGATAGATAGATAGATAGATAGATAGATAGATAGATAGATAGATAGATAGATAGATAGATACCATTACGAAAAATAAGTTTATTCAAGTGTGCTATTAATATACTTCTTTTAAACTAAAATATGAAAGTATACGCTCAGTCTACTTTTTATATACTTCTCAGAAATATATTTAAATGACATTTAAGTATATTTGACTTATAGTTAGAAAAAGTCTCAATATATTTGCGCTATACTTGTGCTCCTAGAACCCGTGTTGTCATTGTAATACGGTAGGGGGCGCTAGTACACATTACTGTACAGAATTTCCAAAAAACACAAGTGATGAAGAAACTGAAACAACAGATGCTTCCACGTGTAATCAAACACGATCATCTGACATAAAACAGCATCAAAACTGTGTAACGTTATAGAATAAAACGTCACTAATTAAGAGGTAATAATGACTGTCAAGCTTTGGGGTGTTGATCGACTCCATCTACATTTTGATTATCATTCTGAATCAAATTCATAATCTTTTTCAGCTTTTTGTTCAAAATGTTGTTTATTTATTTATTCTTTATTCATGAAACTTGCCCATATTGAAGTTTTTTTTTAAAAGAAGGCACTAAGCTATAATAAAATGTTTTTTTTTACAAGCAGATACTCTGTTCTTTCTTTTGATGTTTTGTATGTTAAGCTATTCATATAACAAAATATATATAAATTAATACCTAAATATGTACATTGTAGTATACTTAAACTATGATGTAAAGTTCACTTACAGAAAACTTACGAGAATACTTGCAGTATAAAACTACTAAACTAGTAGTTTACTGAGACTGTACTTCAAAGTGTACTAAACATCCTACTACAAGTATTTAATTAGTAAACTATCAGTACATCTATAAGTTCACTTTTAGTATAGTTGCAGTATAAGCTTAACACATTGACGTAAACTAGTTGTGTGCTCAAAGTTTACTACTTTATACTTAAAGTATACTTTAAAGTATACTTCCTGTGTTCCTGTGTGGCTCAGTGGTAGAGTATTGCGTCAGCAGCGCAAAAGGTTGTGGGTTCGAGTCCCAGGGAACACACATACTAATGAAAATGTATAAACTGAATGCAATTGTAAGTCGCTTTGGATAAAAGCGTCTGCTAAATGCATAAATGTTAAATGTATACATTTATATACTAGAAAGTGGGCCAATTTAGTCCCAAGGAGTATTTAGAAATAGTACACTTACAAGTAGACTACAAATACACTGATATTTGTATACTTACTATGTAAAGTATATTTAAAAATATACTTGAACTTTACTTAAGTATACTGGTAAGGGTATATAGACAAACATATATATATATGGATGGATGGATGGATAATGTAGGTTGATCGATTGATTAACTTGGTTGGTGTTGATATTCAGTACCACCCAATCGATTGCAGTATGTTTTCAGTTTTGTATGTGACCAGAAGGACTGTCAGTATCTATAAAATCCATGCAACTGAGGAACATAAATGTGTATTAGAAGCAGGAGGGATCTATATGCTGATTTCCTTCATTCTCTTTCAGGGACACCTCATAACAAGCCAAGAATATTTGCTTTAAGTGCTCCAAGATGAGAATCTTGGCTCAGCACCCGAATCCAGTCTTAGGTTGCAACAAATCTATACATTTATTCATAAAGCTCATTGTGTTTTGGCATATGATATAGCATATTTGACCTACTGGGAAGAAATCTAGCTGTTTTTTGCTTCAAGCATGGAGTGCCATTGTCATTAGCATTTATTTTTAAACCATTTTGAAAAAGAATGTGGCTCACATTATGATATAAAATGCATAATAAAGAAAGGAAATGTGTTTTCATGAGAAATATGCTCTACCCTTTCTGCTTTACCACAAAGGCATATACGTTAGTAACTGTTTACATTTCTGTTGTTTAAAAAAAAATTGCGTTATCAAATGATTGATTTTATGTCAAATGAATTCTTAAAATATATTTTCTTTATATATTATATATCCTATATATTTTTTCTTGAAATTGCCTAAAATGTTTAAAGACAATACAAATGTTTTTGTGTTTTTTTCACACATTTACATTTACATTTAGTCATTTTGCGGACGCTTTTATCCAAAGCGACTTACAATTGGGGAATACATAAAGCAATTAATCTTGAAGAGGCAAACAGACAGAGGAAGTGCCCCTAACACCAAGTCTCAGGCATTGTTCAAATAAGTACAAGCTAGCAAGCACAGTTTTTTTCATTTCCTACGTTTGTAACATGCGATTCATGCAATACAAAAATGATACGTAATTGTTAATAATGAGTGACTGAGACAGGATATAGGTTGTCAACCTTAGCATTTGCCCCTGGCCTTATCAGTGAGTCAGCATGCTACACAAATATGTTTTATGGTAATGCCAGTGATGTCATATGACAACACGACAATCAAGTAAATTGTCGAATAGTGTGTGAATAGTGACTGTCGCTTTTTTATGCTGGGGATGGATTTTGCAAGGGAAGGGAAAGTTGGAATTCTCTTATAAGATTAATTGTTGTTGTTTTTTCAACTAAAAGGGTGTGGTTTGACTGAAATATCTCAACACTGGAAGCCTATCATGTAAACAGGTCCATGACTTGTTACAGCATGCAACCAGGATCCCACACACTGATCCCGCCGGCTCTTATCTGACTCAGCTGTTTATGTCTGATTGCGTATTTCATCATGAGAGTGAATGTGACACAATTTAGCAATGCTCTAATAATAATAATTATTAATGACTTAATAATAATTATTATTTTGCCTCATGTCATTCCAAACCTGTATACTTTTCTTAATGCAGAATAATGCACCCTTAATGCTTTTTTTAATTTCTTAATCACATAGTCCCACCCAAACTAACTAAAAGCTGGTTGCTGTGGTGGACAGACTGGGATTCACAAAGCAAAACAAAATCACTCCATTGGTTGAACAATTCTTGCTGTGTTGGACAGGTTGCGATTATAAGAAAAAATATATATAAATTGGTAAATAGAGCAACTTGATTTCCCCTTAAACCAACTGTAATCAAATAGTCCCTCCCCAAATCACTCCATGGATTAAAACCCACCCAAAATCACTCTATTGATTGAATAATTGTTCCTGTGGCATTCTCAAAAACAAACAAAGAACCTTAAAACAATAGTCCCACCCCAAATCACTTCATTGATTAAAACATTGTTGCAGGCTGGCATTCCAAAACAAAACACAACAAACAAACAAAAACAAAACCCAGAGATTTCCCCTAAAAAACAACTAATCAAAGCTGTATCATCCCAAACGTATTGGTTGAGAAATCTTTCTTGTGTTGGACAGGTTTAAAAAAAAAGCACAAAACAACAAAACACACTGATTTCACCTTAAAACAATTATAATCAAATAGTTCCACCCCAAATTAACTCAATTTGCCGAAGACTGAATTTTTGCTGTATTGGGCAGCTTAGGATTCTCAAAAAACAAACAAACAAAAACACACATTGATTTCCCCTTAAAACGATCAAATAGTTCCACCTCAAATCACTCTATTGGTTGAAAAAGTGTTGCTGTGTTGGACAGGTTGGGATTCTAAAGCAAAACAATTAAAAATTAAACACAATTAAATAAAGCACATTGATTTCCCTAACAACTGTAATCAAATAGTCAAAAAATATATATTTTTTTGCGCTTCAAATAATTAGAATCAAATAGGCAGGCTGGCATTCTCGAACAAGACACAAAACAAAAGCAACAACAACAAGAACATGTATTTGTCCTTAAAAAAATAGAACCACCCCAAATCACTCCAGTGATGTTGAGCTGGTTGGCATTCTCAAACAGAGAGGTTTCACCAAAAAATACCTAATCTAATTAGCTGCAATTTTTTTCCTGTGGTGAACAGGATTCTAAAACGAAAAAAACACTCTGAAATCACTCTAATTTCTCCTTAAAACAATTCTAATCAAATAGTCCCACCCCAAACTCACTCAGTTGGTTGGAGGATTGTTGCTGTGTTGGACAGGTTGGGATTCTCAATCAGAACAAAACAAAACAATTCTAATCAAACAGTCCCACCTCAAACTCCCTCAGATTGTTGGAGGATTGTTTCTGTGTTGGGCAGGTTGGGATTCTCAAACAAAACTAAACTCAAAAAACTAAACAAAACTTATTGACTCCCCTCGAAAGCAATTCTAATCAAGTAGGCAGTTTCTTTGCCTTTCATTAAAAGTGCAACATTTTCCCGCACCTTTGTCAGGGGCTCACAGAGGGTGAAATCACAATAAGCAAAAAAAATAAAAGAGTTTGGCCAGATTACATTAGTGCACCCCAATGTGCTACATCATTCACCAGAGGTACAAAACAAGTGCCAAACACCATGAGCTTGAAGTCCCGGCAAAGTGACCTCTGTAATGATTAGCCATAGAAATTCTCAACACGTTCCAGAAAACTCCACTGCTTTTTTTTCTGTCTTTCTCCTTCCATCTTCCTCTGTAGTCTGAGCTTGTTCCAGGCCTGGGGATCGCCATTGGAAACCGCCACTGGGAACCTATCTAATAAGGAATAGGAACTAATAAAATCAGATGCCAAAACCGCAGGAAGAATAGAGAAAGTTGCCCATTGAAAAGCTGGCCCAGATTGAGTAAAAGTGGCATTGTTGGGCTCTTTTGATGACATCAGCAGGGGTAGACCGCCCAATGGGCTCTGTTGATGACCAGGTCAGGTCACGTGCTTCTGAAGGGCGCATGGGGTAAAATGGGGAAACTATAGCAGTGCTTCAAGTGCTTCTGGAGCGCTTTGAAGTCAAAGAAAGTGGCCTCATCGATCATTAATTTAAAGGCTTTTACCTCCTTTTCTCTTTCTTTTCTCATGCCGTTTCCCTGCTCTTGTGTGGAACGGTTACAAAAAATCAGCTTACCGTCTGCCTGAACCCATGCTGCCCTAATGAATTTTTTTTTATTAAATGTACAAAATAAATACAAAATATATATATATATATATATATATATATATATATATATATTAGGGTGACAACGTTAACGCGTTAACGCATGAGATTAATCTAAAAATTGTAACGCAAAAAAATTTTTTTTTACGCAAATTAAACGCATTATGAGGTTTGACCCAAACTTCTTGCCATCATCGCAGCGCGGAAAGCTATCTGTGGTGTGTGATGAGGGTACAGCGACTCTGCAGTGGCCAGTGTTGCCAGGGTAGTAGCAATGGCAGGCTGGCTACTTTTATAAAGTACCGCAGCCATTCAAAGTGTATATAGACGAATAAAACTGAAAATAGATCCTTTTACTAATGTGTTTTATACATGAAATGTATAACAGTTACCTGGCAACTTAAGAATGGAGAGGCGGTTGTAACACAAACAACGTGAGTTTCAGCCAGAGCAACGAGAGCATACATGTGAAGGCTTTTACACATCAGAAATAAACATGACAACAGCCACTATAGATGATATACGATAATAAACACACCATTACGATAGAATATGGTTTGTATGTGATTTTCTTGAGATGAATGTGTACATCTGAAATGCTAATTTGTGCAGAGATATAAAAGGCTATAAATAGCATATTTAACAACTGTAAACGATTAAATTCCACATGTGATTGCAAAAGGAAGTTATTACAAAAACTTGATGATGGTTTGAAGTGACTTAAGAGTAAAAGTGTACTATTAATCTCATAAATTGTCTTGTGAAGCATGATGCTAATGTCAGCTCTAATGCAGCTGTAGAACAGGTCCAATTCTTCTTCATAACGCATTTTCTCATAATACTTCACTTAAGGTCGCAAGAAAATGATTTTTTTTGTATTTATTTAGAAATACCTTTTATCTTAGAAATATTAATTTGACCAATTATTTGAGCACATCCTAGCAAGAAGTATGCACTATATGCAATTATTAATCAATTAGAGATTGAACATCTATTATAATTTCACAATGCATTTTACCTAACTAACAGTATACAGTTTTACATTGAAGCAATAAGCCATGAGAGTGGCTTACAGTAATTTTACCTCAGTAAAGAGTTGGACTTAAACAGTATATGAAGCACAAATACTCAGATTTTTCAATGTTGATGATTATAAGCTAGAAAACAAAGCAACTTTAAACCATAATTTTATAGGTGAAAGCCCCATGTGATTGTCCTAATTGGATTGTTAAAAGGCAGTGTGTGCAAGTCTCATGGTAAAGTCATTCATCCTGCAACTGAATATGAAAGATGGCTGTATTTGTTTTAAAACTTTCCACACATCCTCTTTGTAATATGTTCACAGACGCAGCCAAGAGGCATCTTTTTCTTCCTCTGGGATTTGCTTCCTTTCTGGAAGTATGGTGGCACCTGAAACACTAGACAGGGGGAGTCTAATCCCCGCGTCTAATTCCATTTAAGAAGGAGTTTCCTACAGGAACTTTCCCCTGCGCTGTCACGGTCCCCGGCCGGCCCCCCAATCCTGTCCATCTGATTGCCGCTGGGGTATTATGGCAACTTGAACTTCTGATCTCTTTGTGCCGTGTGGTCCAATTTTCTTGAGTTTAACCTCTCTCTGATCAGTGCAAATGGCTACAGAGGAGATCAAGCAGGGGTCGTGGAGAATGAGTTCTCTTAATGTCCTGATATCTCTTTCAGTGATCTCTGCTGTGATTTTATTCAATCACTCACAGCTCAGGTTCCAGGAATACATGTGCTTTTGCGGCGCTACAACATAGTGTAGCTCATTTCACTAGAACTCCAGTCACTGATGCTTTAACCTTTAATCTTCATTCATTTGCTGGTACTTCAAGAGGTCTTATTTTGATAGGCCAGATTAATTTGATATTTCATTGGCATCACTGATGCTTATATTTGGGATTTCAGATTAAAACATATCTTCAGGGGATTGAAGGTTCCTATACAGTATATACCAAAATCTTACATTGTGGAATGAGTAAGTTTATATCAGTTATTGTAGCTCAATCAGTAGAGTACAGTGTTAGCAATGCTAATGTTGTGGGTTTGATTCCCAGGGAAAGCAAGTGCTGATACAATGTGTACATTGAATGTAAATGTCTCTGAAATGCATTAATGTAAATATAAAGTTACCCAGGCAATGTCATTGACGAACTAACAAACTCACAGAACATCCAATAAAATGGCATGAAATCTTGGCATTGTGGTGGCAAGATTTGCACAAGCGAACACCACTGACAATGTTAAAATCTAGATTTTATTTAAAGTTCTACAGTATCACAAAGTTTAGTTTCCTGGAAGGTCTTGTGAAGTATGGTCTACTCTGGGATCCCTTGCAAGATCAGACTAGTTCTGGCTAATCATGCTAATATCACAGGCTTGCTGGATGACACATTTTAATAAGCGGAAACCTTTGACCCAGTTTGAGATCAGTGCACAACAGGGGGAGCTATTTCGGCTAATAAAATCTGGAAGTTAATAAAATGGCAGATTTGATAAGAGCAAACCTGCTATTAATGGTATTCCAATGTATTGTTATTGCTGCTAATGGCACCTAAAAAAAACCTGGCTCTTCACAAAGACCTTGTTTAGAGGTTAAGTATATTTATATTTTTCCTGCTTTGCCAGATGTGCTTGCATATTCTGAAGTATGAGGAAGTATATTAATGTAACTAAAGCAAACATAATCAGATAAAAATATAACTGTTATTGAATTTTTTAATATAGCTAGTCTGGATATTGCTAGAATGCGGATATGTAGTATTCAAAGTATTTAGATACAATATGTGGTTAATTTGGTAACATGCAGCTAAATTAAAGAGTTTACAGCATGTGTGTGACCATGAGCAATGTTTGTGTTACTCAAAATAAAAAAGTTGCTTAAAATAAAATGTTCATTATAAGTGTTATCGGAAATCCAACTTTGTGTCTAAAAAGAATTTACTTTTATTGGCGGATGTAATGCAATGCAAAAAAAATGCTCCCTAAATAACACGTCTATGCTTTAAAAAAGCTTAAACCAGCCTAAGGTTAACTGGGTTTCCAGTCTGGACAAGTTTTGGATTCTTATCAGGCTGAGAGACCAGAAGATTGAGTAGCTAAACCAGCTAAATAACAATTTGGCCAAGTTTTGAGGCTACTTAAAAACAGACAATACCAACAAACACTTTAAGGCTTGTTTAAGCAGGGTAGCCTACATTGTGCTAATGTGTAGTAATCCTTGATCTGCAAAACCTTTGAAAAAGTTAGATTTCGTATTGGTCTCCAAATAAACTGGGTATACATATGTGTAGCATGTGGATCATGTGACTTTTTGCAACACAAGGGTTACCATGACCCTACAATACTTGTGAAGGTCAGGGTCTGGCAAAAAGCTTTCAGCACCAGCAGAGATCTGAGTCTACGAACCAGGCCAAGACACTGTAATATTCCATTTCCCACCCTTCCAACCCCATTACACCTGACTGACCTTCCCACATAAATATTTGCCTCAGAAACCACCATCACAGCTGGAGACACGGCCGTGATTTCACCAGAGGCCTGGATTACTGTCGGATATCACGTTTGGCACATCAGTGGTGTACCTCCACCCTGCTTTCAAGTGGCTGAGCAAGAATGTCTCCAGAGATGACTCTCAAGTGCAGCAAAAGCTTTCTTAGGCCCAATCCCAAATGACGCCCTCAGTCCTGGTAGTCCAAAAGTTCACACTTTGGTGACCTTTCTGTGTAGGACAAAATCTTGTTGGGTAGTAGTCTGCTGTCAAGTCCACACCAGGGTGTCGGAGTCATAGCCTTGTGGGCAGCTCTCCAACATGCAGCAACAGTGCTCGAGTTACCCAAACTCAAGTCCCGGCTCGTGGACCTTTCCTAATCCTGTTCCCCCTCTGCTCTCCTATCACTTTTTGTTCCTACTTTGTAATAAATACAAACAGGCAAAAAAAAAAGAGTCCACCTAAAAGTTGCATATGGGGAACTCTTTGACATGCGTCTGAACCATAAAAAGACCATTTGGATACCCAATGGCAGAGGTGGGCAATTCTGACCCTCTACTGTCCTACAGAGTTTAACATTTTTCGAAGCACAGAGTACTCCATTGCTTTCAGTTGTTTGTCAGATCATGACACATTTAATTATTTGCATGCATTCATACAAGTAGAACTGATTTTATATACATTTATACTTTCATAGATATGTTGGAGCACCTAACCCCACCCCTACCCTAAACCCTCTTCTCAACAATAAACATGTAATAGGTAAATAAAAGTACAGCCACAGGTATTTATTTCAAGCACTGTTCTAAAACAGTAAAAAAACTAGTGTTGCATTCTAAAACTTCTAAAGCCCTATTATATATTTATGTGAAACCTGGAATTAATCGCTGAAAATGATCCCGCCCATATCTCATTCAAAAGATGCTACCGAACTTTATCAATTGGTCACGAGCTACATAAGAGCCAATGTCATTTACACGCCAGATGATGGAGATGTGATCGCGTCTATTCCTCACACAAATCAATCGTTCGGCCTTGGAAGACTTGGAATAGTAATACGTTTTGAATAAATTGTGACTGTGGATGTGTATTCATGTTATATCCTCTGTTTTGCACTGAGAAGTAGTAGTAGTACTTTATTGTCCTCAAAAGGAAAATGGTTGTGGACTAATTTTTGCTGCAGATATACGGTAAACAAATAAGTGGTTAGGTTTAGGTGTAGGGGTTGGGTTTCATCCTCAGAAATGTCTAAATAGTGCAATGAAATGTAAATGAAAGTGTTATGGCTGTTTTAATTGAAAATTAAACCACAACATGTATGTCAGATTGGCAGAATTAATTCCCAATATATAATTCCATCATGACGATGTTCCCTCCTGGTGGAATGACCTGCACAGCTCAATTCGATCGGCTGAGTCCGTTAACATCTTGAAGAAAAGACTAAAAACACATCTCTTCCATCTTTTTTTGACCATCTAACTCTAGAACTCTATTCTAATGCTATTTTATGTTTTCTTTATAAAAGAGCCCTCTAACACTTGCAGGCTCTATTCGTTTTCTAACTGCTTGTTTTCTTAAAAAAGGCATCTAACACTAGCTTTCTCTATTCTATCTACTTGTTTCCTTTTTTGTAATAAAAAAACACATTGCTACATGTACTGCATTAGGCTAACTGATACTTGTTGTAGCATTTGCAAATTATTCCTCTTTTGTTGGTTTTGATTGTTTCTGTTGTCCTCATTTGTAAGTCGCTAAATTTAAATGACTATATGTAATTTAAGACTAAATGTAAATGTAAATGACGATATAATTCCCATTCCTTTCACATCTGTAAAGACACCAAATGTATCTTATTGAAAGCAGCTTACCATCTAAATGGACCACTCTCTGCACTCCCATTGGATGTGCCAACGACTGAGCCCATAGTTTAGTGGGTAGCACTATCACCTCACAGCAAAGAGTGGTCTTACTTCGAGTCCTGGTTGACCTGAAAAACCTGGCTGCCGGTTTGAGTCCCAGTTGAGCTGAGAAGCTCCAAGATTTGAGTCCCGGCTGAGCTGAGAAGGTTCAAGGTTTGAGTCCTGGCTGAGCTGAGAAGGTTCAAGGTTTGAGTCCCAGCTGAGCTGAGAAGCTCCAAGGTTCAAGGTTTGAGTCCCAGCTAAGCTGAGAAGCTCCAAGGTTCGAGTCCCTAGTTCAATTTTCTCCACAATCCAAAGACATGCAGGTCAGATGAAGTGGAGACACTAAATTGCTTGTAGGTGTGAGTACACGTGTCTATGTCTGATTTTTTTTCCTGTAATGGACTAGCCATCTGTCAGGGTGTTTCCCTGCTTTCCATGTGACCCTACATAGCAGACAAGAGGTTTGGAGGATGGATAGATGAACTCATGCACAAAGCAAATGAGCACTAATCTGAGGAAATTAATTACTTCCTTTATCTCTTGTCCAACAGTCTCTGTCACTCATTTGCAATGCATTTTGCTGAACTACTTGTATTGCTGATAACTTGTGTCAGTGTAAATATCCATTAAACTTAAAAAAAATGAAATTTTAAAGACTTTAGAAAATTAGATTCAGATACTGATTTAGAATTTATCCAGAGTTTAACCAATTTGTCCATAGGCTTCAAAGAATACAAAGCAACACTGCACACACAAAAGTTACTGATGAGTGATACAAGGAAATTAGTCCAGAAAATGAATTTAACGACATTATGTGATATATGAAAGAGATTAATCAAACAGTGATACAACTGGGGAAGAACAACATTGCACAATGTTAAAACATGACTTAAGTAAGACGTGCAATGCATGCACTGGATTAGTAAGAACTTTGCTCTTACAGAACGTGCACTTCCACATGGAGTTTTTGTTTGAGGTGTGGCCATACTATGATCTCCCTATGTTATTTTGTCTTTTACCGGTGCTCTGTGATTGAGAATGGGTACAATCGCATCACAGTGATCCATTTAACGGCATACACATGGCTGTGCAGAAAACGTAGGCATAAAATAAAAGACCATCAGGGACAATAATGTTAGCTGAGGTAATTAGACGTGATTGGCTTTATTTAAAATAGACAGAATTTGAAAGCTAAGTAATTTTGTTTGACTCATTAAGCGCAAATCAACAAAGAGCACAAAGTGAATTAATTACCTGCATAATGTCATTTTGAAGTCTCCTGAAATAAAACAAAGCTCTCGTCACACGACAAGAAGAACTTATAGCGCTTCTTTGTTCTACAACCCAGTGAGCTGCTTGCCTAGACGGCAACATTTGCCTTCTAATTAACCTAAATGTGACCATATACTGAGTCAGCATTATTTTTATTACATTCCGTAGCAATAGAATACAGATAAAATGTAGATCTAAATAAATAGCCAATATTTATCTGTATTCTGTGCTGTTTTAATGGTTACAGCATTGTATTGCTAGCTTAACAATATGCTGACATCAAATTCTATTAAAATGAACTGTCCCATGATGAAAAATGTGTCCAAATACATCATTATTGAGGTTAATTTCAATGAGTATGCTTTTTTTTAATATGTGACCTAGTTGAGCACTACATAATTGGATTAAGTCACTTTCCAATGCTGCTCTATGCGTTTCAGGCCAAATCTGTTTATTTAAAGGGAAATTAAGATTTCAGTTTTTGAATTTATGGAAGTATAGTAAACGCTTAAACAAAAATCTTGTCCGATTTTATCACAGAAGCAAAGCACCTGAAGCTAAATCCCTGTCCTAGGACTATATTGGATAGACATTGCAGTATAAGGGTATAATTATCATATTACAAAAACAACACATTACGATATTTCTTTTTTGCAGACTTCCTGGAATTTATGGGAAATTCTCATGTTAGCAGATGTAGATGTTTTATGCAACATAACACGGCAGCATAATGTGATTCACTATCATTTCCTTGAAAGTGAATGGGATCTGTAATCGCATGCTACATGATTTCAAAATGATAAGACTTTGTCATAATGTCATATATGCAGTTCGGCCTTTTTCTGCTGCAAGACGATATCAAGTGACACATTTGCAAGTAAACCTTGCACCATGATTTAGAATTTATCATTAGTGGGCTGCCAAGACAAGTATCACCATCACTATTGCTCATAGTTACGTGTTAAGTTAACTTTGTGTAGCATTTTTTGACCTGGACCGCAAGCAGTCAACTTTTACACTGCTCTGACTATCACATAGAAAAAACTTGCAAACACAGCAGTGTAATAGCAATTTAATTTGTGTGAGTAAATTAAATCATTTATTTTGTGCAGATGCATAAATGAATGCAATTTAGGAAATAATAAGTAATTTAATTTATTAAATAAATATGTAATGTATTCATTAAAAACATAATTTAATAGTGTCTGAGTTTCAGAAATTCCAGTTTACTGCTACTACTACTCAATAGTAATTATGAATTATTTAAATTAGGATCAGGAAACACATTTATTTACTTACGTATGATATCATTTATTATAAATAATACAATTATTTACCATTGTTACTAATACATTATTATTATTTAAATAACATTATTATTATTATTATTATAAAAATAAAAATAATTATAGTTTATTAATACTAATACATTATTTAATCATCGATAAAAAATTTAGAGTTATTAATAATATATTGATGCTTATTGATATTTTACAACTACAAATCGTAATATTTGGTGCTTAATATTCTTACTTAAAATACAAATCAATATTGTTATTATGTTTATTGTTTTTGTTATTATTCATCATTGTTGTTGTTATTTAAAACGGTATATTAATAATATTCATATAATTATTAGTCTATTCATTATATTTTGTGTTTATTTGTTTAGTTTTGTTTGTTTTTTATATTTTATTTACTGTTTGTATAATACATTGATGGTTATTAATAATTTACTACTACTACTAATCACCAAAAAGAAAAGAACAAGAAGAACAATAATAATTTTGTAATTTCCTCAATTTAATCTGGAAATTGCGTTTGTATCACTTCGCTCTCAGCTTTAGATGTGTGGGTGGACAGCTTCATTCAAAGCAATCAGCCGTGTTATTGTTTGGAGTCATTGTTCTTTCCAGCTGTTGTCAGCCGCGTCTCATTGAGGACAGGGTGACTAGCATCCTCCCAGCATGCCCGTCAGTTATCAGACATGCCAGCGCACCGCAGGAGTCAAGAGAGCAAACAAAGGCAGCTCCTGCACTTCACACACGCTTTCATTCTGGCGGCTCACGGCTGTGCTCGGCTCCTGAGGTGAGTGAAGAGGACTGAAAGAGCTCGACGGCTCAGTGTCTGTTATCACACTGACCACACATGCTGCTGTGTGCAGAATGACAGGGTCTCGCTCCGCTACGTCACTGTTGTCTTTGGCAGAGGAGTGGGAGTGATTAATGTCCGCTCTTCAATCAATGGACACCCTGGACCAACACTTTCACTCAGTCCACACTCTTCAATATGAAACATGTTTTACATTACATGTCAGTTAGTTACAGGTGCATCTCAATAAATTAGAATGTCGTGGAAAAGTTCATTTATTTCAGTAATTCAACTCAAATTGTGAAACTCGTATATTAAATACATTCAATGCACACAGACTGAAGTAGTTTAAGTCTTTGGTTCTTTTAATTGTGATGATTTTGTCTCACATTTAACAAAAACCCAACAAATTAGAATATGGTGACATGTCAATCAGCTACTCATCTCAAAACACCTGCAAAGGTTTCCTGAGCCTTCAAAATGGTCTCTCAGTTTGGTTCACTAGGCTACACAATCATGTGGAAGACTGCTGATCTGACAGTTGTCCAGAAGACAATCATTGACACCCTTCACAAGGAGGGTAAGCCACAAACATTAATTTCCAAAGAAGCTGGCTGTTCACAGAGTGCTGTATCCAAGCATGTTAACAGAAAGTTGAGTGGAAGAAAAAAGTGTGGAAGAAAAAGATGCACAACCAACCGAGAGAACCGCAGCCTTATGAGGATTGTCAAGCAAAATCTATTCAAGAATTTGGGTGAACTTCACAAGGAATGGACTGAGGCTGGGGTCAAGGCATCAAGAGCCACCACACACAGACGTGTCAAGGAATTTGGCTACAGTTGTTGTCAGAGGCGTCTTACCTGGGCTAAGGAGAAGAAGAACTGGACTGTTGCCCAGTGGTCCAAAGTCCTCTTTTCAGATGAGAGCAAGTTTTGTATTTCATTTGGAAACCAAGGTCCTAGAGTCTGGAGGAAGGGTGGAGAAGCTCATAGCCCAAGTGGCTTGAAGTCCAGTGTTAAGTTTCCACAGTCTGTGATGATTTGGGGTGCAATGTCATCTGCTGGTGTTGGTCTATTGTGTTTTTTGAAAACCAACATCACTGCACCCTTTTACCAAGAAATTTTGGAGCACTTCATGCTTCCTTCTGCTGACCAGCTTTTTAAAGATGCTGATTTCATTTTCCAGCAGGATTTGGCACCTGCCCACACTGCCAAAGAAACCTGGGCTTCCATACCACCTCATCAGTGCCACAAACTGATCACCTCCATGCCACGCCGAATTGAGGCAGTAATTAAAGCAAAAGGAGCCCCTACCAAGTATTGAGTACATATACAGTAAATGGACATACTTTCCTGAAGGCCAACAATTCACTAAAAAAAATTGTATTGGTCTTTTGAAGCATTCTAATTTGTTGAGATAGTGAATTGGTGGGTTTTTGTTAAATGTGAGCCAAAATCATCACAATTAAAAGAACCAAAGACTTAAACTACTTCAGTCTGTGTGCATTGGATTTATTTAATACACGAGTTTCACAATTTTAGTTGAATTACTGAAATAAATTAACTTTTCCACGACATTCTAATTTATTGAGATGCACCTGTATATGAATCACAGTTAATTGCATATAGACATATATGCACACATGCAGGTCATTCAAATACATTATTTGGGGCAGAAAAATCACTAGATATCACATGCAATAAGCCATTAATCACAATTAATTGTTTGACTGCAATAATATTAATACAAATGTAAAAAAAACTATAATGAAATAATGAAATCATAGTAAAATGACAAAAAAAATTAAATGTAAACACTAAACTATAAAACACTTATATTAAATCTTATATTAAATTATATTGATTTAATATTATTATTATTGTATTATTATTATGGGTTCATGCTTCAAAACTGCTATTTCAGTTATACAAGAGGTTGCTCATTTAAAATAAAATAACTATAGTACAAATGAATCATATTTATAAACACATTTTTCGATAAACTATATTTTTTACACATTTAATGCATGGAACCAAGATTTAAAATCATGGTTCTAAATATTCTTATTTAAATATAAGTATAAATATAAAGCTGTTCTTATTTAAGGTCAGTATACAAATACAATATTTTGTATTTATTTATTCAAAAGGTGTTTGAAATCTGAGTAAAATCTTTTTTGTTGTTGTTGTTAATTTATTTTATTTTATGGGTTTAAAGGTTTGATGGTTCCTTATAGTGGAAAATGTATCTTTTGATTAATTAAAAGTTCTTCACACTTAGAAAAAAAGATCATTTAAAAAAATTATGACTGCTCGTTCTTTGAGGACTGTAAAATGGGTCGTTCTATGGCATCGCTGTGAAAAAAACCTTTAAAAACTCGTCTACTGCATATAAAACTCATATAAATAACTCTTTTAGAAAGTTTATGAAATAAAACTTTGCACTTCCCCAGAGCTTTCAATCATTTAACTTGAAAAATGATCTTATATAGGATGCAATATATGGGATTTATATCGATGGATGGTCATTCTTCATGTCCTCTTTTACTAGATTGGTGTCCCTCCAAAGGTTAATTGCTTCTGCTAATTGTTAGCCCTTAACTAATACCATCCTGCCTGTAGAATGAGTCATGCACAGACTGAAATGGCCTCTACCAATTGACGCATACTGTTGGTATTTAGAAGGACAGAAGCGTTACTGAACCTAAACTTCAGCTTTAGTTGGGAGAAAAGAAACCTGGGAGGAAGAGTAATAACTAATAACAAATTAAACCTCGTTCGGATGAGCAAGATGGGTGTGGGGCCTTTCAACTGGAAGCATTTTCCACACAATCAAGGGCAAACAAAAGGAACAAATGGGTGTGATAAGCTTACGCCTAACATTACCTTCAGCTCAAAGACATCTCTGTGTTTGAGATAAGAGACATGAAAGCGAGGACTATGACACTCCCTTCCTCTCCGCTCCATCCATGCAGAACCAGCCCAGCCCACTGGGGGCAGCGTCACGCTTCTGGGACATGAAAAAGCACTGGTCTCCACATGCATGAGGTGAAATGTTTCCTTATGAAATCTCTCGAGCTCAGCCAGAGACCATTATGCATGGCAGATTAAGATGAGATCAGTTTCGGGATGGGAGGATGTTATGATTTTACCTTTGCCCGACAGATGTCAGGAAAGACATTTGCGGTGCTCTCGTGCATTTGTTCATTTCTTCTGAATGGGATTCTGTCTGGGCTTTAGTGAGCTAAACCAAGAGGTCCTTGAATCCTTAATGTCTCTTGAGTAATGTAGTCATGTGGATGCGGTGAAGTCAGATTTCATCAGTGAGTGGTGCTTGACTGTCTCACCTCAGACAGAGGTAAAGATGTGTCGTTCTGCAAGAATCCAAGCGCTAACAAATATATCGCTCCTAATTTTAGCCCAGTTTTAGTTCAAAATATACCAGAAAGCCCAGGCAAAGGCAAATAATTGAATTTACCCTTATCAAACACTATAAAATAATTTGACCTAATTTAAAAGACAAGGCAACCTATTACAACACAATCTCAGGGGGAAAAATTCTGCTAATTCTTGTGAATTTGTATAATCTCATTCATGTTTTCATATGCTCAGCTGAGACATGATGACGATTAAAATTCATATGAACTTTTACAATCTCTTTTGTATGTTCTCATACGATCAACCTACTGTCTGTAAAGAAAAAATAAAAATAAAAAGTTGGTGGGTGAGTCACATGAATTTGTACGATCTTGCTTATTCATTTTCTTTATTTTGTACAATCTGCTTACACCCCAGCTATGACCTTGTTGGCTAATTTGAAATAAATCGTACAATCTCATTTGTGCATCTTCGTACAATCAACCTTTGCCCCCCTGACTGCAAAAAAAGATTTGTTCGATCTCACTTGTGTGTTTTCGTACAATGGGCCTGATTCATGAAAGTTGCATACAAATTTGTACAATGGGTCTCATTCATGAAAGTTGCTAAATATATTTATCAATTCTGAGTAATTTGTCCGTAAAACAGACCTGTCAGATTCTGCCTGTCACCCATCACCACCTCGGTCTCTTTAGCCAGCGGCATCGCCTTGGACCTCCAGGCCTGCAAGGTCACCCTAGGCTGTCGTCTCTACAGCTTCACAGAGGATTCTGCCTTGCGCGTCTCCACCTTTGTTGATGGGCTCCAAGGTTCTGTCCAACAGAGCCATCAGGACTTTGCCTTGGCTCCTCCCCCATTGGCTCCGCTGTGGTGTTCTCCTCTTCCGGCTCCTCCTGTTCTTGGTCCACCCCACGTCTTCGTCGTCTAGCTCCATAGCTTCTCACAGGATGTGCATTGTTGGGTGAAGTGGGGGGGTTGTTCTGTCAAGATTATGTCTTGTTTAGTTGTGTTTTTGTTCATGTTTCTTGGTTTCATGTTTTATGATCTGCTTATGCCCCAGTGACATTTAAAAATTGGTTGCTAATTTCGATTAATTTCAACAATCTCATTCTTATGTATTCGTACAATCTGCTTTCGCCCCAGTGACAGTTCAAAATTGGTAGCTAATTTGTGAGAATTTATACAATCTCATTTATATGTTTTCGTGCAAATCATAACGTACAAATTTATACAAAATTGCCACCTCATAAAATAGTTATGTTTTCCCATGAGATCAAGTTAGTTTATTTCAAATGATGACATTTCATATGATGACATTTTAGCCAATGCAGCTAAAAATAATGAGGTATTCATCAAATCTACAAACTTTTTCTTTGTAATGTTAAGAAGACTCTTGCATCATTAAACACCGTCATTTACAAGTAGCAGGCCATTTTCTGCCCTGTTTTTTGCATGGCCCATTCTAGACTCCGAAGTAAAAGCCAACTAAATTGGCTAACAATTTTGCTTCACCACTCCCCTCGATACAACAATTTTGAGAAATGGCAGCCATGTTTCATAAACGTTTTTACATTTCATTGGTTGTAGAACATAAAGTTTAGATACTTGTCAAATCTGCAGTAAAATGAAGTGAACAAATTTGATTTCTCAATTCAGACAACTTTATGCTGAATAGGTTTTTGTTAAAAGATATTTTTTTTTGTATGGAATCCTGTATCTTTTTTCGTAACAGAGGACAGGGCATCTTCTGACATCAGTTTTATCCAGCAGACGTTTCCATTGACTGAATAACATAATCTACTGTATTACTACATACAGTAAGCTGTCCGCAAACAAATGAATCATGGTACATCCTACTTTTGTGAACAGATTTTGGGAAATCCTGTTGCTCAAACGGTAGGGCAAGGCTTTATCTGAGACCATAGGTTTGTTTTCCAGGAAACACATGAGCTTTGGACAAAGGTGTCTGATAAATGTAAACGTGAATTTTATATACAATTCTATTCAGTGCCTTTGATTTTTGAAGGTATGTCATACATACTTTAATTTTTGTGAATAAAGTAGAAAATCCGCAAGGTTTTGTATAAAACATTTGTTATAAAATTAATGCAATAGGCTGCCGTTACAAACACCTTTTATGTTTATATATTTTAAATACAATTTTGAAAAACATTAATTATAAATAAAAACAAATAGTGTTTATTGTGTGTTTATATAATTAATAATTATATATATATATTTTTTTTTAAATACAATTTTTAAGAAAGAAATATTATAAATAAAACAAATAGTGTTTATGAGGTGTTTATATAATTCATAACTAAACTATATTTAAATAAAATAACATTTTTAATAATAAAAAAATATATTTTACATCATGACCACATTATCCTTCTATTTGGCCCCTTGGATTTGTATTGTTTTATTTTTGTGGAAATACATTGAACAAAGACAACTTAAGCATCACAGGAAAAGGGAACTCAGAGGGCTATTTATTAAAGACCTGGATAATTTAGTTCAGGTGTGGTGTTTCAGTCGGATGAAGTGTATCTAGCACATGTTAAGTCAGGGATCTTACCATGTCTCGGGTTTTTGTGGGTCAGACAGATCCAGGGCGTAATGCTGGGCCTTTTCCCCTAAGCACTGATCCTCGGTTGCTCATGAGAGGATGTTTGCAAAAGATTTGAGGTCAGGAAGTTGATAAAATGTACAGGAGGTGGTTATGCATCCTGGAAACTCTGGGAGAATGAAGCACATCACATCATAGGGCAGTTCTGATTAATACACACATGTGAACTCCTTTGTCATTAAATCAACAGTGACTCGCTTGGATGAACTCTGTAATTGAATGCTGTCATACAGTAGCAGTGTAATTTGTGTCTCATTTACAGCATTAGTCAGCCACAGCGACACAAACCCCAAAACAAAACAAAAGTGAGTGAATACACTGTGCCAAGATCATTATGCCAACTTCCTTGAGAATTAAATTGGATATTCCCATCTATTATGTAATTATATATCTATTTGTTACTTGTTAGACATTTTGATTCAAAGATGCTTTCTACTATTAGAGTCAAAACTAAAACAGAAAAATGTGAGATAAAGTTTGAAATAATACATATAATCTCGTTGTCACACTTTGCCCTCGGGAGGAACGAGGAGATCAGGAGATGTGGGGATTACACAAAACAAGAGTCTTTAATGATCCATGCAGGGAAATACAGAACACAAGGTTCAAGACCCGACAAGGAAACATGGGGCAGACAACACTTTAAATACATAACTAGGCAAGGGAATCCCGAGACACACCTGGGATTAATGAACACATTAGGAACAGCAACAAAACCAAATATGGGCATTAGAGAACACGAGGGAAAACTAGGTCACTGGGAGCACATGGAGAAGAAAACAAACACAGACAGTCCATAATCCTGACATATCGCCACTCTCCCGGAAGGAACGTCCTCACGCCGAAGAAACAACAGAAGGAGGGGAGTCCAGGGAGTTGACGATGGAGGGAGGAGCCAAGGAGGAAACAGGAGGAGCCAAGGTGGATCAGATGGAGGGAGGAGCAAGGGAGACGACAGGAGGGACTTGGAGCATGCAGTGCCAGGTGAGACCCAGGCAACAGCCATAATGGCTCCAGCAACCGATGCAGAGGCAGGGATCCAGAAGGCCCCGAAGGAGCCAGAGCGACAGAGGACAAACTAGGATCCAAAGGGAAGGAGGAGCCTGAAGGAGCCAGAGGGACGAGGCACAGCCAGAGGAGTGGAGTCCCAAGGTGATGATCGACGACAGACCAAGGCAGAGCTGGAGGGACGAGGGAGCCCGGTGGAGCCAGTGGACTGATGGACCATGGTGGAAAGGAAGGAGCCAGGAGCCATGGTGGAGGGCTGAGGCAGAGTCTGGGGCTTAGAGCCTGCAGATGGAGGCAAGGGATACTCCAGCCATGGTGAAGGTGGAGGATGGCTGACCCACGGAGCTCGCACCATACAAATGGTGGGCTGAGGGTGAGCAGAGGGGCTTCCAGATGACAGCAGTGGAGGAGGCAGGAGCGGGCGGGCATTTGTGAGCGGGGAAACAGTAGCCCTCTCTGGGCTTAACTTGGGAACAAGAGCCCACTCTGGGCTAAACTCAGGGACGGGAGCTCTCTTTGGGCTAGACGCGGGAACTGGAGTCCTCTCAGGGCTGGATTCGGGGACTGGTGCCCTCTCCCTCCAGCATAGTCCGGTGGTGTTCCTTTGCCCATGGGAGGTACGAGGAGATGAGGTTACATAAAACAAGAGTCTTTAGTGATCCAAACAGGGAGATACAGAGCACAAGGTAAACGTTCAAGACACAACAAGGATAAATGGGGCAGAAAACACTTTAAATAAATGACTAAATGAGGGAATCATGAGACACACCTGGGATCAATGAACACATTAGGAACAGGAACAGGAAGAGGAAGAAAACCAAATATGAGCATTAGAAAACACTAGAGAAAACTAGGTCACTGGGAGCGCATGGGGAGTAAAACAAACACAGACAGTCCATAATCCTGTGACTCGTTTTGACAAATAAAGTCAGAATTGTGAGATTTAAAGGCACAGTTGAGAGAAATAAACTGATATTGAGAAATACGATGTAACAAAATTGCTAAATGTACGTTTTGTAATAAATTAAGCATTAGGGCTCTTGCATCAAGGTTTTTGTCTCAAATTGTATTTGTATTTATTTATTTATTTGTTTATTTCTCATCATCTTTAAAACAAAGCTTGAAACAGAGGCCTGATAATACATATTTGTACAAAAACCAACAATTGTAAAATAATACAAAAAAACTAATTATCAGTGTTGTTATTGTTAACTAAAACTATTAAAAACTTGTTTTTGCTAAAATGTCAATTAAAAAATGTATATATATATATATATATATATATATATATATATACAGGTGCATCTCAATAAATTAGAATGTCGTGGAAAAGTTCATTTATTTCAGTAATTCAACTCAAATTGTTAAAATCGTGTATTAAATAAATCCAATGCACACATACTGAAGTAGTTTAAATCTTTGGTTCTTTTAATTGTGATGATTTTGGCTCACGTTTAACAAAACCCCACCAATTCACTATCTCAACAAATTAGAATATGGTGACATGCCAATCAGCTAATCAACTCAAAACACCTGCAAAGGTTTCCTGAGCCTTCAAAATGGTCTCTCAGTTTGGTTCACTAGGCTACACAATCATGGGGAAGACTGCTGATCTGACAGTTGTCCAGAAGACAATCATTGACACCCTTCACTAGGAGGGTAAGACACAAACATTCATTGCCAAAGAAGCTGGCTGTTCACAGAGTGCTGTATCCAAGCATGTTAACAAAAAGTTGAGTGGAAGGAAAAAGTGTGGAAGAAAAAGTTGCACAACCAACCGAGAGAACCGCAGCCTTATGAGGATTGTCAAGCAAAATCGATTCAAGAATTTGGGTGAACTTCACAAGGAATGGACTGAGGCTGGGGTCAAGGCATCAAGAGCCACCACACACAGACGTGTCAAGGAATTTGACTACAGTTGTCGTCAGAGGTGTCTTACCTGGGCTAAGGAGAAGAAGAACTGGTCTGTTGCCCAGTGGTCCAAAGTCCTCTTTTCAGATGAGAGCAAGTTTTGTATTTCATTTGGAAACCAAGGTCCTAGAGTCTGGAGGAAGGGTGGAGAAACTCATAGCCCAAGTTGCTTGAAGTCCAGTGTTAAGTTTCCACAGTCTGTGATGATTTGGGGAGCAATGTCATCTGCTGGTGTTGGTCCATTGTGTTTTTTGAAAACCAACGTCACTGCACCCGTTTACCAAGAAATTTTGGAGCACTTCATGCTTCCTTCTGCTGACCAGCTTTTTAAAGATGCTGATTTCATTTTCCTGCAAGATTTGGTACCTGCCCACCCTGCCAAAAGCACCAAAAGTTGGTTAAATGGCCATGATGTTGGTGTGCTTGACTGGCCAGCAAACTCACCAGACCTGAACATAGAGAATCTATGGGGTATTGTCAAGAGAAAAATTGAAACAAGAGACCAAATAATGCAGATGAGCTGAAGGCCACTGTCAAAGAAACCTGGGCTTCCATACCACCTCAGCAGTGCCACAAACTGATCACCTCCATGCCACGCCGAATTGAGGCAGTAATTAGAGCAAAAGGAGCCCCTACCAAGTATTGAGTACATATACTGTAAATTAACATACTTTCCAGAAGGCCAACAATTAACTAAAAAAAATTTTTTTATTGGTCTTATGAAGTATTCTTATTTGTTGAGATAGTGAATTGGTGGGTTTTTGTTAAATGTGAGCCAAAATCATCACAATTAAAAGAACCAAAGACTTAAACTACTTCAGTCTGTGTGCATTCAATTTATTTAATACATGAGTTTCACAATTTGAGTTGAATTACTGAAATAAATGAACTTTTCCACAACATTCTAATTTATTGAGATGCATCTGTATATATAATAAAACTTAAGTAAAAATGACAGATGTTGTCTTGGCAACTGACTGAAATAACAAGTGTAAGTACTAACATTGCTAAAATTAATATGGAAATATATTTATTTTTCCCTAAATATAAATAGAATAAGAAACAATTTTTCAAAATTATTTAAAAAAATAATTAATTTGACAAAAAAAACTGAAACTTAAAAGAATCAATTATATAATAGAATATATATAACACTACATGAAACTGCATGTAACCTAAGCTGGTATTTTAACCAGAATTAGTGGTTTAAAGTTACACATCTCAGTGATAATTTGCTTGTTACAAATACACAGCTTTTCACTTCATAAAATGGAATTATGATGGAATTCATAATTAATGGACTGGAGTGGTGTGGATTATTGTGATGTTTTTATCAGCCGTTTGGACTCTAATTCTGACGGCACCCATTCACTGCAGAGGATCCATTGATGAGCATGTGATGTAATGCTACATTTCTCCAAATCTGATGAAGAAAGAAACCCATTTAATCTTGGATGGCCTGAATGCGAGTACATTTTCAGAAAATGTTCAGTTTTGCTGAACTATTTCTATTTAAGAGTATTTTCCACAATACTTTTCCCCTGTTTAAATCTTTTACTATGCGTAATAAAACACTAAATAGATCTGTCTTCTCTAAATCAGGAAAGCTTTTCCAATCAAATGCAGAGTAACAATCACTGGCGTGACTTTTCAATCTACATACAATTGCATCTCACTGTATTTGCTGAGGATGTTTATTTGCTCAGTCGTTGCATGCTTTAGGTTGCTTTATTCAGAGAAAAATTGAGTTTGGCATTTTCAGTCGTGGCTAAAGCAAGTGGATTTCAAACATGCATGATGACATAGCACATTACAAAGACCTCACACCATACAAATAAAGAACCAAAACATACAAATACAAAGCTTCATATGCGTCATAATCATAGTTTCTCTGGAGTTAGCGCTCTTGGACGGGCTGCTTCTTGTCAAGCGAGTGCCTACACGGGTCGGCTCTGTCTCAGCTGCGTGGGAAAGGAGAAACTTAATTGCAATTGCTAATGTGTTATCGGAAAGTGATGCGGTTATTAAAGCCTGTCTAATCTTAAAGATTACAATGATATTAATGCGTCTACATGGCTGCTATTATGGACCTATTTAAATCAAGGACAAATATGCAAGACAATATTGGTAGATGGAACAATTCATGAATTTAAATATTGTCCAACTATTAGAAGAAATGGAGAGTTCACTCAAAGATATTCTGATGAATGTTGAAGCTGTTGAAGTTGAATGTTGATGATGTAGATGAGTTTGTTCCTTCATCAGATTTGGAGAAGTGTAGCATTACATCACTTGCTCACCAATGGGTCCTCTGCAGTGAATGGGTGCCATCACAATGAGAGTCCAAACAGCTCATAAAACATCACAATAATCCACAAGTAATCCACACAACTACAGTCCATCAATTAACGTCTTGTGAAACCAAAAGTTGTGTGGTCATAAGAAACAAATCCATCATTAGACGTGTATACATACTGACAATATCTATATAGCCTGAATGCACTGTAAGTCGCTTTGGATAAAAGCGTCTGCTAAATGCATAAATGTCAATTTAAATGTTATACACTTACTTCAAACAAGTCCACTATCCATAATGAAAAGTCGTCTTGCCTGAATCAGGAGAGAAATATGCACAGATCGAACACAGTTTACAAGCGAAATAAGTTCAACACAGCTCTGAACGAATGTGTTGATGGACTTTGATGAGAGAAGACAACAGGAGATATACTTTTTGTATACTTTTGATATACTACTTGTTTGGACTCTCATTCTGATGGTACCCATTCAAATCCATTGGTGAGCAAGTTATGAAATGCTACTTTCTACAAATCTAAAGAAAGAAAGAAACTAGTCTTGGATGGCCTGAGGGTGAGCAGAATTTCTATTCTTTTAAAGATCTTCTGTTCATATCACGAAAGTTACAGCACAGCTCTCACACTAGCTGCATTTTCTGCTCACAAGAAGAAAAACAAATCTGTGAAATAAAGCATTCAAGCATCAGTTGAAAGTGACAGTGACAATATTATTACACAAGCAAGTTTTATGCTTTATTAGCAGGTCCGCCCTAAAAATCAACATTATCAAATGTTGTTGAGGTTCAGCTGGGCTCATGCCAACCTTTCGTTTTGAAACCCTAAGACTAGGCTGAACAGGTAAATTCTGAAAACATGCTCTAGTTTAATAAGAGCTTACAGAAAAGTTAGGCGCTGAAACATAAACCCAAATAAAACCACATCTGGCAAGAAATCTCACTTCACAGGAACTGGGGTTTTAGAATAGCAATGCCACAGAAAGACATAATTGTGTTATGTCAAAATGAAAATATGAAAGAGGAAATGAATTATTGACATGAAGTATATTATAAAAAACTGGCCAAGATATATAAGGTATATGGAAAAAAAGATAGTTTTTTTTTCTTTGATATGGCTGGAAATGTGACTTGATGATGTCAGACAACTCAATGAGTCTGAATTAAACAACCTTCCAAACCATACAAATAAAGTTAATTATCCAGAAAATAGAACAAATAATAAATTAATAAATAAATAAATAAAAACATATACAGTGGCAGACATCTGGCATCTGAGTGACTCTATGTAAGTTCAAATAAATAAACAGCTAATTTATTCCTCTCATAATTTAAATATTTGAAGTGCGACAGAAATCATAAATGTGAATAAAATATGGGGGCATTTACACAACACCGTTTTCAACTGAAACAAAACGTTTTCAAACAGTACTATTATCGTCTATATCTATCGATGCATGCAACTTTTATAATTTTAATAAAATTAAGGAGAAAATAGTTTGTAATAAGAACATTCAAGTGATCATCTCTGATTAATTTCAAAGTGGACATTTGTTGGCATGGCAACTTTTTTGTCCCATGTCTCAGAGCCTATTATGAATGCTGATCTGGCATACACAATAAACCGCTTGCATCACTGTAACATTATTTGAACAGCTCCTATAGACTCTATGCACTAGCGTAGCGACAAACTTCCGCTCTCGCCAGAAGTCGGGATATCAGTTTCCGGTTTTCATTCGCATGCAGAAAATTTACGTATTTTACTAGATGTCTCCGAGATCTGCCAAGTTAGAATCAGCGATGTCCATCGTATCATTAATGCCTGGTCCCCTGCTCCAATGCGCAAGCGAAACAAGGGATTCAAACGCAATATATCGAGTTATATGCACAAATAGTTGAATGTGTTATTTCGGCATCTAAGTTAGCGGCTAAGCTAGTTAGCGTCATGACATGTTCATTTTAGAAGCTTCTCAATTTTAAACGCAGACTGTTGTGTTTTTTTGTGCTAATTATATTATCAATTGTTATTAAACATCTCCCCCTCTCAGTTTCTATTAAAGATCAAGGCACAGGTGAAGCATTGTCTGGTCATTGTGCCACAGTTCCATTTAAGAACACTTTAGCATACACTTTTTTTTTTAAATACTTATGGAAATAATTTAAAATAACATACTTAACTGTAACAAAATGTGATTCTTTTGGACACTTAATAGCATGTTAATTGCAATTAAATGAAAATTTGCACTCTTGTTGAACCACTTAAGTACATCTTTATATGTAATTTCAAAATTATTCCAGAAACTTTAATTTGACATTATTATAAAGTGTACTTTTTAAAACTTTCCTTGTTTGTTAAGAATCACTGTCATGAAATGAGTAATGAGTTGCATTAAACATGAATGACCTTAGCTGAATCTCTAGGAACATCAGGAACACCGAGTTATAATAAGTAATATGATTATAACATGAATAAGAATGCATGCAGTAAACAAATGGGGACCAGCAAGGTAAACTCACCTGCCAATTTTAGCCACTGTTTTCATTACATACTACTTTAAGAGTTATATTAAACATGAATTACCTTGGCAAAATCCCCAGGACGTTAGAAACGCCGGGTTATTAAAGTAACGTTAACAAGCTTATAATTGTAGTTTTATCAATCCTAGCTTCACCATACACCCGGACTGTGAGTTTTCTCAGCATTCCTGTAGCACAATGACCAGACAATGCTTCACCTGTGCCTTGATCTTTATTAGAAACTGAGAGGGGGAGATGTTTAATACAATTGATATAACAATTATCACACACAAAAAAACTGAACAGTCTGCATTTAAAATGGAGAAAAACAAGCTTCTCAAATGAACATGTCATGTTGCTAACTAGCTTAGCCGCTAACTTAGATGCCGAAATAACACATTCAACTATTTGTGCATATATCTCGATATATTGCGTTTGAATCCCTTGTTTCGCTTGCGCATTGGAGCAGGGGACCAGGCATTAATGATACGATGGACATCGCTGATTCTTACTTGGCAGATCTCGGATACATCTAGTAAAATACTGACATTTTGGGTGACGCGAATGAAAACCGGAAACTGATAAATCGTCGCTTTACGCTTGTGCACAGTTTATTGAGTCAGACCGTTTATTTGTAAAGGTTTGATAGAAGATCAAAGCTGCCTTTGAGCACCTGTTCTCTGAAGAACGTTCCCAGTGAGAGCTCTGAAACCTGAGCAGATCTTGGCCTTTGTTTTTCTTTGTTTGTAATGTCCTTGCTTATTAGTTCCTTCCAGTGAAATTCCCAAACAGTGTTAGTGGATAGATCCATTTACTGCCAGTTTGTTTATGCATGCCTCCATTGCTTTGCTCCACTATTTCCTTAGAACTTGAGACAAGCGTTCCCGTTTTTTCACGTCAGTTTGCTTTGGAGCTATATCTGATCTTGCAGGAATAGCTGAGAGTGCTGAATATCAATACTCGGCTTACTGGTCCGCTTTGGTCTTGATACACGTCTTCCATTGTGCTGTGACAGCTTGTCATGTTGCCTTCAAAATGGCCACCTAGAGCCATCCACTTGCAGCTTGGATAGATAGATTGGCGTGTACTTATTCTGACCCCAATTAAAACCATCAACTGCGTCATGTAGGCTGCTGACTTTGATCAGGGATCTTGTCAGAATGAGGCTAGTCTAATCAGTCTTTTATACTCTTTGAGCTACCGCTACCTCCTGAAAGTGTGATCAGAACCAAGATATTTAGTGAAAGCCAGAAATCTGAAAATGCAAAGCAATATGGACAAATTTTGCACAATTTAGGTGTAATGGCACAAAATTTGATACAAAGATAATGACAGGTTTTAAACAGTTTTGGGGTGAGTTCCTTTTGGGTGAGTTCCTTATTGTAATGCATTACAATATTGTGTCACTCCCTGAAAAAGTTATTCATTATTTGAATTACTATGTTTTATAGAAAAAATCTAGGATGCAAGAGTTCAACAATCTTACTTTAGACACTGGCTAATACATTGAGATTAAATACTTAAAGGATATTTGTATTTATTATTATTATTATTAAAAAGTAATGTGTTTCTTACTGTCAGTCCTCTGTCGTGTGTGTCTTGTGTTCCCGCCTTTTGTGTCCATATTTTGTTTATTTCATGTCCTTGTTAAGTGTGATTATCAGTTAATACTTGTCCAGCTGTGTTTGTCAATTATCTATGATTATCCTGTGTATTTATAGTCCTGTCTGTTCAGTTTGATTTGGTCTGGTATACTCAGGGCCGTTTCGAGCCAATTTGACGCCCTAGGCGAAATCCATATTGACCTCCCACCGTCTTTCGGATGAGACGTTAAACCGAGGTTCTGACTTTCTGTGGTCATTAAAAATCCCATGGCACTTCTCGTAAAGAGTAGGAGTGTATCCCCGGTGTCCTGGCCAAATTCCCTCCACTGGCCCTTGTCAATCATGGCCTCCTAATAATCCCCATCCACTTGATTGGCTCTATGACTCTCTCTCCTCTCCACCTGTAGCTGGTGTGTGGTGAGCGCATACACTTGATTGGCTCTATGACTCTCTCTCCTCTCCACCTGTAGCTGGTGTGTGGTGAGCGCATACACTTGATTGGCTCTATGACTCTCTCTCCTCTCCACCTGTAGCTGGTGTGTGGTGAGCGCATACACTTGATTGGCTCTATGACTCTCTCTCCTCTCCACCTGTAGCTGGTGTGTGGTGAGCGCATACACTTGATTGGCTCTATGTCTCTCTCTCCTCTCCACCTGTAGCTGGTGTGTGGTGAGCGCATACACTTGATAGGCTCTATGACTCTTTGCCCAGTGGTCCAAAGTCCTCTTTTCAGATGAGAGCAAGTTTTGTATTTCATTTGGAAACCAAGGTCCTAGAGTCTATAGGAAGGGTGGAGAAGCTCATAGCCCAAGTGGCTTGAAGTCCAGTGTTAAGTTTCCACAGTCTGTGATGATTTGGGGTGCAATGTCATCCGCTGGTGTTGTGTTGTTCAAAAAATTGTAATGCATATAAGTAATTGAAAAACATAAAAGAGTAAAAACTCTTATGCAGTAGCTAAAAGCTTCCCAAGACAATAATAAAGATTAGATGTGAGAGGGCTATCGAATGAATGGCTTTGCGTACACAGACAATTTATCCCTAATAAAGATAATCCTGCTTTAGTGCCGCCCGGCCCGCCCATGGGTTTTGTTCTTTGTAATACTAACACACATCTCAACACTATCTTGTCTGGATGTATCAGTGTGATTGTAAAAGTGTGAATAGATTCTGCATTATGTCAATGGGTTGTGCCACTTATGCACACAGTCATTCATTTAAAACATTAAGATGGCACAAAATATTACAAAATAATTATGTAAAAACACGTCTCCTATTTATCCTTTGCAACTTGTATAATTGGAGCCTTGATCCTTTATGAAGGATCTAACAGTCATTTCAGTGTATGGAAAACACTGGCTCTGTTCCCAAATCTATTGAGCTCCCTAAGTAGACAGCAATTTTAGTGCACTCTAAAAGGGAAAGTTATTCCTGAAGATAAGGAGCATAATCATGATGTCTACTTGTCTCCTTAGCAGAGAAGCCAATCCCAGAATGCACCGCGCCAAACTCAATATCTATTCAAGATGGAAAACAAAGTAAGGATAATTACTTTTTTTAAATATGTAGTTATGATATTGCCAATAGCTCAGTCTTATTGTTAGCTGTGTGTATTTTTTATGCTTAAGAGTATTGTATTGTTATAGCTTAACAACATCCTGACCTATTGAAACCATAATGAGTTGATGACTATACAGCAAGGTAGAACACTACATTTTGGAAAGGCCATCATTTTAGATATCCTGTATTTTAATTATTTATTTTTTTGCTTTGAATGGTCTTTTTATAAATTTGACCCATTTAGACATTGTTGCAATAAGTAATTACATAAGATGCAAAGCACTGTATGGGAAGTATTGGCATCAAAAGGGCTTAAATGTTCCAGTCCAGCACTTCCTGTACTGCTTTATAATGTTGACTTCAAAGCGCTCTGAATGGGGGAAGGAAATGAAAAGATTTTACAGTCAGACGCCACATATCGTGTTGCATGAGAGAGTTATGACCCTTTTGGCAGTACTTTTCCTATTGGTTTTGTCTTATCTCTTTGAATGGCTGCTACTAGTGTAGGTCCTGATTTGGACACATGTGGATCCCAAGTCCTTTACCTGAGAAATTAGACGAGTTGGACATTGTGTTCCACTCAGAAGAGATCACAGGTGTGGGTCATTCACACGTCATGAACTTCACAAACTTGTCTGAGCCCGAAGAGTGTTGTAAAATGTCTTACGTAGCCATTTTTTCCTCAAAACTTACAGCATAAAATCTACCCAAAATTGAAAGTTGGCATAATTTGTTCAACTTTACATTGTTCCAAAATCGAGTTTGAGTCCTTTCTTCACAAAAACACAAAAAGGAGTTTGAGGAATGTCTCAGTATTTTTTATCGCCAAAGTCAAATGTCTCCAATGTTGATTGGTTCCCAACATTCTTCCGAATAGTGATGGGCAGTTAATAATCCATTTGTTCGTTGCATCTTGGGAGGTAAAGTAATAATTGATGATCCTCATAAAATATCTATCTCTTCATTGTAATGACCAATATTGCATTCAGGCAAATGCCTGAAATCAAATGTTAAATATAACGTTTAACGCTACTCAAATGAACAAAATTACTTGAATAGATATTAGTGTATCACTTTAATTTAGGGACCAACTCTCATTACAAACTTGTTGCTTATTAGCATGCATATTATCATACTGGCTGTTTATTAGAACTTATAAAGCACATATTCTGCATGACCTTATTATATATCCATAATCCTACCCAATACCTAAATTTACCAAATACCTTACAAACTATTAATAAGCTGTAATTAGGCTCCATATAGTCGAGTACTACATCTGCCAGTTAGGTTTATAGTTTAGTGTAGCAGAAAATACATCTACAGTAGATGTTTAAATATTACATATTTTTTTCTTGATTATAAGAACAGATAAAGTTTACAGTATAATGACACAATAAATAAACAGTTACTAAAATAAAATAAAATAATAACAAGACAATAATAAAATTAATAATAATAGTTTACAGAACTAGAGAGCGTTTGCAGATACATTTGGTTTAACATGATTATACTTTGTACGCTGCCAATATACAGTATATATATATATATATATATATATATACAGTATATATATATATATATATATATATATATATATATATATATATACTGTATATATATATTCTTAGTATTTTTGTTGTTTTCCAATACTACTTTCTAAACATACTTGAATCAAGATTTACTTGAGAAGATAGTAGGCTTAGGATATTATGATTTATTTTCTGAAAAAAAATAATATTTTATTTTTGCTTACAACTAAAAAAAAAATAGTCTGCCAATTAGGCGAAGAAAAATAATCTTGCTTTGCCTTTGAATTTTTTAATTTTTTGGAGCAAAGAAGTGCAAAGTTGCCCATTCGAGAAGGTTTGTTCCTTGTAATAGACCCTTTGAAGCAGCGTTGAGTACTTCTCTTTGGAACGATCATGCAAATTGGCTGCTATTATTGCTCTCCTTCCGAAGATATTATGCTGTTTTTAATGCACTCAAAATCTCATAATAGTCATAGGAAACCAATTCATTTCTTTATTAACATTGCTCTACTTCATAACGGGGATAAAAAAATCCATAATAGACTGTCCTACTAAACTCTCTCAGTCCCACTGATGTTTCCCGCTAGTAAGCAAAGCACAATGCGACCTCAATCAAATGCATACACGTAAGCTAGCGGCTTCAGAGACTTGAAAATCACAGCTAGGCTAAGGGAGAGAAAAATAACATTAGCGTTTAACAGTGGGGAAAAAGTACAACATTGTGCAGACCCCAAGCGTGCAGAGGCTCTCCACTTTCCACCGGACCACCTAAAAGGTTGCATCAATAAACGCAGCATGTACAGAGGGGGAAAAACCCTCACAGATTTTCTCAAACAGCACACACCCAAGCCTAACTCCCACAACATGACTATCACGCTTGGCTTTTTAACACAAACACAACCTTATTCAAAGGTGTGACCTTTATCTTTATGATGTAAGTACTTGTATTCTGAGTCACTGAACTGGTAGGCCTTTTTTTACATGAATGAATCCCCCACAGGGGTTAAATCGTACAATACTTAGTGCACTAGTTGTGAGCGTGAAAGCATCAACCTCATTGCTGTAGTTCTTTTCTTAGAACAGAAGAGGTCTGTGTTTACACTGCGCAGATGGCTAATCTAGCAGAGCTCTGCGCTCTCACAATGAGCCCTCCAAAACTAACATTATGAAACGAACAGCACAAATTACTACCAAAATAGTGAAATACTTCAAAATAAACCCAGCTGATTTCAACTTTCATTGATATATTAGCCAATTTTTCGACCTTTTCTGCTCTTTACTACATGAGGAATAAGTTGTAAACATTTGGAAAGGCCTGTGTTTTTCTTGTCAAGAAATGTCTGGGTTAACATTTCCTTTCCTCTTAAGATCAAAGGCTGTGGCGCAGTGAATGCTGAGTGTTCATTTGCTTAAAATACACAGATTAAAGGTGTGCAAACCTGGGTAGCCCAAGCATTGTCTTTCCTGAGAGCGACTTAGTCTGATTTTGTCAACTCTTTGTTGTTAATTTTACCTTAACAACACTGAATCCTAATAATTGTAAGTCCAAAAATCACCAGGCCAGGCATTTATACAGGTGTGATAGAGAGGCACTAAATCTGACAGCATTTGTCAAAAAAGTATTCTTAAATGTAATTAAAAAATATATTTGTGTAAATATATATTATATATTTATTTTCTCCCAAAATATCTGTAGACATTTTTGATATATTTGTCAAAATATATTTTAAATATATATTTTAATTATATATGTATATATACAGTATATATTTCAGTTCAAGAAAAGACATTCACATGCATTTAAATCAGCTACTGCAAGAAATATATTAAATGTATTTTCCTGTCCCGTAATCTATTTTAAAATATATTTTTGCCAGAAAAAAACAACAATAAAAAAAGGGAGATGACTTCTAGTATTTTCACTTTTGAAAGGTGTACCACAGGGGCCGGTCTTTGGACCACTTTGCACCATTTATTTTAGATATTAATAACCTTGGGATAATATCACACATTCAAATTTTCATTGATATGTCAACAACATGGTAATTTACTCCTCTGCATAAATGCTAAATTGGACTTTGAGAAGAAGATTTTTTATTTGTCACATACACAATTATACAAAATATAACCAGCAGTGAAATGTGTGCTCTGCATTTAACCCATCCAAGCGCACACACACACCCGGAGCAGTGGGCAGCCAATGCTGCGGCACCCGGGGAGCAGTTGGGAGTTCGGTGCCTTGCTCAAGGGTCTCACCTCAGTCATGGTATTGAAGTTGGAGCAAATGCTCGTTATTCACTCCCCCCACCGACAATTCCTGCCGGAGCCGAGATTCGAACCCACAACCTCGGGTTACAAGTATGATACTCTATCCATTAAGCCATGACTGCCCCTTTGAGACATCTTCATTAACAACATTTTGTCGAAATTTTGTGCACAAAAATGTCCATTGTCCATCAAAGCACAGCTTATACTGAGATCAATTTCAAACCATGCAGCTTTGTGTAAATCAACACAGTGAGTTTGTATTGCCATGTTGAATCCGATGTGAAATTTAAGTTCGTAAGGATTCCTATTGAAATTATTGGATTTCACCCACCAAATTTGTCCAAGCAACAGTAAATGTGATATGTTTTGTTATTTTGTTAAATTTGGGTAAAAAACTGTAATTTCAATAGGAAACATTTGCCCCAGATTTTGAGTTGGGCTTTTCCACACAAATTTCCCACATTGATCTACAGCAAGCTGCTTGATTTGAAGTGCTTCACACATCATTATACTATTTACAATGGACCTTTTTGCCTCTAATGTGACTGCATTTTTAGTATGCATAGTGGTAAGTAAAGATTAGAAAAATTGTTCAGTTACGACTGTCACCTCGGTTCCCTGAAGAGGAAGGGAACACATGTGGAAGGGAAAACATGTCTTGGAACACATGTGAAATCAATCCAAGGTGTAATGGGACATCAGAGCGGGTGACGTCACGATCCAGGAAGCTATAAAGCCTGCCCAAACGAAGCTGTCACTAGCTTAAAGTCTGAGCAAGTCGCCTACAGACATGAAGGAGATATGGCCGGGGACGCAAAGTTCGTTTCCCTCTTTAGGGAACCGAGGTTACAGTCGTAACCGAACGTTCCCTTTCAAGGGAACTCCGTTGCTTCGATTTTGATGCTTTGGGGAACGTTAATATAACACCACCATAGCGACGAGAGCCTGTTCTGTGCGAAATCTAAGGAGCAGCACTAGGACGAGAGCACTTGGTAACCTGAGGTAGAATCCAGGTCCAAAGAATAAACTCTGATGAATGTGTGCGGTGAGGACCAACCTGCCGCATCACAAACCTCTTGGAGAGCAACTCCAAGACAGGATGGACTCTATACGTGCCGATGACAGGCGCGCCTGCATCGACGTTGAGTCCCATGCCATGCCAAGACATGCCATGTTCCTCTGTAGTGGAGAAAGCACACTCTTTTTGGCGTTTAGCCGTAACACCATCTATTTTATGTGGGCAAGAACAACATCTCGATGCCAAACTGCCAACTGATGCGACTGAGCTAGAATCAACCAATCGTTGATGTAGTTCATTATGCGAATACCCTGAAGACGAAGAGGATTTCATGAAAGTGCAGGGTCATAATTCTAGGCCGAATGGGAGAACCCGATATTGGCATGCTCTGCCCCCAAAAGCGAACCTCAGGAACTTCCTGTGATATGGAAGGATGGATATGTGGAAGTATGCGTCCTTGAGAACTATCGTGACAAACCAGTCCTCGGATCTGATCTCTGGCACGATTTGTCTCAAAGTAACATCTTGAACTTGAGCTGCATGACGGAGTCGTTCATAACCTGAAGATCTAAAATGGGACGTAACCCCCCATCCTTCTTTGGAACTATGAAATGCTGGCTGTAAAGCCCGGTTTCCCTGTTGGAGTGAGGTACATATTATATGGCCCCTTTCTCTAACAGAGCTTTCACTTCTTGTTCCATTAACAGAACCTGCTGGGGGGCCACCTCAGTGGAAAAGACCCCCATAAACCTGGCGGGCGAGACCCGAATTGTATTGATACCCTTTTTCTATAGTCTGCAGGACCCAACGAGATATATTGACAGAAGTTTCCACGCTGTCAAAATTCTACTAGAGGTACCAGCCTCTCGAGACTGGTTTCTGGATTTATATGTAGTTGTGCAGTCAGAACGACATCATGAAACGGTGGACCGACAGGAAGCGTCTGAACTGACCGCTCTGAAATCCTCCTCAGAGGGGGCGGGCATCCTAAGGCCACTATGTTTCCGGGTGGACCTTGAGATTTGCACTCGCCGGAGATCCGCTGCGCCCTGAAGCACACGAGGTGGCAGGGTTGGCAGAACAGTCCCCTGAGGACACGATGGGAGACAGACACCGTAAAAAATGAGGTGTTGAGCGCTCAATTTCTGGGGGGGGTCCTTATTGGCCTGAGCCCTCAGGCATCAGGACTTCTTCCCTGCAGCTTTCGTAAAAATGATAATAACGGTCCTCAGATCCGTTTTACACTTCGAAGGCTGCAGTTGAGCACACTTCCCGTGTCCCCATTATTTAGATGGGGGAGCATGATAAGCCACGCTCTGCTTAGATGTTTGGGGCTGCTCCCACTCAGCAGCCCCGGAGATATGAGTATGGCGGGGGAGGAGTTTCTGGAATGCAGCTGCTTGTTTAGCTGATTCCTGAAATCTCTCGACAACCGATTTAACTGCATCGCCGAAGAGGCCAGAGGGAAAATAAGAGCATTCATAAGAAATTTTTAATCTTTTCTCTTGATGTTAATCAGATTCAACCATAAATGTCTCTCAGTGGCCATCAGGTGTTGCCATAGCCCTGAGAGACAAACCTGTGGCCCGATGCAGTTCGAAAACTGCGTTCGGACCACAACCTCCGCGCTCATTGTGATCTCCTAACAATTTAGCCTGGTAGGCTTGCAACATATACATTGTGTGTAAACACGCTGCTGGCTGACCAGCCGCTGAGTAAACCTTTCCCACCAGTGCTGATATTGTTCTCACTGGCTTTATGGGTAATACCGGGGATTTTATTTCTTTATCATAGAGGAATAGTGAGATGTTTGTGTACTATAAACTCTATAGGGAATCAGTTTCTCCCACGATCTCGACACCTCGGCGTGGTGATCAGGAAAAAAACGGCAGTCCACAAAAACGTTGAGGTTGTGCACGAGAAAGCAAGAAGCATTCGTCCTTTTTTATTTATTTTTTATTTTAGAACGAATGTCCTCCTTCTCTGCTGGCCAATCGACTGCTCTTGTTACAACCTCAACAAGCTTCTCATAAGCACGAGACTGAGGTGGCGAATTCTCAGTATCTCTTGCATTGACACTAACAACATCTAATTTCTCAGAATCAGATAGTTGAAGTGTCTGTGCCTCGATCGGGGCGGAAGAAACCGCAGCGCGTGCTTCCCCACCCTGAGACAAGGCACTGAACCTGTCAGGTGAAGGCAGAGATAAGGCCGTGCCCATCTCTAACTCTGCTGACAGATCTATTTGCAAACCTCAGGACTGCAGCCTTCGCTGTGCCTTCTTTCCCAGCAACAGCGGGACCAGAGCCCTGGGGAACGCGAGCCTGAGTGCCCTCATTGTGAAAGAACGCCAGGCGAGATTGGAGTGTCCGCAAGGGAAGCACATCACAGTGCTCACAGTCAGCACTCTCAAGCGCTGGCCGTGCATCCTCCTCTCCCAAACAGGCAACACAAAGAACGTGTGTATCCCCACCCGTTAAATAACACAGGCAGGGATGAACGCACATTCTAAAAGCTTGTTGTTGCCTGCTCACCATTTCTGAGTAATTAAATACTGACAGACAACACCAAATAAGACAAGGACAGTTTCACACAGAGCGCTTGTGAAGACACAAAAATCTAGTGACAGCTTCGTTTGGGCAGGCTTTATAGCTTCCTGGTTCGTGACATCACCCGCTCTGACGTCCAATTTCACCTTGGATTGATTTCACATGTGCTTCAAGACATATCACGCAAAGCGTTCCCCAAAGCGTCAAAATCGACGCAACGGAGTTCCCTTGAAAGGGAACTTAATTTGATAAGTATTGATGAATTTTATTATTTTTAGCTTCAGTAATGAACTATATAAAAATTTTCATGATTAAGACTAAAAACTTGGTAAAGCAACAGCTGTCATAAAGCTATCATTTCTAATCAGGTACTGAATATTGTACTCATGAAAAGGTGACTTATAGCCAATGAAATCGCCTAAAAAATGAGGGAAAATTATTGAAATGATTAGCATTATTCCAAAAAAAGGATCCAAAAGTTACTTTAAGTAAATTATTGTGTGGGATGAAGCAGAAATGCTTAAAGTATTTCACGCCAAAAACTTGTCTTCTCATGAAGTATGCTCTGACATTTTTTGCCTCCAACTTTAAATTTTTTTTACTTAGAATTTTGACTTTTTTCAAAATTTAGAATTTTGACTGCTATTTTTAGAAGCACCTCATTAATGTTAGATTGAAAGCAAATTCTGCCATCTTTTCAAACCAAACCAAGAGAATGATGAATGAAACATGGATTTAGAGGGAGAAATTTTATATAGCTGTCTGCCTGTTTTCGCTAATGAGCTTTGCCTGTTTCCTTTATGTTGCTCAGTTACAGACTGACACAAGCACCAGCAGCATATTCCAGAACTGTGGAATTCACTTTTGTCTTAGTTAGTCTACAAAACTGACAAAAAAACGCAGTACTTTGCGGAAAATCTCTAGCGACAGCTGCGACATCTTGCTATTGCATTAATCTGAATGAACATTTGTAATATTAAAATCGTCATCCCTCCACTTGACATTGACCCAATTAATCAAATCCTTGGGCAGCAGAAAACTCAAAATAGCTAATAAAAAAATTGCTGAACATCCTAAATAGAGCAACATAAGCCCATTTTCCAATGACATTTTTAATGCAACTATAGAAAAACTGTCTTTTTCCATTCAAATATAGTGGATGGTGACCTTCATGTGGACGGTGACCACACATTTTGTTTAAATCTAGGTGGCCCTGTCTAAACGGATAAGATCGATGTTGAGTCCTTGCAAAGATTTTGAGGGAGACTGTGTCCCTCTTGGGTCCATCATCACCCTTAATGATAGGAGGTCTCTGGCTTGTCCTGGTAACTTTACAGCAATTGCCCGCTGTATGGCTCCTGCCTCTGTTATGGTTACTGCCGGAATAAAGCAAAGTGGTAAAATCATTACAACTGTCCTGATGAAACGCTCACTGTGACCCTATTCAATGACATCCCCGGTGTTCAATTGAACATTGTAGAAGCTTCATTTCAGAGTGATTTGGTTTGATGAAAACGTGTGGTAAAGTAAATGGATCAGTAGATGCTGAGCGGTTGTCAACACATGGGATAAAGTGAAGTTTTTAAAGCTGAAAAGTCAATAAAAACATAAAAAGTCATGCTGCAAATGTGGCTTGACAAGGGCCATATTTCACCTCAAAATCAGATCTCTTTCAAAATAAAAAATAAAACAATGATGGCATTTTATGACATTAATTACATTGTGACATTATTTGCAGAACGATTATGCCCAAATTCAGAAAATTGTATTAATACAGTAATACAAACCCCCCAAAAAGCATAAAAAATATTTGTCAATAACTAAAGCTGCTAAGAAAAGGCCTCAGTTTTAGTTCACATTATTATGAAATATATAATATTTTGCTATATGATTAAAATTAATGTGTATTAGTCATCTATAATAATAAACATTAAATGTAAACATTGTCAGGACCATTGGTTTGTTTGCTTCTTTCTTTCTTTCTTTCGCATATATTGTGACTTTCATAATAATAAAATAGCTGACAAGTTGTAATAATAATAATCATTATTATTGTTAGATTAGATGTCTTTAAAGGTGCAGTGTGTAGTTTTTAGCGGCATCTAGCGGTTGAGTTTGCGAATTGCAACCAACGGCTCAGTCCTCCGCTCACCCCTCCCTTTAGAGAAGCTACGGTGGCCGATACAGGGCTAAGATTTTCCGCGAGAACAACATAGTGACGATACGCGCTCTGTAGAGCAGTTTGTCCGTTTAGGGCTACTGTAGAAACATGATGGCGACTTCCATGTGAGGGGACCCGCGGTATATGTAGTTATAAATCGCTCATTCTAAGGTAATAAAAACATAACAGTTCATTAAGTAAGGTCTTTATACTCCTCTGAAAATGTAGTTATGTATATTATATTGCATTTCTGTCTATAGATTATCCTAAATATTACACAGTGTACCTTTAATGCTGATTTAACTATAAGAATTGTAATTTTACGTAAAGTTTTATATAATACACTGTAAAAATATCAATATATTAATATTTTGATATTTATAAATATTAACAGAAAATAGAAAAAAATAATAGATTAAGCTTTACAGCAGGATTCACTTGCTAACATTAGTTATCTGTATTAGTTAACATTAACAATGCAAAAAAAAAATCTAAAGCATTTCGTAATTTTAATGATCAAATCTGAACTGTTAGAACTAATAATTTGACTGTATTTTAACAGATCAATAAATACTGTAACAAATGTACTGCTCATTGTTAGTTCATTTTAGTTATTCATTATTGTTAATTGCTAATAGAAAGTGTAAAGTGTTACCAGATAATAGAATAATAAGATAACTCTATAGTTCACCTTTACAGAAACATTACAGCAATGACAATTTGCAGAGAAAGGGTACTAAACTGTTGAAAATGTCACACTGCAAAAGAAAAAAAATCAAAATTTGTATTTTAATTTTCTTTACACAAAACAAACAAACAAACCAAAAAATCGTATTTTGTAGATTTTGTGTTGAGATATGATTCAGACGTTCTTATAGTCACGGCACAGTACTGTCGGTTGTTGTGAGCTAATAGGTAGCATCTGATTAGTTCTGTTTACCAGCTCTTGTCATCGGTTCACTGTTCTCCAGCTCTTTGTAGTTGACAGAGGTAGTGGCAACCCCCCATGGCAGGACGCTGACATCAGTCTGTCTGGGGGGGCGCTGACTCATTCTGACATCATGCTGCTCTCACATCCGCCTGATGGCAACCATATCACTGCTTCCACCTGATTGCTTTCTTCTCCTGCTCGGGCTCCATCTGTCAGCAATCATCTGCTTCACAGCCCAACTTGGCCTTTTGTTCACCAATTGGCCCCACATGCCAGCAATCTTCCGATCAGCATCCACACATCAAGTCCATCTCTGTTTGTTTCCCGCGATGCTAATTACCTATTTACATGTGTCCAAGCTCCACGTACATGACACGCTGTCCCTGCTTAGCCAAACTTCAAAAGAGCAAACACTGAACTTCACTCGTATAAGGCCTGAAAGATACTCTACGCAAGTATGTGGAGAATCAACACTATCACACAACCAGTTCGTACATATTTTACGAGGTGGCTAATTCGTACGAATTCGCACAACCTCACTCGTAAGATTTTGTACGATTTGTCTGAACCCCAGGTAGGTAGGTTTAGGGGCGGGGTTAGGTGTAGGTCATTCGTACAAATTCATACGAATTGGCAACTCGTAAAATACGTACGATTTAGCAAAAATCATATGAATTTGTACTAGTGAGGTCATACGAATTAGCCACCTCATAAAATATGTACGAATTGCTATGAGATCGGGCTGCTAGAACACAATTCATCTCAAATGCACAAGTATGAAAAAACGTAACTATTTTACAAAGTGGTGATTTCGAATGAATTTGTATTATGCGATACGTACAAAAACATTTGATTTTTAGAAAAAAGCAAGAATGAAGGTCCATCCCTAAACCTAACCATCAGTGTTGTGTGAACAGATTGTATAAAATCATATGAATGAGATTGTATAACAATCACTGATTCGCTAGTCTCAGACGTCACGACCACAGAATGTTGGCTGAACATCTGATGCATACGGCACACAAAAGTGGAAACACTTCAGGAGATTCGAAGTCATCGTCGGATTGGTTGAATTATACAGGATTTCCTGGAGACGTTTGTGTCGCGTTCTTTAATATTCCGCCTGGAAACAAAGATGCCGTGGCACCAAACCCCCTTGCAAGAGAAGGCAACTGTGACAACGAGCGTTTATCAGGATCATATAAAAACTGGATTTTCAAAAGTATGTTAAAAATTTAATGTTCGCCGCATTGAGTATTTAAAATAAATCCAAAGGTTTTACACATACAATAGTTTCGAATTTTATGTAGTGCTGGGTATTTCGAAACACTGCTTCTTGAAGCTTCGAAAGATGTACAAATATTTAGTTTTTAAATTAGCGGTTCAGAGCTTATGGATGACCATTTCCACCACTGAATAAAAAAAGTTTTTTTTTCTCCTCACAATTGTGTGAATTGATGAATTTGACTCTCAGAATTGTGTGATATAAACATGCAATTGTAATTATGGCTTTTTTCTTGCAGTTGTGAGCTAAAAAATACAATTATGAGGGGGGGGGGTATTTTCTTATGATTGTGAGTTTATATTTCACATAAACTCACAATTCGGAGAAAAAAAAGTCACAGTTGCGAGACATAAACTCATCAGAATTGGAAGAAAAACAAAAAGAATCGCACAAAACTCGCAAGTCAGAACGAGTCAGAACTGTGACATAAAAAGTTGCAATTACCGTTTCCTCATTTTTTTATTCAGTGAAGGAAATAAACTTTCATTGGAGCTTGTGTCAAACTCTCCAAGTCAAGTAATTTCAAATGAGGCTTTGTTGGGTCATACTGTTTTGAACCTTGGTTTCAAAACATTTAGAAATTCAGATGATTTGCCACTTGATGGTGACCCCCCCCCCCCCCCAAATAAAAAACAGATCCCAGGCCAGTTTCATAATGTAGGTTCATTTTCAATAAGTGTAATGAATTTTAGTACGTATGTGTGCATATTACAAAAAGAAAACTATTCGGTTGCTTCAAAATTGACTTAGTTTGCCAAACCCTGCCAAACAACACACAAAACAAGCACTATACATTAATAAAAGAACACACATTTTGCAAAACCATCATATTTAATGGTATGTATTAACTTTTAGGTTACATAAAAAAATCATTAGTATGCTTGCAGTTGGTTTGTAAACTGTGTCATTCTACAAATTTGGGCTGAGTTTTTGAGTTTACAACGTGGTTCAGTTGATTTTTTTCCCCATCACTAATTTCAGGTCAACTATTGGGATGAAAGAGCATTAATTTGATGAGAATCCTACTAAGGAAATTACATGTTTATTGCAAGTGATTGTGTTATAACACATTTATAACACATGTATAACACCATATCTTGTCAAGGACTTTCTTATTCATGTGCAATCATTTCTTATACTTAAGGTGCAGTCACATTAGTGAAATTTCTTGTGCAGAAAAAATGTAAATGATCTAGTGATGAATTTGTGTGGTTTCTGTTAAAAATAAAAAAATTCTTCAATTAAAATCTGAAGTTAAACTATGGATAGTGCAGAGATGTATGAAGCACAACTCACTCAGAAGTCACTTTCAAAACAATCAGGTTTCTGATTGCCATCGTTGTGAATTTGTATGACCAAATGAACCCAATGCAAAATCTGCATGAGGGGAATCTTTCACCCTCATGTGAAATTCCTCATTGTGTGGATTCCTGTTACAAATATAGATTAAGCCCACGAAACTTCACAGTGAATGTGTTATTAAACACATATAGCTTAAAAATACCGCATTTGAATTCAATTTGTTTGGATTAGTTTGGACATCAAAACAGCTTTGTATTCATTGTCTATCTGCATATAACACACGTGACAGTTTCAGAGTTCCAGGCATTGACTTCTAATAAAACATATATTTAACCAACTGTACTAAATTGTTCATTTTCCCACATCTTCTAACAATAAATATTTTTTTTTCTTCAATCATACGAACAAAACAGTTGCTGCTCTGCCAAACAAGTAAAGCCCAAAACAATGAGGCAAGTATATTCATAAAAGTTGCATTCCATCTGGGAGTGCTTTAGTAAGACGATGCATCAACAAGCTTTTTTTCCAGCACTGAGCAAAGAAACAAAACAAAACAAGTGTTTGGGCAGGACTCCAGGATAACTGGGAAACACCATCATAAACAGCTGCCCTTGAGAACCTCCAATGGAAAATCACACAGAATTGGAAAACTTGTGGAGGACTCCTCTTTAATGTGAAGTTGCTTCTTGTGCCAGTTCATTGTTAAAATCATGACCAGAAACCTACTATTTTTACAGGTACAATGGTTTTCATTTTTAAGATCAACTGTACCCTGAAAGAAACATGCAATGAGGATGTAATTAAGCTTTATTCTTTAACAAAAGGCTATGTGACAGATTCAATTAAAAAAAAATTGGTAAATTAATTTTAATAGCCATCAATGAATCACTGTATAGGGGCATCTGGCACAGGAGAGCTACATTGCTATGCATTTGACTTCGTCATGGCTATAACGTGCAAATATCTGTATATTTAGTTGCTGAGGTTAACAGCTAATAATGCATGCAAATCTAAAACTTTTACCACATAATATGCTCAAAACCTGTCAAATTATTCAAAAAAAATGTACAATAAGCCACTTAAGGACTCACTGTTGCAACCATTTAGTAGTTTCTAAAAACGAAATGTGTAATTTCTAATCATTTTTACATGTTACAAAAAATGTAATTGTCAAACTATCTCCTATTGGTCAGGCAAACAAATAGTCCCGCCCTAATCTCATGGCATTGGTTAAACCAGCGTTGCTGTGTAAAAAATACTATAACTAGACTTATTGAAAGTTACAATTATTTTACATCTTCAGTACATGGTGCAATGACACATTCTGATAGATGTCATTTTTAAGACGACATAGTTATTTTCCCCCCAAAATTCTGGAAAATTTTGTCCACATGTCATACTAACAAGAAATTTGAGAGCTTTAGTTCCATACACGTATGTTTGCGAACGTCATTGAACTTTGTTAGTAACGACAGAACTTGCGACCATATTTGGCTAGCGATACCAGGTCAGGATGCATACAAACTGAGCAATGTTTTGATCCTTGCCACCAACATACACAAATAGTTAGGCGTCACTTTGCAAAGCAAAAACGCGAAAGCAAGTTAGCATTTTAGCACTTCCGGTCCCAGAGTCAATGGTTTTTTGAATGGGAGCTTGGTTAAATCCCCTAAAATAAGGTCCGTGGATCACACAAGCTTAAGATACGTTCAAGTTTTATTCTACGTCATAAAACACACCAATTACACAACACTTGTGATTTTTTTTAACTGTTCCGTTATTTAAAAAGACAGTTGCTAGCAAGTTGCTAACTGGCACTACAGGCGCTGTCGAAGACATTAAATGTCAACACGCTGGGCAGCTTTATCAATTTACAGTATTTTCCAACTGTAGTATAATTTATAGTACAATTAATTGTAGAATAATATTGTAGTTTCCATGCATTTTAAATTGTTGTTCGACAATGTTTTTTTTTTTTTATGCTTTTTTTTGCTTTGCCCCGAAATGCAACACAAGTCATCGATGGAAGATGCTCGTTTTATCGCTTTCCTTCTGATACGGAGACTCTGGGATTGTATTGTAAGGTAAACTCATATTACGATTATTTCATGTAAACACAACATTTACCGGCTTAGTCACAGTGAAAGTGAAATTTTAACAATGCATGTTTCTTAAAGCTATGTTAAAATTAAATGTATACAGCCACATGAAGCTGTTAGAAAGCATTTAGATAGCTGAAATGTGGTACCTTTATTCACTAAAATTAGTTTACCACATCCAAAAACTTGCTCACTCTGCTGCTATTTAATAGATTAAATGCACTAGAATTTTGAATAGTGCATGGAGACACGTTTTTAATTAAAATATTCATGTTAATCAAGAATTTATTGACTTTTAATGCACTTTATTTTGAAATGTACAGAAACACATGCTTTCATATGTCCTTTAGTTATGATTATTTTATTTATTCACAATACTATTTATTACTAATGTCTCTACTACTACTTTATTACTAATGTCTAAAACTACTAAGTTTTAGTTTGGCTCTAGTTTTTTATTTATTCCAGTTTATACGAAAAGGTTCATGTAGCGTGGATTAAAATTCATATACAGAGTAAAAATAAGTTTGAGAAAGTTGTTGGCAGCGTGTGTCACACTCTCGTCGGAGCAAGGGAATGAGAAGACAAGGAGTTATTCAAATGAATGTCCTGGGGCCGCTCGGGCATTGGAGGGTGCAGTTTTGGAGCGGGGACTGGAGGGCGCTCAGGCAGCGCACACTCTTGGGGGCGCTCGGGCACTTGAAGGCGCAGTCTTGGAGCAGGCACTGGAGGGCGCTGTCTAGGAGCGGGCACTGGAGGGCGCTGTCTAGGAGCGGGCACTGGAGGGTGCTGTCTAGGAGCGGGAAATGGAGGGCGCTCAGGCAGCATGCACACTTGGGGGCGCTCGGGCACTGGAGGGCGCTGTCTAGGAGCGGGCACTGGAGGGTGCTCAGGCAGCACGCACTCTTGGGGGCGCTCGGGCACTGAGGGAGCAGTCTAGGCTCTGGAGTGGACTCTGTGAGCTCCTGGAACGAAGCGGGCTCTGGAGTGGACTCTGTGAACTCCTGGACCGGAGCGGGCTCTGGAGTGGACTCTGTGAGCTCCTGGAATGGAGCGGACTCTGTGAGCTCCTGGAATGGAGTGGGCTCTGGAGTGGACTCTGTGAGCTCCTGGACCGGAGCGTGCTCTGGAGTGGACTCTGTGAGCTCCTGGAGCTCTCTGGAGTGGACTCTCTGGAGCTCCTGGAGGCTCTGGAGTGGACTCTGTGAGCGTGCTCTGGATCCTGGACCGGAGCAGGCTCTGGGCTCTGGAGTGGACTCTGTGAGCTCCTGGACCGGAGCGGGCTCTGGAGTGGACTCTGTGAGCTCCTGGAATGGAGCGGTCTCTGGAGTGGACTCTGCGTTGGCCGCTGACGGCTGTGGGCTGGGGTGGTGCTGGGAAGAGGTGAGGCCTGTGGTTTCCGGGTGGGGTTGGAAGAGTTGGGACTCTCTGATTTGGCAGTCTTCTATCGAGATGGAGGGTCCTGGCGAGGGGTAATTTAAAAAGAGAACTGGTGAGATTAATCAGCTTGTGGTTTCCGGGTGGGGTTGGATGATGATCTCTCTGAATGTCTTCTACCTCGAGATTCACATAATTTAAAAAGAGAACAAGATTAATCAGCTCAATCAGGGAAAAACTGCATGTGGGAAGATCGCAGCTGATAATGTCATCTTCCAGCCCCAGCCGAAATCAGACACCGAGCGAGGCGTCAATCCAGCTCACTTGGTTGTTAAGCTCAAGAAACTCCTCTACATACCTCACCAACCCCCGACCATCCTGCCGCAGACACCAAAGCCTGTCTTCAGCTGTCATGATTTTAAAGGTTGGCTGTTCTGTCACAATGTCGTTGGAGCAAGGGAATGAGAAGACAAGGAGTTATTCAAATGAATGTATTTTACTGAAATCCAACAGCAAAGGAACACAGAACATGAATACATTAAGTGACGATCGACAGCCGATAGGAAACATGGGGCAGAACACACTATAAATAGACAGGACTAACTAGACACCTGGAACATAATCAAAGCACACGGCTGGGACTAACTGAACTAATAATGAACTAATAGCAATACTAGAACAGGAAAACCAAATATGGGCACGGAAACACAGGAAGCACGTGGAAACACAAGACACAGGGAAACAAAGTCTGACAGCGTGGTGGTCGTGACGTTGAAGGCGAGCGACAGTGGTGCAGTAGTTTGTTAATAGCCTAAGTTTAGCTTTTAAGTTCTGGCACTTTTATTTAGGCTTCAAAATTCATAAAAAGTTAACGTGTAAGTTTCATGAACTATGATTTAAAACGAAGCTTATTTTTTGCGATAATCCAAAAGCCTATGGAAAAATCCTATTGGCTTTTTGTCAAGGGAACCAGTTTTATCCTAACAGCCGATCCACCTACAGAGTGACCCCACTCTATTATCACAATTATAAAACTATTTGGAAGATGATCCCGGACGAGCCCCCTGTCAAATGCTACATCTTCTTGATTTTAAGTCTAAGGTTAGAAGGGGTAGCATTGTAATTGTGGTTTTTGTGGTAATGTGAAAAAAAGATTAGCACAACTACAAAACTAAAGGGGAAAGAGAAAAAAAGCATGGAATCACAATAACAATAATCAAATTTCAAACTACCTGTCCAGTTCACCCTCTGGGCGAGGATAAGTTTGTCATATGCACAAAGGCAATAAGCAATGAAAGCATATTATAAAAGAACAAAGAAAAAGAACGAGATGCCAACTCAAAACTATAACAGAAAAGAATAACACATAGTAAAAGGGCAGATTAACAAATAATACAAGCACAAGAATAGAAAAGCCAAGTCTGCTTCACGTTCATCCTGTCACCCTTTTTAATGTAGTTTTAATGCAGGATTGGTACTGGAGGTAGTGACATCATTCAAATTAACAATAGCTATGTTTCCATACACCTATATTCATGCACATTTTGGAATATAGCATAAAAAAATGTCCTGATTCGTATGAATTTGTATGAATAATCTACACCTAACCCCGCCCCTAAACCTACCCGTCACTGGTGTTTAGACAAATCGTACTAACGGACAGCTTCCTGAACCAATAGCATTCCTGAGGGGTTGAGCCTAAGAAAGTGACAGAGCAAGAAACAGGAAAAAGAGAACAACACAGAGGCACAGCTATCGCAACGTAACGCTGAGACAGTGTTGGGGAAAGTAACTTTTAAAACTAATGCATTACAATATTGCATTACTCACCAAAAAAGAAACTAATTGCACTACTTAGTTACTTTTTATGGAAAGTAATGTGTTACGTTACTTTTGCATAATTTTTCTCATCTAGGTTTGCCTGTTTGTTTTAAATAGAAAAAAACTTGTATCTGTATAGAACTGTTACTTATTAGCGACTTTTTAAAAATATTTTTCTTGTAAATTAAAAAGTAATGTGTTACTTGAAAAAAGTAATCTGATTTCTTAACTTGCGTTATTTATAATGCGTTACCCTCAACACTGTTTTTTTCACTCTCGGTGTGAGATGTTTCCTGTATGGTGTCTTTTTCAAGTGACCCAGATATAATTTGGCACAAATATCACTTTGTTTTAGCTTCTGAATCAGCGACAGCTTTAGGGCACTCAGTGACACTGCAAAAGCTTCACAGAAACAGCTTCTGAACATTCGTCAAATACTTTATATGCGACAGATTGATTGATTGCCATTGGTGACAAAGCATTAAAGGAAGTGTTCAGCCAAAAATAAAAAAAACATGTTATCATTAACTCACCCTAATGTCATTTCAAATCCATAAGACTTTGATTATCTCCATAACACTAACGCGAGAGATTTCTGTCCCTCCAAGTCCATTTCTCTCATTTTTAAACACACATTGTGTGTTAAATATTTTCTGGCTGTTTTTGCAGATCCATTAAATGAAACATCTTCCTTTGATGTTAATTTACTAATGCATGAACCATATTTACAAAACATTGTTCTTTCCTTCACCTCTCATGCTGATTCACACATGGCAGACAGTAAAAAAGAGCCATGTTTAACCACGTTTGCATTACAAAACAAGACAGAAATATAATAGATTACACATGTTGATCCAGGTCATTGTCCCCTTGCACTTTGTTTATTGGTTGTTTGGGGTTTTCCTAAAATGTTCATTTTGCCAAGCAACCCTCTTTTTCCATGTATAATAATGTTTTTGACATATTTTATAGTTGCCTTTTATAACCCAAGAATTTATCTTCTCATATCAAAACCAAATAGGTCCAATATAATTTCCGTGGAGTTTTCCAAGGGTTCACCACCAGTCAGTTACTGACCTCAGATTAACAACAGTTTTAAATAAATGTTGGAGAAGACTTGGAATTGCACAACAGTTAATTAATTTTGTAAAATTAAAAAGCTTTTGAATATATATATATATATATATATATATATATATATATATATATATATACACACACACACACACACACACACACACACACACACACACACACACACACACACACACACACACACACACACACACACGGGCTGAAAATATGATTTAAATAAAACTAAACGATCAAAACTAACCAAGAAAAAAAACTATAGAAAATTCGGTCACACTTTATATTAGGTGGCTATAACTACTATGCACTTACATCAAAAAAATAAGTACATTGTACTTATTGTGTTCATATTATATTGAAAAACACTTCTGCTGTTATTGAGGTGGGATACGGGTAAGTTTAGGGACTGGTTAAGTGGTATGGGTAGGTTTAAGGGTGGGTTAAGGTGTAAGGGATGGGTCAACAGTGTAATTAAACATGTAATTACAGAAATGATTTACTGATGTATCAATTACTGATGTAATTGCATTGGTATTTTAAATTATATAAGTGCATGCATGTAAAAACATGCATGTACACAATCATTGCATTGTACTAAATGATTAATTTAAATGTAAGTACATAGTAGTTAAGGACACATCATATAAAGTAGGATCGAAAATTCTATATGGGGCAAATCCATATCACTGTAGTAAAAAATAAATAAAATAAAATACATAATCAACTCACTGAATCAACTGTGCCCTAATTTTTTAAGTAATCAACTTGGTTGTGTGCGTCATTTTAACTTAAATTATATCAAAATGTATTTAAAAGAATATAATTGAATCTCATATAAGCTACACTAAGAAAATTGTTGAAATTGAAATTGCTCATTTTATAAGTTAAATTAAAGTTTAAATTATAAGTTGTCATGAATAACAGATCAATTTTTGTACTGAGTAATGGAGATTGTTTGGAAAATAATATGTAATATTTATGGTTTAATATAATTATTTAAATATAATAATATATACAGGTACATCTAAAAAAAATGAATATAATGAAAAAGGTCAATATTTTTTGTCACTCATTTCAGAAAGTGAAACCCATATATTATATAGATTCATTATACATAGAGTGAAATATTTCAAGCCTTTATTTGTTGACATTTTGATGATTATGGCTAACAGATAATGAAAACCCCAAATTCAGTGTCTCAGAAAATTATAATATTACATAAGATAAATAAAAAAATATATATATTTTAAACAGAAATGTCAGGCTTCTGAAAAGTATGTTAATTTCTATGCACTCAATACTTGGTTGGGCCTCCTTTTGCATGAATTACTGCATAAATGCGGCGTGTCATGGAGGCTTCCATGTTGACTGTGGACTTCAGAAAACACAGTGGATCAACACCAGCAGATGACATGGCGGCCCAAATCATCACTGACTGTGGAAACTTACCACTGGACTTCAAGCAACATGGATTCTGTTTCTCTCCATTCTTCCTCCAGACTCTGGGACCTTGATTTCCAAATTAAATGCAAAATTTACTTTCATCTGAAAAGAGGACTTTGGACCTCTGAGCAACAGTCCAGTTATTTTTCTCCTTATCCCAGGTAAGATGATTCTGACAATGTTTCTGTTTCAGAAGTGGCTTGGTAGCCCTTTTCCTGAAGATGTCTGAGCGTGGTGACTCTTGATGCACTGACTCCAGCTTCAGTTCACTCCTTGTGAAGCTCTCCCAAGTGTTTGAATCAGCTTTGCTTGACAGTATTCTCAAGCTTGCGGTCATCCCTGTTGTTTGTGCACATTTTCCTACCCAATTTCTTCCTTCCAGTCAACTTTGCATTTAATATGCTTTGATACAGCACTCCTTGAACAGCCACCCCTTTCAGTAATGACCCTCTGTGACTTACCCTCTTTGTGGAGGGTGTCAATGATCGTCTTCTGGACCATTGTTAAGTCAGCAGTGTTCCCCATTATTGTGGTTTCAAAGAACAAGAGATACCCACAATTTATACTGTATGAATGGTCATTTATTGAAACTCAAATGTAAATATTATATTTTGAGATACTGATTTTTGACTTTCATTAACTGTAAGCTCTAATCATCAAAATTAAAACAAAACAACTTTTGAAGTGTTTTACATGTAATGAATCTAAAATACATGAAAGTTTCACTTTTTTAAATAAGTTACAAGAAAATATGAACTTTTTCACCATATTCTAATTTTTTGAGATGTACCTGTAACAATAATATAACATATATAATTATTGAATATAACTATTTAAATATTATTACAAATTTAGAAAAACTAATCCTGTACAATTTAAAAAATAAATAAATACATACATTATTACAATTTTAAATATTTTGTTCTTCAAAATCACACTAAATCATATGTGACCCTCTCTGTAAAATACAAGCTAAAGTCTCAAAAACTAATTATGAGATAACAAGCATCAAAGTTTGATTCCAACTATTAATTTCACTACGATTTCAATCTTTGACACGGTCTTACTCTGTCAATATTACATTTTCACAGAATGTTCTTTACATTATAAAGGATGATTTTATGTAGAAAACAGTAAGTCATAAAACAATTACTTTAGCTGAGGTTTCACAGCCAGGGTCACAAAAACACTTATTACCATACAATCCCAAATGGATAAAATCAAGTTACTTTAATTCTTGTTAATTATGTTATTTCACTGATAAATATGTAAAATATTAATAAAATAATGATAATAATAATACTAATAAAATAACATTACATTACAAAAAATTCTTAACACCATCTCGTGTGAAAGAGCGACTTTACAAGGAAAGATTACCAAAATCTGGTTTACAGAAAGACTAAATGCATGTACCATCTTAATTATTTGCACTCTTCAATTCTCCAGAGCCATTGAGCAAAGTGAAAACCCACATTTGTGCACAATTACAACCCAGAGTGAGAGTCCAGCAATACAGGGGCAACTAGGAAAGAATGCTACGTTAAATATTAATCACTGTTCTGTGCTTCTCCACTCCCTGTGCTTTCCACCAAAACTGTGTTTTCCATCAAAAAGGCTAAATAAATGAATAAATAAACAATTAAGGAATATCAGAACAAGACCATGCATTTAAGAGCCAAATTTTGTAATGCGCGGGATATTTCCACAAGTGTTTTTCATAAAATCGCTCCTTGTTGAAGCAGTACATTTGGGGGGCCTTGGTTTCGGTAGGACAGAAGGCAATTAAAACCAAAGGTAACCCTTAAATAGCACGAGAGGAGACTGTCATGTGCTTTAAATCAGCGGCTTCTCAACCCAAAAATGGCTTACTCAGGTCTTTTTTTCTTTTCTTTTTCTTTTTGATGATAATAATGAATAAATGTTAATAGATTTCGCCACCGTTTCAGGTCAGTACTTCATCTCCAATCTAAAGTCCTGAAGCAAAACCGCTGGTTTAAATTTCCCGAAAATCAGGTGTCGATTAAGACAAGTATATTCGTGACATCATACTCCGGAATACATTTTCAAATCCCTCATTCTTGAGAAACACGAGAACATTCAGATGACAATAAACGTATTGTGCAAATCCAAAAACTGGCGGGAAGCATCGAGATATGACATACGTAATCCGAAGAAGGTGCACAACAGGGCGCCTACCTGGGCTTTAAGTGAAGGCAGATTGTAAGCTGACGAAAGGCCGTTCAGAGGGGGTATGGAACAAATTACAAGGCTTGGTAATGCATGAAGATCTAGCAGATAGTCAGAGGCTTGGATCAAACAGCCACCTAACGAGGTGAGCGTGATGGACGAAGCGACCTGCTCCTGGCTCTGCCGTTCTCCGTGTTCACGCTAATACGTGCTTTTCTCTCCCGAACGGTGAAAGTGAATTTGAATGATTCACTCATTCACGCTCTCGGTGAGCAATGGAAACTCTTGAATCGGTGCTAATTTTCCTATCAGCGTTAATTTTGGGCTCACCACCAACGATGCGCCTTCATTTGATGTTTTCGGGGGGTAAGTGGCTCAACATGTCGTCCTATGGGCCGGACTCTGAAGTCACATCCTCACATGAATGAAAAACAGCCTTAAGTTTTTTCTCCATGGCATCTTTTTTCCCTCTCTCGCCGGGGGGAAATGTGCATTGATATTCTGATGCAAAGGAAAAGACTATTCGTGTTGGCATATGGAAATTAAAAAAGGTGGCACTGGCCAAGAACGGCTTGACTTTGGCGGATTTGTACTTTTTTTTGTTTCAAGCCACATTTCAAGTAGGGTACAACAGTAGAAGCTCCATTAAATGCATTTGATTTGATTTGATTTGATTTGATTTGATTTGATTTGTTTTGTTTTGTTTTGTTTTTTTGTTTTGTGTTTTTTTGTTTTGAGTTTTTTTAGTTTTTTCTTGTTTTGTTTTGATCCCAAAGCATAGGATGATCCAAAAACATATCTTCATAAATTGTTTAGATTTATAAATAATGTTTTTGCATTTGTTTACATATACTAGAGTTTTCTTGGAGGTTTGTGAAAAACTGCATGGAGTTTGTGAGCTGATGAAAAGCTAATATTAATAACTAATATTATAAAAATTTACAAAAGTGAACTAAGTAAATACATTGATTGATTGATTGATTGATTGATTGATTGATTGATTGATTGATTGATTGATTGATTGATTGATTGATTGATTGATTGATTGATTGATTGATTGATATTTACTTGCATGTAATGGGACCATTAACCAATATCAAAGAAAATGTGAACGTGTTTTAAAACTTTTGAAATATTAACCTAAAATCTCATAGGGTACTTAAAGTAAATATTTTATGTCTAAAGCCTGACAAAAATGTTTGGGAATCCCTGATATACACAAGAAAAGTAAATAAAGATAATTTCAGAGATTGTTATTACCTTTACATCGGCAACATTGTAAAAATGATTATATCTAAGATAAAATAGCCTCAAAATTCAATATTTTCTCAAGTGATGACCTCAATATTTATGCATGCAATGACCTCATGGATCAGGATAGCGACAAACAGCTGTTCAGGAAAGTACTGAAGTGGCATTTGATGCTATTTAAGTGTTTTGGGAAGGGAAAAAAAGTTTAAAGTGCCCTTTGCCCAGGGGGCCCTGTTGTGTCTTACCTACTTGTGAGTCTGTTGTCCATTGCCTTGCCTAATTCTTGTTACATGGGCTCATTAAACTATTTTGTCTATATATATATATATATATATATATATATATATATATATATATTCATATATATTATAAATCTAATTTGTGACACTCTCACTGTAATGTTGGATGTTTTTGTAATGTGATTTATTAATAGTATTAGTATTTATTTTGTATTTATTTATTATTTTTTTATTAATACCACTGTATACAGTGTAAAACAAAAGTAGGATTAAACCAAGTGAGATTCTGTGTAATTTATCAAGTTTTCTCTTCACTGTTCTGTTATATGTTGATTATGCCTGCTTTGGTGCAGGCAAAGTGTTTATGGTAGCAGAGCTATTGGAACGGCTCTGAAACAGCTGAAGTGTTCAGACACCTGGACACTGTCACAGCGTTCTGGCTGACAAACCAAAAGCGGCAAATAAACACTTCTTCCATTCTAGTATAACCAGAAGCATACCTCATGCTATGAGACAGATGCTATTCCAGCCAGTTCTTGATATCCAAAACCAGAGTTTCCAGTGTAATATTTAGTAAAGATGAAACGTCCTGACAATATGTTCAAAGAAACTGAAGGTACTGCAAATGTCTTAAAACTGATGTGAAAAATACTGATGTCATGGAACGATCCGTTTAATTACTTAAGGCGATGGTGAGTAAGAATGTGGTCTAGAACAGTGTTCAACATTGCAATAATATTAAGCCTATATATAGTTACAGAAGGGAAATGAGGCCTTTTATCATGACTATTTATAGTCTACATCATAAAGCATTAACACTAAATGAATAATTCGAAAATTAAAGAAAGAAAGAAAGAAAGAAAGAAAGAAAGAAAGAAAGAAAGAAAGAAAGAAAGAAAGAAAGAAAGAAAGAAAGAAAGAAAGAAAGAAAGAATCATACACGTAGTCTATATGAGTTGTGTAATACCTTTAAACTACAAATGTATAGGCCTTTGGAAGGCAAATGGGGCCAAAAGTCTTTACACAGAACTTTATAAAATATGACCGTGTCAACATGCACTGTTTGTCTGTGTTAATGCAACAACACACACAGCAACCAATGAAGTTGCTGTATTTGAGACTATATTTGTATATCAGACACAATGGTACGTTGGTATGTACTGTACATATGCAAATATCAGACGTCAAGTTTATTCATTTAGGATGCCATAATGGTACACTGGCATGTGCATATGCAAACATCAGATGTTATATGTGTTCATGAGAAAATTCTTAATTTGCATTGTAATGTTAATTCATACTCTATCACAGTAGATATCAGTAAAGAAATTATTAATATGTGGGTAATGCTAGAGGTAAATCTTCTTTAAAAAGTATTACACATTCGAGCATGGTCACAATGTGTGAGCATCTCATCATACATTGCTAGGCTGGATTTTCTTATATTATGAGGAGGTACCAAACTCTAATATTGGAGAAAGCATAATGGTCAACTACGTGATCCAACTCTGTGCCTCGTAAACAAATTACATTAGACTTGATGTCATTGAATCGTTTGTGGATACCATAAAAATGGTGTCAGAATACTTCCTGACACAAAATTGTCTGTGACTTGACTTAAACAACTTTTTTGTTGTAACCCTAAAGACATCAGCTGGCAGGCTGTGATTCATTCAGCGATAAACTATTTACTCACAAAAGCAACTTTTTCAGCGTACTGAAGCCTGCCCTCCCTTTGCATTCATTCAAAAACGTCTTCTTGTCTTCTCGCCAGTGTACCATAGCTTCACCTTTTTTGCTTACCTTGGAGGTGCCGCGGAAATACATCATCCCAAGTTGTATTCTCCTTCATGCGTGATGTGCGTGGTTGTGATATGATATAAGAAAATGTTTCTTGTGTCAAATTTAGAGCTGTCCAGGTTAAAGTAATAATACCAAATTAATAGCAATGTTAACACAGGTTCTATTTGACCCGATGAATCACCCGTAGAAGTTCAAGACAGGGTTGCCAGTGTAACGGAGGCCAGCTGGTAGCAGCTGCACAGGTAGACCTAACTCCCCTGATCTCAAGTGGCGCACTAGCAAATTATGCTTGAGGCTACGGCTTGTTAGCGCACCCACCATGCCAGAAACACCGGTTTGAATCGTGCTCAGAGTGAGCAAGTGGAGTAGAACCGGAAGGGTTACATTGGTGCCATGACCCGGATGGAAGTGAGTGTAACAGAGACCAGTTGGTAAGAGTTGCACAGGTAAACCTCACTCCTCTGATCTCAAGAGGCACACTAATGACTAACACTAGAGGCCGTGGTCTTTAGCATCCTTGTTAGCATAACCACCTGCAATTCAATTCAATTCAAGATTATTTGTATAGCGCTTTTTACGAAACAATCGTTGCAAAGCAGCTTTACAGGAAATTAAGTTTCTACAATATATTTATATATTGGGTTGGCTTTGTCTGAGGTCCTCTGAGGGGTTGGCATCATCTCTTTTCAGGTGTTTGGTCATCTCAGATCATTTAAGGATTGGATCCAGACTGAAGCTTGTGTAATTCCTAGCTACCACGGGATGTTAATTCCGTGGCAGAAACAGAGAAAATAAATGAGACATAATTAGCGTAGCTGTTGTTCCATCCAAGCAAAAATTATTTGTTCAACCCAAGCTAAAGCATAATAATGTGCATTCGATCAGATATACCTGATATGAGATGCATTATATGAATGCTTCGCTAAAGAGATGTGTCTTTAATCTAGATTTAAATAGAGAGAGTGTGTCTGAACCCTGAACGTTATCAGAAAGGCTATTTCAGAGTTTGGGAGCCAAATATGAAAAAGCTCTACCCCCTTTAGTGGACTTTGCTATCCTAGGTACTACCAAGAGTCCAGAATTTTGCGACCTTAGGGAGCCGGAACCGATTGGATTGTAGCATGATAGAAGAATAGTTAGGTATGCAGGAGCTAAACCATTTAGGGCCTTATAGCCAGGTAATTAATACTATTGTATTCTATAATAATTCAGTCTAGAGGTCATGAATGCATGAACTAGCTTTTCTGCATCAGAAACAGTTAACATGTTCCGTAGCTGGGTAATGTTACTAAGATGGAAGAATGCTGTTTTTGTAACATGAGAAATATGTCTAATATAGTTGCTGTCTAATATAACACCCAGATTTTTGACTGTAGAGGAAGTAACAGTACATCCGTCTAGTTGAAAATTGTGATCCAAGAGATTTTGTGTACTGTTTTTGGTCCAATAAGTAATATCTCCGTCTTATCTGAATTTAATAGTAGAAAATTATTTACTTTAACATTTTTAGCACACTCTGTTAGCTTTGATAATTTAGAAGTTTAATCTGGTCTTGTTGAGATATATAGTTGAGTATCATCAGCATAACAATGGAAACTAATCCCGTGTTTTCTAATAATATTACCAAGGGGCAACATGTATAATGAAAATAGCAGAGGACCTAGGACAGATCCTTGTGGTACTCCATACATTACTGGTGATAATTGAGATGACTCCCTGTTTAAATAAACAAAGTGGTAGCGATCGGAGAGGTAGGATCTAAACCATCTTAAAGCCTGCCCTTGAATACCTGTATAGTTTTGTAATGGATCTATGAGTATGTCATGATCTATAGTGTCAAACGCAGCACTAAGATCAAGTAAAACTAGCTATAAGATGCAGCCTTAGTCTGACGCAAGAAGCAAGTCATTTGTAATTTTAACAAGTGCAGTTGCTGTTCTATGGTGGGGCGTAAAACCTGACTGAAAATCTTCATAGATATCACTTTTTTTGCAAGAAGGAGCTCAATTGAGCAGACAAAGCTTTTTCTAAAAAAAAATTGACATAAACAGAAGATTTTAAATGGATTGTAATTTGCCAGTTCACTAGGATCTAGTTGTGGTTTCTTGATAAGAGGCTTAATAACCACCAGTTTGAATGGTTTGGGACGTGACCTAAAGATAACGATGTGTTAATAATATTGAGAAGCGGTTCTTCTGCTACAGGTAACAACTCTTTCAATATGTTAGTGGGTACAGGATCTAATAAACATGTTGTTGGTTTAGATGCAGTGATGTGTTTATTTAGCTCATCCTGTCCTATAGTTGTAAAGCAATGAAGTTTTTCTTTGGGTGCGATGAACGAAGCTGAAGTACTAGACACTGTAGAATCTACATTTGTTATTGTATTTCTGATGTTATCTATTTTATCAGTGAAGAAATTCATAAAGTCATTACTATTAAACTGTGAGGGAATATTTAGATCGGGTGACGTCTCTTTATTTGTTAATCTAGCCACTGTGCTAAATAAAAACCTTGGATTGTTTTGGTTATTATCTATGAGTTTGCGGATATGCTCGGTCCTGGCAGCTTCTAGAGACTGTCTATAGCTGGACATACTGTTTTTCCACACAATTTTAAAGACTTCCAAGCTAGTTCTTCTCTATTTGCGCTAAAGATTATGAGTTTCTTTCTTGAGAGAATAGGTATAACTGTTGTACCTTGGCGCGGCATGTTTTTCTGTAACCTTTTTTAATTTGATGGGGGCAACAGTTTCTAACATATTAGAGAAGATAGTTCCCATGTTGCTAGTAATTTTGTCTAGTTCATGTGTATTTATGGGTACACAGAGCAGTTGAGATAAATCAGGCAGGTTATTTGTGAATCTGTCTTTAGTGGCTGGAACAATAGTTCTGCCTGGACGATAACGCAGAGCCATATAGTTAATATCAGTAATATGCAGCGTTCACGATACAAGGAAATGGTCAGTAACATCATCACTTTGAGGTACGAAATCTATATCAGTAAGATAAATTCCATGCGATATAATTAAATCTAGCATATGATTAAAACGATGAGTGGGCCCGGTGACATTTTGCTTGACACCAAAAGAGTTATTAGGTCAGTAAACGCAAGTCCTAACGCATCATTTGTATTATCAAAATGAATGTTAAAATCTCTGACAATTAGTGCTTTATCAACATTAACCAATAGGTCTGAGATTAAATCTGCAACTTCTTATAGAAAATCTGTATATGGCTCTGGCGGTCTACAAACCCGATTCCAAAAAAGTTGGGACACTGTACAAATTGTGAATAAAAACAGAATGCAATGATGTGGAAGTTTCAAATGTCAATATTTTATTCAGAATACAACATAGATGACATATCAAATGTTTAAACTGAGAAAATGTATAATTTTAAGGGAAAAATAAGTTGATTTTAAATTTCTTGGCATCAACACATCTCAAAAAAGTTGGGACAAGGCCATGTTTACCACTGTGTGGCATCCCCTCTTCTTTTTATAACAGTCTGCAAACGTCTGGGGACTGAGGAGACAAGTTGCTCAAGTTTAGGAATAGGAATGTTGTCCCATTCTTGTCTAATACAGGCTTCTAGTTGCTCAACTGTCTTAGGTCTTCTTTGTCGCATCTTCCTCTTTATGATGCGCCAAATGTTTTCTATGGGTGAAAGATCTGACTGCAGGCTGGCCATTTCAGTACCCGGATCCTTCTTCTACGCAGCCATGATGTTGTAATTGATGCAGTATGTGGTCTGGCATTGTCATGTTGGAAAATGCAAGGTCTTCCCTGAAAGAGACGACGTCTGGATGGGAGCATATGTTGTTCTAGAACTTGGATATACCTTTCAGCATTGATGGTGCCTTTCCAGATGTGTAAGCTGCCCATGCCACACGCACTCATGCAACCCCATACCATCAGAGATGCAGGCTTCTGAACTGAGCACTGATAACAACTTGGGTTGTCCTTGTTCTCTTTAGTCCGGATGACATGGCGTCCCAGTTTTCCAAAAAGAACTTCAAATTTTGAATCGTCTGACCACAGAACAGTTTTCCACTTTGCCACAGTCCATTTTAAATGAGCCTTGGCCCAGAGAAAACGCCTGCGCTTCTGGATCATGTTTAGATATGGCTTCTTTTTTGACCTATAGAGTTTTAGCCGGCAACGGTGAATGGCACGGTGGATTGTGTTCACCGACAATGTTTTCTGGAAGTATTCCTGAGCCCATGTTGTGATTTCCATTACAGTAGCATTCCTGTATGTGATGCAGTGCCGTCTAAGGGCCCGAAGATCACGGGCATCCAGTATGGTTTTCCGGCCTTGACCCTTACGCACAGAGATTGTTCCAGATTCTCTGAATCTTTGGATGATATTATGCACTGTAGATGATGATAACTTCAAACTCTTTGCAATTTTTCTCTGAGAAACTCCTTTCTGATATTGCTCCACTATTTTTCGCCGCAGCATTGGGGGAATTGGTGATCCTCTTCCCATCTTGACTTCTGAGAGACACTGCCACTCTGAGAGGCTCTTTTTATACCCAATCATGTTGCCAATTGACCTAATAAGTTGCAAATTGGTCCTCCAGCTGTTCCTTATATGTACATTTAACTTTTCCGGCCTCTTATTGCTACCTGTCCCAACTTTTTGGAATGTGTAGCTCTCATGAAATCCAAAATGAGCCAATATTTGGCATGACATTTCAAAATGTCTCACTTTCAACATTTGATATGTTATCTATATTCTATTGTGAATAAAATATAAGTTTATGAGATTTGTAAATTATTGCATTCCTTTTTTATTCACAATTTGTACAGTGTCCCAACTTTTTTGGAATCGGGTTTGTATACACTGTAGCCAGAGCAAGAGATAGGATATATTTCATTTTGCATATCTGACCGTGTAAAATTAAGCATAAGTATTCTGAATGAGTTAAACCTGTATCCTGTTTTCTGAGTAACATTGAGAATATCACTATATATGTGTGCGACACACGCCAAGCCACCAGTCTGACGAGGCTCATGCTTATAACAGTAGCTTGGTGGAGTAGATTAATTAGATATATAAAAGTTTGGCCAAGCCAGCAAGTCAGAGTACAGAGTATCAATAACTATTATAATTTAATTTACAATAACTGCTTTGGGTGTGGGTGACCTAATGTTTAGGAGCCCAAGTTTAAAAAATTGTTTTTGTTTATTTTGCATTTTTCTGCTTTAATCACGATCAGATTTTTTCTAGCTCCTGCATTAAATTAATATTTTGACCTTACTATTCGGGGAACAGACAGTCTGTATAGATTGGACAATGCAAGTATTTATATCATTTACATGGGTAGAACAATAGTCATCATAGCAGTTATTTGAGAATTGGCTTACTAGTCAGATGGAGCGTAGCGTCCTGGAGATGTTGTCCGACAGGAGTTCTACCCCGACTCTGCTGGGGTGCAGGCCATCAGCACAAAAAAGCTTAGGACGCTCCCAGAAAAGATTACAATTATTAACAAAGAGCAATTTCGGTTCTTTACACCATGACAACAGCCATTCGTGTAAAGCAAACAGTCTGTTGAACCTTTCGTTTCCTCGTCGATATGTGGGAAGCGGTCCTGACATGATGTTTGTCGTCGCGGGCGATGTGCTGCGTACTGTCTCGATCAGGCTCCTGAAGTCCCTCTTCAGTGTCTCCCTCTGCCGCATCTTGGAGTCATTAACCCCCATGTGAAATACAACAGCTGCAACGCTCTCGTCGTCCTTCAGGATCGCGGGTATCTGCACAGAAACATTGAGAACACGAGCACCAGGGAAACAGTGAGTGTGGACTTTACCTTCAGCCAAGTAGCACGGACATGCCGGATGATGGAGTCTCCGATGATCACAGCGTCCCATTCTGTCTCGAGGAGAGGAGCGAAGCGGTTTCGGGTGGAAATCTCGAAGACCGGAGGCGGCGGAGGGGGAGAGGTTGTCGCTCGGCGCCTGGCTCGCGTCTTCCGCTGCTGCTGCATCCAGGGTCTGTGGTTTCCCGGCGCCGGAGTGAAGGACATCTGGGAAATCACGTCCTGGGTGCACAGGGCCTGTGTAGAGAAACACACGGAGTAGAGGTGGTGGGAGTGTTAGCAGCGCACTGCATACTTACCCCGGACCTGTGAGCATTAGCCCGTGATGTTTCCAGCATTGCTCTCCGCTCCCTCAGCTGGGCCTGCTTCCCCAGCAGCTCGCGGATCTGCTTCTCCACATCCTCCAGCTCCAGCTGCACCAAATGCAACTTGAACGTGTGCTCACCCGCACTCAAATGTAGACAAAAATCTGCCATTAAAGCAAGTAACACTAAAACAATGGTAATGTGTGTGAATAGAGCATTAAGCTAGCTAAGTGATGCTAATGGGCTATAAGCTAATAGCGGACTTGGAAAATCAAAATAAAACTAGTGATGACAAGGCGCTCTGATTGTTTTTGTTGCAGAATGCGATATATTCACACGTTATAGAAACGAAAATGATGGTGTATAAAATTGATTTTAAGATAGAAAATGGACAATAAATTGAAGGAGCTCAAACTCAAAACATGCGTCAGCAAAAAACAGGAAGGGATGTTTTACAATTTTAAAGTTAAAATGTATAGATAATGCCGTAAACGCTTGTTCGAATCCCGCTCGGAGCGAGTGGGGGGAGTAGAACCGAAGGGATTACATTGGTCCCGTGACCCGGATGGAAGTGTGGGTTAAGGTGGGGAGTGTATTAGAGACCAGTTGGTAAGAGCTGCATAAGCCAACCTCACTCATCTAATCTCAAGAGGCACACTAATGACTGACGCTAGAGGCTGCGGTCTTTAGCTTCCTTGTTAGCACACCCACCTCTAATGCTAAAAACACCTATTTGAACCCTGCTCGGAGCGAATGAGGGAAGTAGGACCGGAAGGGTTATATTGGTGCCTTGACCCGGATGGAAGTGAGGGTTAGGGTGGTGAGTGTAACAGAGGTCAGCTGGTAAAAGCTGTGCGGGTAAACCATACTCCTCTGATCTCACCAAGGCACACTAATGACTGACGCTAGAGGTTTTGGTCTTTAGCATTCTTGTTCGTGTCTGGCGTCCCAGGCTGGAATCGCTGGTTACAATCCCACTCAGAGCAAGTGAGGGGAGTAGAACCGGAGGGGGTCTGTGTTTAATAAACGGCATTTAATATTATAGATTTGTTGTTCATTTTACCCTCTAATATTATGAACTATATGCATAGTTTACAACAATAATTATTTTTTTTTTTTTTCTTAAGGAAACTATAATTTTGGTATTGGCAATTATCATTCTGAATAATCAGCAATCGGTATGAGAAATGTGTCTATCGGCTGAAAAAAAAAATTGTGTTGGGGCATCCCTACCATTGATGATTACACTATGGGCCAGTTTTACCGACCGCTTGCGCCAGCGCAAACTGTCTTTTCGTGTTAAAATTGTACTGTCTGGTTTTACTAAAGATCCGCAGTGAGGAATTACCAGGTCTATCAAAATTTCTAGCAAACCTTTTTTTTAGGCCTCTGGTTCTTTTCAATCTGCTGTGGCTTCTTTAATTCTTTATTCTTTATTTGTGACTACGCTAATTTGCCCTGCACTTGGTATATTGGGTTGGTCGATATGTAAATGAGATGTTGCGTTCTTTGTTCTTTAATGTGCATATTGTTAGTAAATCACCCAAAGAAATTTCCCCTCCCATCTGCGCAGCTTTGGAATTGCGCTCTCACGCTAATGTGCCTTTTTTAGTAAAACTTGCCCCAAATGTTTTGATTATTATAATTCCCCAAAAACATCAAATATTTGACAGTAATACTATTCAAATTGCAATACGCCTATAAACAGTGCTGGCTAGATTTCTTACAAATTGTAGTCTGTTACTGATTACAGATTACATGATAACTGTAGTTAAGAATTTAATCTGGGTTTCTTATTGTAGGTCATGTAATTTGACTACTTTTAAGATTACTTTTAGATAACTTTTTTTTCAAGCTTTTTTTAAACTGACATCAAATGCACCATATTGACAGAATCAAAGACAAAGTATATATGTATTAATATTATTTGCATATCAATATCACAAAATGTATTAAACATTACATTACACCAGGGTTTGCCAAACTGGGCTTAATGTAAAAGCTGCAGAAAATTTGTGAGTTAATAATTCATGAAATCTTAAAGATTTAAAAATAAAATAAAAATTTCCTTTGAACAATAAAATTAGAAATATTTTATTTGTTTACCTGTGTGTCATCAGAGAATTGTAAATATGGGAATGTGATGTTAAATTATTTGACATAATAACTTCAAAGATTCATTTTATATTTTATAATGATTAACATTAACCTTAACGATTTGTAAAATTTGCCTAAAACGCCTAAAAAAGGCATACCCAAAGTCAATTACATGCTGTTCTTGAGCCATTTGGATATATGCATGATTTGGTCTCCTTTGAAAGTGACACTCTGAGGTTTGTTTCTGTCAGAATCATTAATCTTACTGAATTGAGTAATAGCACTTTGAATACAAAAAAAAGAAAAAATAACCGCCTGCATTTTTTTTTGTAAATAGAAGCTTGCATGACTGCTGGGAAGAACTGGAAAATACTTGGGATCCAGAATGAAGCCTTACCAAGCCAAATTTCGATTTATAAACATATATTAGAAAATTTTGTTTACACGTGTTTATCTAATTTTATGTCAGACTTCCAAAAAATTACACTGAATCCAAACCACCCTTTGTAACCAACGACACATACAATTAATTATTGAATGCTATGTACACTCATTTTGGGCTCTAATGAAAGGTTACACTTAGAGCTATAGTTTCTCATATTCACTGTCAATAATTGCACACATGTAATGAAGCATAAACATAAGTGAATTTATTTATAGTCCAAAATGTGTACTTTTAAATTACATATATATTTATAATTTATAATCTAAATACATTTTTTTTCCTATATTTCTATTTCTGTAACAGTCATTATTTAATTTGTGTTTTTTTTTTATATTGGTGTTATATTGCATCCCTATGTGTTATTCCTAGTATGTCTGTATTCATGTGTCTGCAATGTCAACAAAAAGTGTCTGTGTAAACCATTAAAATGGTTTACTAGTTGAAATCACAAGAATCTCAGCTTTCCGTGGATAATGACATGAACATTTTTTTTTTTACCTTTACCCTGACCACTAGGCGTCCCGCCGGCGGTACGCTGGATCTAAAGGGTTAATAAACAACAATAACATTACATTGCAAGTCTCCCAGGATTTACATGTTTTGGCCAGACTTCCATTATGAATTATTTACTATCACTGTGTGAATAATATGTAATCATGTAATCCATAAAAAGTTACTGTAATCACATTATAAGCATTGTAAAATGTATTATACTCTAATAACATGTACCAGACTTAATCCAGATTACATGTAATCAGTCACTACCCAGTACTGCCAGACATAAATATTTTAATACAGATATCACAAATCCATTTACACAGTGATTGCATCACTCTTCACATCTGTCTTCAGCAAGTTAAGCTTCAGCTTCCTCTAAAGTCGCAATGTTTGTGTGAGCAACAGACTGCAATTTTGCAACGTTCCTACAACATAATGTTATAGACAGTAATCCTATAACACTGTGCATTGGTACAAATACTGTGCAGTGGTACAGATCTTCTAATCACCATGAGTGAGCTGTTTTGTTCATATCCATCTCAAGTCTTTGATAGCAGAAGCGTAATTACCCAAGAGTGAGGGAGGTCTTATTTGAGTACGATAAAATCACCGGCTCTCCATCACGTGATGTCTTCAGCTTGAACTCTTTGCCCATTTACTCAGAGTTGCATATGACAACAAGGAGACATAGCATGGAAGTAATTAAGAAAAGCATCAAAGTCTTTTGAAAAGCATCAAGCTTACCTTCTCTGGGCTTCTGAAGAGTCTTATCAGCGAGGAGAGGTCCTGATGAGATATAGTCTTTTATCTTTTCTTTGCTTTCACTCGTGAAATGGACCAACCAGAACTATCCATTTTATAATATTGCTTTTTGAATCTTGTTACATACAGTGTTACCTGATGTGAAGCTGGTCTTGCTCTAATTCTTAATTAAACCCAGCAGGCACACAATGTCATAAGACGTTGATATTTGGTTCAATTTAGTTTGCGATGTGGAGTGACCAAAATTCAATGTCAATTCAACATCTAATGTCAATGTTAATTAAATGTCCAATACCTTCGTCAGCTGACCTTGATATTTGTTGTTTTTGGGTTGTGTAACCAAAATCCATCATTAAGTCAATGTCAAATTGGCGTCAATTACTGATTGAAATACTCATTCTCAACCAAAATACAAAGTCAACCTGACATTATATTAATGTCCTGTGTCAGCTGGGAATTGTTATGAATAATCTCATCATTTGGTTCTTCAAATTTTAAATAAATACAGAAATAATTGAATTTCAATTTGTATTGAAGTAATTACATCACCTGTTTTTTACACCACGTTGAAATTCCAACAAAATAACTATTGCCCTATTGTAATTTTACTGTATAGAACTTTATTGCAATTAAGTTACCAACATGAGTAACTACTAAATTTACTAAAAAAAGTAAAAACTAATTTTAGTAGTACTTGCCAGTTCCAGCGAACTGGTAAAAATAAAAATATTAAATTTCTGCAAAATTTATTTTTATATTTGTATGTTTCTCGTAAAAATCAGTAATAATGTAAAGTGCATGTACTGTTTTTCACACAAATGTGTGTGTGTTGAATAATAAATATGCTCTGGCATATATAAAGCCTTACAAACAAGTAAACAAAGTCAGTATCTCTTAAGTCATAGCGTTGCCAACCACAACAAATTACCCGTGACTTAATAATGGCCAGATGACGGGTATTTAGCGAAGCTCAGCCTCCTTGGACCCGCATGACCCTTCCACACTGTTAACATTAACAGCACTGCTTTCCAAACCTTAAAGCCATAAAAACCTTTTTGGTATGGGGAAGAATTAATTAATGCAATAAAGAAACAGGCATGCAATACAGAAAGATTATGCTTTGTTGGATAGCAGGTCAAATCCACTTTATTGAACTTTCTTTTACCTGATTTACCTTCATGCAGAGATCAAACGTATGTGACCTCATCTAGATCACCATTGGCAAAACCAAATGGGCCATCCCATACTATTGATAGGAGAAAGAAAAATAAGGCTGATTCATTGTGCATTAGAAAACGCACACACTATTCTTTGGTTTGAACTGAGTTTGACATCCCTGATACAGGTTGACTACTATGACTTACATGCTGCGTCACTTGGTTCTAAATATACTGCTTCACAAGACATCCAGAGCTTTTTTTGACATCCTGATGTGAAATGTCATTGGCTCTTGTGTGTCTTATATGATTGACCATGACACTCCAAGTTGAATGCAGTTTTTAAATTCAGATTTGAGAGCAATGGCAGAGGTGAACATTTTTCAGCAACTGAATTATGGTCTGTTCATCGTATACATGACATAGATCACATCAGATCAAATTTACCTTTTATGTGTTATATATTATATGGCTGTGCACTGGTGTTACAAGCACAAATGTAGAATACTACCTTTTGAAACTAGACTAAAATCACTTCCATGTGTTGCCTCAAAAATCATGCTCTAAGAACATTTTGCGAATGTTCCCAATAAGTTTTGAAAACATTATACTGAATGTTATTTGATTGTTCAAAATAGTCAATTTTTAAATGTAACCACTTTGCAAACATTATGAGAATATTGTTAAAAATCTGATAATTTTGAACAAACATTCTATCAATGTTACTGAAAAGACGGTTACTAGAATGTTAGTCAAATTAAGAGATTGTTTCCCACCTAACAGGGAACAATCAAATAAATAATAAATGTGATTTTTATAATAAAGATACCAAAATGTAATTTTTACAGAAAACTATTTTGTTTTACAAAGGTTCAAAGATCCTTTCAATGACCAGTTCTTAAAACAACCATTTTTTATTAGTGTGAAGAAAATTTCATGACCTTTTTCCACTTTCAAGAAACATCTGTGCAATAAAATGCTTCTACGCTCCAAAAAACAAAGGTTCTTTATTGGCATTGGTTCCATGAAGAACCTTTAACATCCATGGATTTTTTTCCATAGCACAATGTTCTTTATAGTAGAATTTTTTTTTTTTAGATTATTAAAATATTCTTTGCTCTAAGAAAATGTATCTTTTAAGAACTGTTCGCTGAACGGTTCTTTGAGGAACCCAAACGTGTTTCTTCTAAGGCATCGCTGCAAAAACACCCTTCTGGAACCATTATTTTTAAGAGTGCATCGATTTTCAAGGTTCTTCATGAATAGATGCAATTAAAGAAACTTTGTTTTCAAGTGTGTTCATTTACATATAGAAAAATAGCAAATGTTATATTTGGGCCACATTCAAGAGAAGAAAAAATATGCAATTGCCTGCTGTGAATACTCGGAAAAAGTCATGAAGATTTGATGTCATTCATATTTTTTTTTAAATGAGAGCACCTTCAGGTTGAAAGTCCTGTGTTCAGTTCAGTCCATTCTGTCAACTCTGCTGGCAAGTAATGTGACACTACACCGATTAAATTATAGGAAATCTACAATTTGCAAGGAAGAGATTCAGAGTACAAGAATCTCCCAGGAACAAAAAAGTCAAGGCATCAAACATCTTCCAAGAAAAGAGTGTCCAAATTACTTCTTAGAGTACTTCTTACTCCTGGAGCCACATATTGGACTCTTAAAAAGATTATTGTGAGAGTACGAAACCAAAATTATTTTAAATTAGGCAATGAAATGCCTGCTTTCCCAGTGTGGTCTGCCATGATGTTTTAACTCACAGCGGCAAGGTCAAGTCAAGCGCACCTGGGTTAAAGCTCAGACTGCGAGAGGAAGTTGTCCGCTGCCAGAACAAACAGCAAGAATTTCCAACTGATTCCACCGTTCTGCAAAGATTACCGTATTTTCTCATAGATGCTAATTTCTTTCTAAGAGTGGCAGAAATCCTCCTTTTTTCCTGTAATCTGGCCGGTATTAAACAGATAATTGTGCCACAGTGGAATAATTCAACTCTTCCTGATTTTAGTCCCACATTTCATCTGGAATAATCATAAAAGCCTATGACAAACCGCATATGCTCTAATTTCTAGTAGTTTCCGTATTGAATCACCATTTAGCGGCTCACAACGTAAATATTTTGTTAGCGACACACTGGCTGTAACCTCTTCTGGACATTCTGAACGATCCTACTTTAAGATTCCAGAGGTGTGTCCCTCGTTTGTTATAGAAGGAATTTTTATTGAAAATCAGAATGATGTGGGAAAATTCTCTGTGGTAAAAAGCTCTTTCCACATTTTTTATGCATTATAGTCACAGATTCTATGTTTTAATACAGTGAGGACTAAATAAAATATATAATAAAATATAATTTTAAATAGCCTACAAAACCTCTACCTTACTTACAGTAGTTAAAAGATACATTTTAACACCATCTAATTAATATCTTGAATTGAAACTGTTTTTAATTTATATAATATATAATATATATATATATATATATTAATGCTGTCAAAGTTAATGCGTTAATAATGAGTTAACGCAATTTCCTTTTAACAGCACTAATTTTATTATCACGTGATTAATGCAGCACGTATTTTCTGTTTGACCCGTGGCCCAACCCATAGTTAGAGAAATAGAAATTCTCAGTGTTGCCAACTTAGCAAAAGTGCAGACCCCTTTAGCGACTTTTTTCCATTCAAAAAAGCACCCTAACCTTATTTAGTCTCCGAGAATCGCCGGTACTGCTGCGCGAGGTCTTGCTTTCCCAGCACGCACACACACCTCTCTCTCTCCGTCTGTCTGCTCAGTTTCTGTTCAGCACACGCACACACACCTCTCTCTCTCTCTCTCTTTCTCTGTTTCTGTTCAGCGTGTGACAGAGAAGAGCAGAGCTTAATTCAGTTAAACACAGATATTACTTGCTTGCTTCTCTAATTTTACATGCAAGTATAGCCAAAATCACACCACAGCTATTGTCATTATCTTATGGGTGTTTTATTTAATCAGACAACGGCTCAATTATAAGGATTTTGTGCAGATTAACATCTTGAAAGAGAGAGCTGGTTATGTAGCCTAGTCATAATGGGTCGCGTTTCAATCACTTTTTCATATTCATTCCATTGTCTGACAACAGAAACAGTAAAATATATAAATGAAAACTGTTTAATTGAGAATTTAGCTGCATCAAAATACAGTATGTGGGCACAGAGATGCAAACAAATGTAATAATAAACAATATAGGCTATGTACATTTTGCATGTTCAGAAGAAGTGAGCTGGCCTGTGTGCAAAAATGTAAACAGGCTTGTGTCAGTAAATTGCTCAGTGTAAAGAAAGAGAAGTAATGGGAACCTTGTATTTCTTTTTTCATGTGTTTAATAGACATGAACAAGTTCTTTGAAAAACAATGTCTAGTCTTCATGCTCTGTTGAGTATGGTTTCAATAATAGTAAACATACATTTGCATAAAGCATCCATATTTTTCCATGCGCATGTTCTTTAGAGTATTATAAACTTGAAAAGTATTAATTTAAGGTACATTTAGAACAAATAAAAATGTGCAATTAATCGCAATTAATCGAGTTAACTCATGACAATCATGCTATTAATTAAATATTTAAATTTGTAATCGATTGACAGCCCTAATAATATATATATATATATATATATATATATATATATATATTGTTTAATTGTGTCCCACAATTTGTCCACAACCCTGTTACTGTATAATTTTCCTCCACTGCAAAAATTTGAATACAGTATGAAAGTTTGGCACCTTGCAAGATTATTTTTAATTATACTCCTTAAAAGGAAGACAAGTAAATAATCAAATTGTATTGCATTTCACTTGTCTAGCTCAAACATTCAACTCTGTTGTAAAAGTTATTACAAGAATAATTTTGTAAGTTTCTGTAAATCAACACTTGGTTTCTGCTAAATCTGCAATCCTGTTACCCACTGTAATCTTGTTTCATATCCCAATAGCCCTCCTTGGGCCAAACGTGGTGACAGGGGCCCTCTCAGGGGCTGGAGCCTGCACTGGACTCTTGGTCAGGGTCTGGAGACTGCACTGGACTTTTGGTCAGGACACTGTAACAAACTTTGGTGTTGAAGTGAGCCGCAGGCTTGACTTCAGAACGGCCGGCAGGCTAGGGGGAGCTACAGTCGGCAGGCTTGAGAGAGCCGCATCCGGCAGGCGTGAGAGACCCGCAGCCGGCAGGCTTGAGAGAGCCACAGCTGGCAAGCTCAAGAGAGCCACAGCCGGCAGGCTTGACATTGTAGTGCCCGGCGAACTTGACTGATGAGCGGCCGGCGAACGGTCAGTGGACGCGCAGCACTCGCGGTGATCCTGCCAAACTCCCACGCCCAATTTCAGCAGGCTAGGACGGGATGATGAGCAGTGACTTCCATGCCACAGGGTGGAAAAAAACTATGAAGCACAAAAATTCAAAACAGACAAAACGAAACTAGGAAAGGGGCGACACTTACTGTTTGGGTCCGGTATTCTGTCACGATACAGCACACAATGGAAGCGAGGAACAAACTTCAAAAGAACAGTCTTTAATCCAAAAAACAAAACACAGGGTAACACAAGGCAGGGAGAGACTCACAGGACACAACATCAACGTTAATATCGGACACACGAGTCAGGGAAACACAGGGCTTAAATACTATAAACAAAACAAGGTTAATTAATACAACACAGGTAGAATCAAATCAAAACACAGCTGTGACTAGAACAGGAACAGGAAAAACCAAATATGGGCATACATGAGGGAAAACTTTATACCTTTGGCATATTTTAGCATTCCCATTCATCTCAATGCAGTCACCATGTGCAAATTATTTTATTCTGCAATACAGGTGCATCTCACTAAATTAGAATGTCATGGAAAAGTTCATTTATTTCAGTAATTCAACTCAAATTGTGAAACTCATGTATTAAATAAATTAAATGCACACAGACTGAAGTAGTTTAAGTCTTTGGTTCTTTTAATTGTGATGATTTTGGCTCACATTTAACAAAAACCCACCAATTCACTATGTCAAAAAAATTGAATATGGTTACATGCCCTGTAATCAGCTAATCAACTCATTTAAAGGTACACCTGCAAAGGTGGATCCCATTTTGCCTTCAGAACTGCCTTCAAATGGTCCTCTGGATTAGATTCAATTGTTTGGGAAACATTCACTAGGCTTTTGGACACAATTGACATGGGGAAACACGCTGATCTGACAGTTGTCCAGAAGACTGGAATCATTGACACCCTTCACAAGGAGGGTAAGACACAAATGCTCTATTAATTGCCAAAGAAGCTGGCTGTTCACAGAGGTGCTGTATCCAAGCATGTTAACAGAACTCAGTTCCCGAGTGGAAGAAACTGTTCTTTTAAGGCGAGTGTGGAAGAAAACTCCCTTTTCTCAGATGCACAACCATTTTTTACCGAGAGTGTAACTGCACGGCCATATGAGGATTGTCAGTGGAGCAAAATCGAACCATGGCTCGGCTGCAAGCTGCAAGCCTTTGGGTGAACTTCACAAGCCCGAATGGACTGGGGCATATGGCTATATAATGGGGTCAAGGCATCAATACTTCGCTTGCAACCACATGACGGGCAAAGTACAGACGTTCCGTCAAGGAATTTGAGTACGTTCTACAATACACTGTCGTAGTCCTCTTGTTAAGCCAGCTACCTGAACAGAAGGAAGTAATTAGAATGTCTATGTGGAAAAGTTCATTTATTTCAGTATTTAGGCACTCAAGGGGAGAGCCAGAGGGCCCAAGTTGTACAGGGACTCGAAGTGTAGTCAAACTTAAGTCCGACCTTGGTTCTTCCCAAATAATTGTGACAGCTGATTTTGGCTCAAGGGCATTTAAAGAAGAAGGCAAACGCCCATCTGGTTTGTCACCAATTAAGATTGAGCCCGTTATGCAGAAAGGACCCAGGCCTGTAAGGCCGGAATTCCCATATAAAACTCAAATGTGGACGGCAAGGGCCTGGCCACTTTATTCTGCAGGTACACCTAGACCACGCCAGTACGGGTTGGACCTAGTCGAGTGGGGCTTTGCCTTCAGGGGCTTGCTGCCTTAAAGAAGAGTTCTTTGCTAGCATAGATTCGTCCAATTGGTGTCCATGGAAACATTCCTTTGTAACAGAGACCCCTTTTGGTCGGTCGCCATATTGACATGATAGTGTTGTTCACGCCTAAAATGGCAGAACGCTGCAGATAAATTGTCAGCTGGACATCCATGATGCAGAGTTGATCTTAACCCCTGTTCCACCACATCCCAAAGGTGCTCTATTGGATTGAGATCTGGTGACTGTGGAGAGCATTTGAGTAAAGTGAACTAACGTAACCTCAGTTCCCTGAGATACGGAAGGAGTACTGCGTCTTTTAAGGCGCAAGGGGAAACTCCCTTTTCTCCGATATTAAAGCCTATTTTTTAATAACGCTGTGTAACTGCACGGCCATTGGTTTGTGCAGTGCGCTGAAAATTAACCAATGGCTCAGCTGCAGAGCTGCACAGCCTATGGCTGGAAAGCCCACCAAAGCCCGCCAGAATTGAGCCTCCTAGACACCGTCAAGAAACGAACAACAAGGTTGTTCCTGCCCACTGATTGGCCATCTATAGGAGCGTGTGAGGCTGGTATGGCTGCTACATAGACCTTAAGTGTGGAAGGGAAGCGACCCTTTTCCAACAGCTCTTGCAAGGAAAGATAATATCAATGATATGTCACATAAAACTGGTTCTGCGCCGCGGGTAGTACACCAGGCGGAGAAGACAGACCACTTAAGGGTATAGAGGCGTCTCGTAGACGGTGCTCTAGCCTGAGAAATAGTATTTAGCACACTCTCGGGAAGGTAAGAAGGCTCCCATCGAGAGGCCAAAGATGTAGCACCCATAGTTCGGGCTGGGGGTGCCAAATAGTTCTGTTCGCCTGAGAGAGGAGGGGAATGGGCCATGGGGCTGAAGTGAGCAGCTGACACAGCTTCGCGAACCAGTGCTGGTTCCTCCAGAGCGGGGCAACTAACAGAAGTCTGTGCTTCTGTTCCCTGATTCGCCTGATTACCTGCGGGATCAGGGTGATCAGGGGAAAAGTATAAAGGAGGAGGTTGGGCCAGTCGTGGGCCAACGCATCCCTGTCCTTCGAAAAATAAGTTTGGCAATGAGTGTCTTCTGAGGTGAAGAAGTCAACCTCTGGCCTGCCGAAGATTCCCCAAATTTCCTGAACCATTTGTGGGTGGAGCGTCCACTCATCTGAGGGGGCATTGCTCTGAGATAGCATGTCTGCTCCCAGGTTCAGTTTGCCCGGCACGTGCGTTGCTCTCAGTGAGCAACAAGTTGAGCTGAGCCCACCTCAAGAGGCACTCTGCTAGAATAAAAAGGCGGCCTCGAGCAAAGACCGCCCTGGCGATTTATATAGGACACCACCGTCATACTGTCTGAGCGGATTAAGACGTTATGCCCCCTCAGGTCTGACAGAAAGGTGCGAAGGCCAAAACATACTGCCAGCATTTCCAGGTAGTTGATGTGAAGGTGACCTTCCTTTTTGCCATCGCACAGCGCCCCCCAACCTAAGCTGGAGGCATCTGTCGAGACCACATTCCTTCTGTAGATTATGCCCAGGGGCACGCCTTGTTCTATCCACTGATGGTTTTTCCAAGGGGGCAGAGCTGCAACGCAGGCCTGGTTCACATTGACACAGAGGTTTCTGGCGGGCCATAGGCTGTGCAGCTCCGCTGCCGAGTCATTGGTTCATTTTCAGTGCATTGCACAAACCAATGGCCATCCAGTTACACTGCGTTATTAAAAAAAAGGCTTCAGTATCGGAGAAAAAGGAGTTTCCCCTAGCATCTTAACAGATGCAGTACGAAGTGTAGTATCGTTAGGGAATGTACTCGGTTACTTAAACGCAGTTCCCTGAAATATGGAACGAGTACTGCGTAGGTTGCCATGCTATGTGGCTGCATGACTCATTGTCATGTTCAAGAAACCAGTATAAGATTATTTCAGCTTTGTGACATGGTGCATGTCAAAGAGCTCAAATAATCTCAGACTGGTTTCTTGAACATGACAATGAGTTCACTTTACTCAAATGGCCTTCACAGTCACCAGATCTCGATAGAGAACCTTTGGGATGTGGTGGAACGGGAAATTTGCATCATGGATGTGCAGCCGTCAAATCTGCAGCAACTGCGTGATGCTATCATGTCAATATAGACCAAAATCTCTGAGGAATGTTTCCAACACCTTGTTGAATCTATGCCATGAAGAATTAAGGCAGTTCTGAAGGTAAAAGGGGGTCCAACCTGGTCCTGGCAAGGTGTACCTAATAAAGTGGCCAGTGATTGTATATGTGTATGTTTTTGAACAACTAAAATATTTAGACTAGTATACTCAGTCTTAATATTATTAGACTGTAAAAGTACTGTAAATGTAATAAATGAAATACAAGTAAATTTCTGATATGTAAAAACTTAGATATTGTCAAATGACTTAGCGTCACAACTCAGACAATATGTCAAACAGTAGACAAAGCCATTTTCACGCAACTTCCATCCACGTGAACTGTCCATGAATATAAAATCTGAAAATATGGAAAATAAATACTGAGTAATATAACTGAAACTTACCATTTATATATGTAAATCTTAGCGTTTCACTCAGAAATATGTCACAACAGTAGACAAAGTCTTTTGCAACTTCCATTTCACGTGAACTTCCAAAATATATCTGAAAATATGGAAAATTGGTCTGAGATATAGTACAATGCCAATTGGTAATTATCAAACATGGAAATTCCCACTGTCATACCCAACTACTTCAACTTTCCAGATTTCTGTTCACCCAAGAACGTGCCGGATCTAATGATGCATGTGAATTAAAGAGCACTGGCATCACGTTGAGGGTGTTCCTGTAGTGAGGCCACGGCATATAGCTTGTGTGGGATGACAGCTTTAAAACACCCCTCTCTATCACGTTGTTTCCTGCATTGTACTAAACTGGCAAACATTCAGGCAGTTCTGTGTTATCTCACAAGCAAAATTCCTTTTGAATAGCTGGCCAGGATTACCCAGCAAGCTGTTCAGGAAAGATTGCGAATGGGGTGGACACTGTGTGGCCAGGAAGTGTTGGGTCTGCTTAATTGACGGAGGATGCCCAGGAAAACCATGCACTTCTGTGACTGTGATTCCAAGTAACTCAAACCTAATTAGCCGATGTGAAAAAAGAGCTCAATTTTTTCTTGTATTCTCTTGTAAAGTAGAAACGCCATGTTGCATAAACAGGATCAAAGCACAGGTTTTGTTATTGTTAAAAAAAAAGTTCATCCAAAAAATACAAATTATGTCAACATTTACCCTCATGTTGTTCCAAACCCAGATAATATTCAGTCAAAGACAAAGAGAGACGTTCGGGAAAATCTCAAAGGTGTTCCCACACAATGAAAGTGATTGGGGTCAAGCTTCTAAAATGACACAAAAATACTATAAAGATATTTAAGGTTCAAGTCTTCTATAGCGAAATGATAACTTTGTGTGAAGAACAGACCGATACTTGAATTTGTATTGGCCACAACATATTCGTAACTCAAAAAGAGAATTTCAAGAAACTCCTGAAGGTGCTTATTTTTCCCACACAATGAAAGCAAATGAGCTCAAGCTTAAAAAATGACAAGTACTACAAAAGTATTGAAAGTTCAAATATTCTATAGCAATAATATAGATTTATGTTAAGAACAGACTGAAATGTGAATTGTCAATGGCCACAAAATCTACGCAACTCAAAGGAAGATGATCAGGAAAATGTAAAAAAAAAATGTTTAAACACAATGAAAATGAATGAGGCCGAGCTTAAAAAATGACACTACTATTATAAAAGTACTGAAAGTGTAAGACTTTCATAGTGATCCGATGACTCTGCATGAAGAATGGACCAAAAATTACATTGTTGGCCGCAAAAATTTTCGCAACACAACGGAGGAAGTGCAGGAAAATTTTGAATGTGTTTTTGAATTGGGTTGAGCTTGCAAAAGTACTACAAAGTAATAAAAGTTCAAGTATCCTATAGCGAGCGATAACTTTTAGTCAACAACAGACCAAATTGGAACTTGTTATTGGCCGCAAAATCTTCACGACTAGAATGGAAAAGTGTAGTTGTTGTTTTTTTTCACACAATGAGATTGAATGGAGTCAAGAATGACTCTAGTACTATACAAGCATTTCAAGTTCATGTCTTCTAAAGCGACATAGAACAAGAACATACCAAAATGTGAATTGTTATTGCAGCTAAATCTTCGGAACATGTCAATGCACAATATTTGAAATTGAACACGAATGAGATTTGCGAGATGCTGAAGATTACCCAGAAAACATGTTTTTGAAAAGTCATTTAAATGACAAAAAGTTTTTTTAATGATAATATATTGGCATATATCATATTGTCATTACTTACGGTGCTTATTTTGAGTTTTTATGTCCTATTTGGTGTGCGCCAGCATTAATTCCCATTCCATTTTATTGTATGGACTAAACACTATGAAGTTTCCGTTAATCCTTTTGTGTTCCATGGAGGAAAGAAAGTTCTGTGGGTTTGGAATGACATACGGGTGAGCAAACTATCATTTTGGGGTGAACTATTCCTGTAGGCAAAAACTACATAAATGATAAATTATGTTTGCCTCGTAGATGTCCTTCTGTATAAAAGTTTCCCAACATCGTTTTATAGCTTTGACCTTTGGTTAGACGTATCCAAGTCTCAAAATTATTTGTGGAGAAAGAGCTGGTTTAGATTTAGACAATTGCAATTAATATGTAATGGAGGTCCAAATTTGGCCGCTCGGTTTCACATTTCCACAGGAACCAATACTGTTGCCATCTCGATTTTTGTTATCGGACGTAGCTAAAGAGAGTGATTCATGAAATGGAAAAATGGACGCTGCTGCTGCTTTAAGTAAAAACATGATTGCACTCCACCCAACTTCAACATCTCTACCAAAAATCCACTTCGACTGGATCTAGCGCTGATGTTGGACAGTCGAATACAATGATACAACGCTGACATTTAGCACCAAACGGAAAGAATCATTCACTTTCAAAATCTAGTCAACTGACTTAATGTTTAATAGGCAGCAACCATCTAAACCCAAATGGAAACTCATAAGTGATTGAATGGGGACGCGCTACGGAGGTAGCAACTTTCTTAGAAGAAACTCACACACATCAAACAAACACTGGTTATATATCTACTGTAATATAATTAAATTATTGCAATTCATATGTTATAATGTGCTCAGTGTGTTGTGACTACTTTTGAATAGTCATCAATGGGGATAAATGCTAACCATGCTAACGAGCCAATCCCTGGTCTTTTGTTTTAGTGTTAGAATGTTGACTAGCTAATGACATTATACTCTAATAAGCATAAATATACACACAAATATTACCTGAAATTGCCCATTTTAGGGCAGAGAGAGTTTTTATGCAGTTCTCATTTTGGCGGGAACAAATTAAAGACTTATAAAAACGAATATCCTTTAGCTTAGCTTGAAACCAAGCTATGTTTCTCTTTTCTAGTACTCGTGTGTCAGATGTGCTCGTATCTGAATTTCTACATGCTGCATTGTTGCTTATTAGTCCTTATGATTCACTCTGCAGCTGCGTGTCAAGTTCAGCTGAAACAGGTACATGGACAAGGGCTGACAGAAAACAGAAGCTCAGCCCCAAACAATCTGAGGGGTTTCTGTGACTTTGCTCTGCTAAATTGTGACTGCTGAAGTGAACAAGGAAAAAGACGTTTTAGAGCCAAAAATCCATTTAAATAAAAAAAAAAACGTTTCTAGCATAATGCATCCACGAGGATTGCATTGCTATTATTTTTTTGCATCAATACCTTTTTCATCAAAACTTTATTTTAGGTGATGTGCACCACACTTTTATGACAATTTGGAAGTAGTTTATGTTTTTGTGCATTGGTGACTGACACCGCAGGGGGGTAATGCATTACAAAGTAACATGAGTTGCATAATCAGATTACGTTTTCCAAGTAACTAGTAAAGTAACACATAACTAATAAATTTACTGCAACATATCTTCTTCTTTTTTTTATAAAAATAAGCCAGCCTAGCCTAGGTGACAAAAAGTAACACAAAAGTAAAGTAATGCAGTACTTTCCATAGAAAAGTAACTCAAAGTAAGACAATTAGTTACTTTTTACATGTTTATGTAATGCATTAATTTTAGAAGTAACTTTCTCCAACGCTGGCTGCTAATTCATTTGAATTTATACCATCTCACTCAAAACTTTTCATAGAGTCTGCTTACGACCCACTGACCTTTCTTTTTCTAAAAATCATTTCCATACAAATCAAATTGTAATCATTCAAATCAAATTGCGAATTCATTAATTAGTTAAGTTTTATCACAAAATCGGGTTGGTGGTGTGTCTGGTCGTGATTGTTTTAATCACTTTTTTTTCTTCGCTAGTTAGTTTCAAATGATACTTTACCAAATTAATTGCACTAATTATATAAGGTGTAACATTTTGTTCATAACTTTAAGTGAAGCTTGCAGGAACAGTAGTCAAGCTTCTGATAACGCTCCCTGTTAGCTGGGATACTGTATAAACAAATTAAACATGGTCTTTCCTTGTCTAAGGTGGCAGTTCTTGGCTAGATTGTACGGCAGTGTGGACCAAACTTTATACCGTTAGTCAAGTCGAGTTGCCACACATGCGCCACACTAATACAAATAATTTTGGATGCAAATGGAAAGGATTAATAGACAATTAAGTCCTAGTAACTCTGTATAACAAACCGCTAGGAAGGAAGTATCCCTTTATGACTGTTCAAACCCTCTGCCGAGATCCAGACGTATATTTCCGCTAAAACCCACAAGACCTAAATTGGCACATCTGGTAAAATACCAAAGTTTGTTTTGATGTGCTTTGAGCTTTGTTTAGATTTAGGAAATAGTCTGGAAAATCAGTGCAAAAGTACAATTTCAAATGCCAGACCTCTTGTGAAAAATAAGTGTGCGTAATAGTATTGAATGTGCACTTTAGTGTACTTCAGTATATTTTTCAGGTAAAAAAGGCCACTTAATGTTTTAAAAGAGAGACACTTTCACGACTATGGTTCTGAACACACTTAAGTGCACTTTTAAAAAGTGCACTTTGAAACAATGTCAAATTAAAAGCTTTGCTTTAAAATACATCTAGTGTAAAGTTTTAAAGAAGTACACTTTATTTTGATGTGTTGACTAACACTAATGCATGTCAAGTATTTTATTATAATTTTAACTAGCATTTTAATCAATATTATATTTAATGTTTTTATAAATTTCATTTTAAATTTAATTAGAAATAACAAATTTAAAAACATGACCTGCGTTTTTAAAGGTTACTACAATTTTACCATAATTACCACTTTAACAATATTTCAAAGACTAGAATCATGAAATGACACATAAAGTACATTAAGTAAAAGTATATTGTTTTAAAAATAGTAAGCATCTTATTTTAAAGAAGTGTACTTCTTTTTCACAAGGGGTCACTTTAGGAAAAGCAGGCATAACTGTAGATAAATATATAGATTTTCTCATGAAAACCAAATATAGCTTGTAGTTTCTGTCACTAAGATACTGGTTATTGACATATCAATATAACTTACCGACATTTACCCCTTCTTCTTTGATGGTTTTCCTTTTGGATTAAGTTTATATATTGGTATTATATGATATATTTCGGTTATGATAAATTATAATTTTATGAGTGTTCCAGTCATCAATGTTTAAAGGGAATTTTCCTCTCATTAAAAGCATTATTTAGTTTCCAGCCTGTACTTACATGACGTTGTAAATTGACCGCACATGATGAAGCTGCGATGCCCACTTAAGATTTGAAACCACTGATCAAGTAATGAAAACAAGATAAGGAAAAACCCGTTCGGTGGTTTATTTGATTTCTAAACAAAACCCACATCGATGACAAAGTGATTTAGTAATTAAATTGTTGGGATTGTGTTAGATGAGAGAAAACCCAGAGGCATGTTGGCATCAAAGACCAACATATAAAAAAAGAAAGGTGGAATGTATATATATATATATATATATATATCGCTGATTAAAAAGATTAAAACAAGGAAGCATTGTGAAAAAGCGGGAGTCTTGGCAGCGCTGAGGCCTCAGCGTTTGCACAGTCATCACAACACCGAGGTGAAAGAGACGGCCCTCGGGAAACTCAATCAGGAGCTGTAGAAGATCAGGCAGGACGCAACACGGGGAAGAAAGACCGCGGCAAATATCCAAGAAAACTTTGGTTTTTCACACAGCAGCACTCCTGTTTTACACTGCAAATACAATTATATTCTCATATCTATCTATCTATCTATCTATCTATCTATCTATCTATCTATCTATCTATCTATCTATCTATCTATCTATCTATCTATCTATCTATCTATCTATCTATCTATCTATCTATCTATCTATCTATCTATCTATCTATCTATCTATCTATCTATCTATCTATCTATCTATCTATCTATCTATCTATCTATCTATCTATCTATCAAACATCTGAGGTAAATCAAGATCTGAGAATGTACTTTTGCATAAATTAACGAAATGATTGACATTAAAGTTTATTAACTGTCAAAAACACATCCAAAAACACATGCATTTCTAAATGAGTGTTTCTTAGCCTCTGGTAACACTTTTACAGAACATCTCCTCCTGTTTCTTTCTTTCTTTTTCTTTCTTCTTGTCTCTCTCTCTCTCTCTCTCTCTCTCTCTATCTCTCTCTCAATTTCAATTTAAGTGTGCTTTATTGGCATGACAAAAACTATACATTTGTATTGCCAAAGCAATTGCAGCTGGGCTGCTCACAAATAGTGCACATTTGAATTAACATTTTAAAATAATAGTAATAGGAATAATACAAATATTTAAACGTATTAAGCATGTAGTGCAAAATGAATGACTATTGTAAGTATGTGTTAGAAATAAAATTAAATAAGATAAAGTGTAAGATTTACAGAGGCTCTCTCTCTCTCTCTCTCTCTCTCTCTCTCTCTCTCTCTCTCTCTCTCAAGAAATTCAAGATTCAAATAGTTTATTGGCATGGTGAAAGAAATCTTTACATTGCCAAAGCTTTAATAACACTATACAATAAAAATAAATAATAATAATAATAATAATGAAAAAAATGAAAAATCTAGAGTGAAATATAATAATACAGATAAAAAAATGGAGGCTCTTTCGTCGTGACAGGACCTCACATATCTGGCGGCCAGGTTTGAGCTTGCTGGGCTTTCTCCTAGCAGGTAAGGGAGTTTGTCCATATTTGGTTTCTGATGAAAGTCTTTGTGGTGAGTTGTGAACTGGGGATAGAAAGCGTCTCTAATTAGTGCATATTTAGGTCAGCATGTCAGGAAGTGCAGTTCTGTTTCCACTTCATTTCCTGTGCAGTGGGGACACAGCCGGTCTTCTCTTGGTAGCCAGGTCTGTCTGGCTTTACTTACTCGGGACATTTACTTAAGTTTTTATCTAATTAATATTTTGTTATAATTTCATTTCATTATTTTTGGTGCTTCAACTTGTGTTTATAGCAGTTCAAATTATTTGAACATTTCCTTTTAACTTAACATATATTGACCACATTTACCATATTTCATCAATGCTTATTTTCCTTTATGTACTGTAATATTTAGATGTTATTTTGTTTCAGTTTAGTTTTAGTGCTTTAACTTCAGCATACTCCCTTTAGTTTAAACTTAAAATGTTTTTTTTATCTAGTATTTCTATTTTATTTTAGCTTTATTGCAATTACTTGTACTGCTTCAGTTTGCTAATGCAAAGATAATGTTTGGTAACACTTCAGTGTATGGAGCAATTCTCACCATTAACAGCATATCGGATGTTTATTAATACTTATAAAGCACGTATTAATTCCTTATTCTGCATGACCATACACATCCCTTAATCCTACTTAACAACTACCTTACTAACTATTAATAAGCAGCTAATTACGAATTTATTGAGGCAAACGTCATAGTTAATAGTTATTAGTGACAACTGGTCCCCAAACTATGACCTAATATTTAAATTGTATTGTTATTGTTTAATCATTTCAGCTTTATTTTGATTTTTAAACAAGTTTTGAAAGCAGAAGCTCCGATTCTTCTGAACTTGACCCGATATTTATTATAGTTTGACAGTGTGGCCTCCACCACGCACATCCACTTATGTGTGATTGTTTGCATATCGCCAGCCAGCTTTTTCTCAAGTGCTCTCGTAAAAGGAAGTACAGTAGGGCGTATTTTTCTTTTTTTTCTGTGAGGTAAGAGGATCTATGTATAGCACAAAGTGACCGCCATGCATGTTTAAAAGACTGAAGTTGTTAGGTTCGGGAGTGTCAACTGGACTGGATTCTGATTGTGGCAGTGCTGTTTTAAAAGCTCAGCTTCCCAGGATCGGAGCCAGCTGCTAATGTGATGACAAATGATGGTAATAATTTAGACAAAAATCTCCTCATAGAGAGATGGTGGCCCCAAGTCTTATAAAGCTGAGAGCGTTTGGTTTATAGCCTCCCGCTTTCCCGGTCACTGCAAGGGCTCCCTTCCGCTCCTCAATAGACTTTACTGGCAAAACATATAAAACACCAACCCCGCTTTTCCTTTTTTTTCTTTCTCGATTTGAGCTATTGTCAGACACAGTGCATGACTCATGGAATATATGAATCTAAAAACGTCGAGAAAAAAATGATCAGACCGCATGAAGTCAACCAAGATTGTTTCTGCAGCCTATTAATGAGGAATACATATTTCTAAAATGAACAGAATGAAGCTAAACATATTAAGTAGCAGAAATAACAGTAGCGAGTTATACAAAACTGATATTTGACATGCCTGTAAAGCTTGAAAAAATATCCCAGGGAGTAAAAATTTTAAGAGTGTGTAATGTCTAAGTTATTATATAACACAACACACACACACACACACACACACACACACACACACACACACACACACACACACACACACACACACACACACACACACACACACACACACACACACACACACACACACACACACATAAAAAGGAAAATCTGTCATGCAAACCGTAGAACAAAAAATAAGATGTTTTGAAGTGTTGATGCTGCTCTTTTCCATCAATACAACACAATTTGATTCCCACTGACTTTTATTGGATGGAAATGAGCAGTTTGAACATTGTTTAAAAGTTCTCCTTTTGTGTTCTTCCAAAAAAGTAAAGTCGGTAACACTTTACTCAAAGCCGTTATGCAGAATGCATTATAATTATGCTTTGTAATGCTCCTCATAATGCATTGTACAACCTCGTGAATTATTGTAATCACAGTTAATACATTATAACATTTATCTCTTCATTTTATATTTGGTTAAAATTATTTTAGACAAGATTTAGTGTATTACAACACACATTATCAATAATTATAATGCATTATAATTTTTTATAATCCTTTATAATGCTTTATACATAAAGGCTTTATACAAAGTGTGATGTATAAAGTTATATGGTTTGGAATGATATGAAAGACACAATGTTCCTTTTTTATATCTTTGAAGACAGATTGAGATTTGAAGTGGTTCCTCGTTATAAGCAGGATATGATTTATGAATCACCTGCATTGTCTTGTGGAATGGCTAATTATAATTTTGTACACTTGTCTTAACTTGAAGCACTGAAATGAAAAGCCAGACTGATTTTAAAAATTGCTGAATGATGACAGAATCGGCTTCAAAAATCGGCTTCTATCCTCAAAAGCCAAACTGTAAATTGATTTTAATAATAAAAAAGATCTTAAAATGCATAGCAGATACTGAGTACTTAGAGGCATTTTTGTGGCCTTGATGAGGTTTTAGAGAAAATGAAAACACGCTCCGCTTCCTAAAGGCTGTCAGCTGCTTTATCAACCGATTGATTTAATGCTCATAAAACCAAAAACAAGACCGTAGCAAACAATGCTCCCAGTCAAGATGTGCAGAAAGCCATTTAACTTGTAATAGTGACATAAATATGAAGTATCAAGATATGAAGTATAGTGGTTTGGTTTGTAAATTCATTCGTTGGATGTGGAAATGCTGCCTTTGTGTATTCCACTTTTATGTAAATAAATGTTGTTTATGAGATACTTGAGCAATAATGTGAGCCGTTTCCATGCATACATTTTAGAGGAAACATACAATGATGAATAGAGATGGAAATAACTTTTTATTGTCCAGGTGTCCAAAAGCATCCCTTATAAAGAGTCCCAAGATTGAGGTCCTAGTGTAAAGTTTACTGTTGCTTGCAAATCTTTGCATGCAAAATCCATCCATTTCACTAGCAATCAACACAGTCTGGAAATGTGTGTGAAGGTGAAGGATTTCCCCATGCAGATTATGCAACGGTTTCAGATTTGTCACATTTATTTGCTACATTGACCAAAGGGAAACTGCTTGGTGTCTTTGATCGGTACACTATTGACAATAGATGATGGACCTTTTCTGCATATAAAATGTTGCTGATGTGACTAGGGTCATAAAGAACGTCTCGGTTACATATGTAACCCTCGTTCCCTGAAGGAGGGAACGGAGACGTCACGTCGGATGACCGACGAATTGGGATCTCGCCAGAGAGACCTATCCACTTCGAGTGTAACTAAACGAGCCAATGGACATTGGCATGCGATCATTGCATCCAGCTGCCGCTGATCACAGCGTGAGTATAAGAGGCAGCCGGTGCATCGCATTAATCATGCTTTCGCTGAGGAGCCGAGCCGGTGACCCGGCCGCTCAGCGGTGGTACAGCAACTGTGGCGACGGGACGTGAAGTCTCCGTTCCCTCCTTCAGGGAACGAGGGTTACATACGTAACCGAGACGTTCCCTATCAGTCGGTCACTCCGAGTCACGTCGGATGACCGACGAATTGGGATCCCTACCAAAGCGCCACAGGAGCTGCCCCTTCCAGCGCCCTGTGTAGGCCTCCTGATCCTTCCTATAAGGCAGACGATAGGACCGGGCTACACAGAGAAGTCGACTACTGCTGTCCCTAGCTTAGTAACCCAAACAGTATTAGGACATGAATAACACTGGGGAAAGTGTGCCCTTCCACTTGGCACGCAACCTGAGCGGGCAGGGCACACCTTGTGCTTCATAGGCCAAGGTGATAGCATCCACTATCCAGTGGGCCATCCTCTGCTTGGAGACAGCCTTCCCCTTCTGCTGTCCTCCGTAAAAGACAAAGAGCTGTTCTGAGGTCCTAAAGCTCTGAGTTCTATCCGTGTATTGTCGCAGTGCGTGTACCGGACAGAGCAAAGCTAGGGCTGGGTCTGCCTCCTCTGGGGGCAGCGCTTTCAGGTTCACCACCTGATCCCTGAAGGGAGTGGTAGGAACCTTGGGCACATAGCCAGGCCGGGTCAGCCGACCCAAACTCAAGGCACGATTCGTCGACCGAAAATGCCTGCAGGTCCCCCACCCTCTTGATCGAGGCCAACGCAGTCAGGAGTAGGGTTTTCATAGAGAGAAACTTCAACTCGACTGACTGCAAAGGCTCAAAGGGGGCAATTTGTAGGGCTCTTAGCACCAGTTCCAAATCCAAGAAATCCCAAGGGTAAGGAGGGAGGCCTAGGCGGATTCAACCTCCTGGCCCCCCTAAGAAACCTGACGACCAGATCGTGTTTCCCCACCGATCTCCCCTCTACGGGGTCATGGTGGGCTGAAATAGCAGCAACGTAAACTTTAAGGGTGGAGGGGGACAGCCTACGCTCCAACCCTTGCTGCAGGAAGGACAGCACGGCTCTGATCGAACATCTCCGGGGGTCCTCACGGTCAGGTGAGAGGAACACCATTCGGAACAGGATTTGACGAACAGGTTCCAGCGCATATAGGCCCGTCTTGTGGACGGTGCTTTGCTGAAGCAATAGTGAGAGCTACCTCCTGGGGTAGGTCACCTAGAACCTCCGCGTCCCATCCAGGGACCATACGTGGAGTTTCCACAGGTCCGGACGCGGGTGCCATAGGGTGCCCCGTCTCTGAGAAAGCAGATCCTTCCTCAGAGGAATTGGCCAGGAAGGGGCTGAGGGGTCGCGAGGAGCATAAGTTCCGGGAACCAGGTCCTGTTGGGCCAATATGGAGCCACTAACAAGACCTGCTCCTCGTCCTCCCTGATCTTGCACAGTGTCTGTGCTAGTAGGCTCACTGGGGGGAACGCATATTTGCGCAGGCCCCGGGGCCAGCTGTGTGCCAGTGCATCCGTGCCGAGCGTTGCCTCGGTTAGGGAGTAGAACTCCTGGCAGTGGGTGGTTTCTGGAGATGCAAACAGGTCGACCTGAGCAGCTCCGAACCATCCCCAAATCAGCTGAACCGCCTGGGGATGGAGTCTCCACTCACCTGGAAGTGCTGCTCGAGACAGCTCGTCGACTGCCCGATTGAACACTCCTGGGATGAGGATGGCACGAAGGGACCTCAGATGCTTCTGACTCCAGAGGAGGAGGTGGCGGGCGAGTTGCGACATGCGACGGGAGCATAAACCGCATTGCCGGTTGATATACGCAATGGTCGCAGTGTTGTCCGTACGTACCAGAACGTCCTTGCGCTGAAGGCGCCCTCTGAGACGGCTCAAGGCAAGGCGTACTGCCAGCAACTCGAGGCAATTGATATGCCAATGCAGTTGGGGACCCGTCCAAACCCCTGATACTGCGTGCCCATTGTACGTGGCTCCCCAGCCTGTGGTCGAGGCATCTGTGAATACCACAGCATGTCTGGATACCTGCTCCAGGGGCACTCCTGCCCGAAGGAACGAGGGATCTGACCACGGCCTGAAGGTCTTGCGGCAGGCCGGTGTAATCTGAACCCGGTGAGTGCCGCGTTTCCACGCCCACCTCGGGATTCGGCCATAGAGCCAGTGCTGAAGCGGTCTCATATGGAGCAGACCGAGCGGGACTGTCACCGCAGCTGCAGCCATATGCCCCAGGAGCCTCTGAAAGAATTTCAGTGGAACCGCCGTCCTGCCTGATAAGGTCTTGAAGCAGTTCAGCACCGACTGAGCACGTTCCTGGGTGAGGCGTGCTGTTTGGTTGACCGAATCCAACTCCATGCCGAGAAAAGAGATCCTCTGCGTTGGCACGAGTTTGCTCTTTTCCCAGTTGACCCGAAGGCCCAGCAGGCTGAGGTGCTTGAGCACCAGGTCCCTGTGTGCAGACAACTGCCTGCGAGACTGCGCAAGTATGAGCCAGTCGTCGAGGTAGTTGAGAATGCGCACACCCTGTTCTCTCAGGGGGACAAGGGCCGCCTCCACGACTTTGGTGAAGACGCGAGGCGACAGGGACAGCCCGAAGGGCAGGACCTTGTACTGATATGCCCGACCCTCGAACGCGAATCGCAGGAATGGCCTGTGTCGCGGGAGGATCGAGACATGAAAGTACGCGTCCTTCAGGTCGATCGCTGCAAACCAATCTAGGGGACGGACGCACCCAAAAATGCGTTTCTGCGTCAACATCTTGAACGGCAGCTTGTGAAGTGCACGGTTCAAAACTCACAGATCCAAGATCGGTCGTAACCCACCACCTTTCTTGGGCACAATGAAGTAGGGGCTGAACAACCCCGACCCCATATCGGCTGGAGGGACCGGCTCTATCGCGTCCTTCGCCAGTAGGACTGCGATTTCCGCACGCAAGACAGGAGCATCGGCGGCCTTGACTGAAGTGAACCGGATGCCCCTGAACTTGGGGGGACGCCGGGCGAACTGAATCGCATAGCCGAGTCTGATGGTCCGTAGGAGCCACCGAGACGGACTGGGGAGCGCTAGCCAGGCTCCGAGAGACCGTGCCAGCGGCACCAACGTACCCGTGGTGGGGCAGCGATGTGGAACACAGGGACCCGGCCCGGGGCCTGTGACGGCCTGGCCTGTGATGGCAGGGGGCGGGGTCTGGGTGTGTAGTGTAACACTCACCTGATTCCTCCACGTGTGGGGGGAAACACAGGAGCCCGGCTTGCGTGTGACGACTTGAAGCGGGGACTTGAGTGCTACTGCCCTTACCCGGTTCCACAAATGGGCAGGAGGGGTGCTCTTGGGCAACCCCCCACTGCCTGGAGAGAGATGAGGAGGGAAGAGATCCTGTGATGTACGGTACACCACTCTCCTCCTCTTGAGACCCAGAGACTGAGGAAACTGCTCTTTTATTGAAGTTTTGGGTACCGCTGGCTGCTGGGCCAGCGGCGGAACAAAAACAAAATGAAACAAAGGATTCTCCACCCGGCCCTCCTCCGGGGGAGGGAGTGGTGCGGTCACCATCTCCCGACGAGCAGTTCCCTCCATCTCTGGGTCGCCCGTCTCAGGGCCTCTTGCACTTGCGCTTGCCGCCGGGTTTGGCGGGGGCCTGGACGGGCTGGGCGTCCTGCCTGTGACCGGCTCCACGATGCCGCACGGTGGAAGGCTGCTGCTGCGGCGTGGGAGCGGGGGCGGCCACAGGGGGGCGCCCACGGCGACGAGCAGGCTGAGGGGCTGCAAACGGAGTGGAAGCATCAGCGGGTTTCCTCCGGCGCATGATGTGCTTGATCGCCTCAGTCTGCTTCTGTGCTGCCGAAAACTGCTGGGCACAGCTCTCGACAGCGTCGCCGAAGAGGCCGGTCTGTGACACGGGAGCATTCAGGAACTGTACCTTCTCCTGCTCCTTCATGTCAGTGAGACACAGCCAGAGATGGCGCTCCTGGACCACAAGTGTGGACATCGCACGACCCAGAGACTGTGCGGTCACCTTCGTCGCTCGGAGCGCGAGGTCCGTCGCAGCACGCAGCTCATGTAGAACCGCCAGGTCGTGACCACCCTCGTGCAGGTCTCTCAGTGCTTTGGCCTGATGGACCTGCAGTAACGCCATGGCGTGTAGGGCAGAAGCCGCCTCCCCACAGGCTCTATAAGCACTGCCAGTGAGGCCTGACGAATACTTACAGGCCCGTGAGGGGAGACACGGTTCACCCCGCAGAGTGGAAGCGACTGTTGGACACAGTTGCATGGCCACAGACCGCTCCACAGAGGGGATGCCCGTGTACCCCAAAGCGGCTCCACCATCGAGGGTGGTGAGGGGGGAGGAGCCACAAGATTTATTTCGGGCAGTAAAAGGTGCCTTCCATGATCTTGTAAGCTCCTCATGCACTTCCGGAAAGAATGGCACCGGAGGGGGCGCTGAGAACCAGCGCGACCCCCCCGCGAGAAACCACTCGTCCAACCTTGAAGGGTCGGGACGCGGTGGAGGATTCCACACGAGCCCGACGTTCTCGGCGGCCCGGAAAGCATAGCCATCATCTCTGGGTCTGGCTCGGACAACGCTACCACACCCGAAGGGGGCAACGCAGCCGAGTCGTCATCCCTGGAGAGAGAGAGCTCGTCCTCCGATGCAGCGATCGACATCAGGTCATCAGGGGAGCGCCGAAGGAAACGGGTGGGGTACCCCACTCAGTAGAGGCCCCAGTCCGAACCAACGGTACCCCCGCCAGCTGCGGAGTGCTTGAGGGGTGAGTAACTCCACTTGGGGAACCCCTCACCGTAATCCTCAAATCACCTCTGACTCCAACGGATGCTGTGTCGCCCCGTGTGCCAGGGCGAATGCCAGATCGCGGCAGAGGCAGAGGGACTCCGCCCTGTTTGACACAGCGGAGTCTATTGCGCAACTCCGAGATGGTCATGTCCCCACAAGAAGAACATGAACCATCCACAAAAGCCTCCTCAGCGTGCTGAATGCCCAGACACGTGAGGCAGCGATCGTGACTGTTCTGAGGCGCCAGAGACCGACCGCACCCAGAAACGCACGGGTGATAAGACATCTTTAAAAAGACGCGATCACCCGTGTTATGCAGAGAAATTGCTCTTTCAGTGCTGAAGCACGCAGGGGAGCTGGCCACCGCACACTCCTGGTGTGACTGTCTTCACGGGAACCGTTTTTCTTCACTCCCGTGAGACCGCGACCACCGCTGCTGTGCTCTAACGCCCGCACTCGCTAGCTTCTCACTCGCAGGACAGGAGAGCAGTAGTCATGCACCACCGCTCGGCTCCGAAGCGAAAGGATGATTAATGCGATGCACCGGCTGCCTCTTATACTCACGCTGTGATCAGCGGCAGCTGGATGCAATGATCGCATGCCAATGTCCATTGGCTCGTTTAGTTACACTCGAAGTGGATAGGTCTCTCTGGCGAGATCCCAATTCGTCGGTCATCCGACGTGACTCGGAATGACCGACCAATAGGGAACTGAATGATTCCGGTTCCATTAATGATTCTTTTAGTGCTTTTAAGAACTTTGAGGGTGGGGGGGGGTGCACTGCAATTTATGTTTTAAATAGATGGTTTTGGCCTTTTTTTCATAGTTTAATTGACCATAACTATCTATAGCAATAATGCAGCATATAAAAAAGGTTTTGTTTATTGAATGCACATTTTATAAATGTTATTTTTTTCGAAATTGAGATTTATGCATCATCTGGAGTCTGAGGGTGCAAAAAAATCTAAATACTGAGAAAATCACCTTTAAAGTTGACCAAATTACGTTCTTAGCAATTCATATTACTAATCAAAAATTAAGTTATAATATATTTACAGTAGAAAATGTACAAAATATTTTCATGGAACATGATCTTTACCTAATATCCTAATGATTTTTGGTATAAAAGAAAAATCTATTATTTTGACCCATACACTATGTATTTTTGGCTATTGCTACAAATATACCCCAGCGACTTAAGACAGGTTTTGTGATCCAGGGTCATAAATTATATGTATCTTTAATTCTATGTTGTCATATGAGTAGTAACTAGTCAGTAGTCTCACAATTGTGTGATTCAGTACAAAGAATCAACTCATTAAGTCATTCATTCAGGAATCGGACTACACTGGTTGTGTTATCATTTTGTGCTGAAGTTTCAGTAGTAATGTTCAATAAATATTGCAAGAAAAATAGGGCCAGATTTACTAAACAGGGCAAATTAGCAAGAGAGCAATCCCATTAAAGTGCTGATGGGTGTGGACATTTCTGCAAGTGTTTTACTGACAAAGAGCGAATTTCACATGACATCATTTTCAATTTTCCCAAAAATGGAAATTCAAAAACTGTACAAATGCAAACTTTTAAATGCAAACTAACGAAATCTATCAAGAACGGCGTAAAATAATGTAGGGTCAATGATAATCAGTTGCATGTAAACCACTAACAGAACTTTTAACAGAACCAAACCTTTATTTTGTATTATTTTTATTCTAAATATAATTTGGAGAAGAACTTGTTCTCAGTTCCCAACCCAGCTAATAATGGGGGGGGGGGGGGGGGTCATGCTCTGGTGTGGGATGTACCAAAATAGATATAAATGCATTACAAGATGCAAAGTATCCGGAGCAATCAGCTTTGGGCTGCTTATTGAATGTAGCGTCCTGAACAGTCGAGTCTGAGTTTACCACAAGGTTTGACAATGGATTTAACATGATCCACTGGGATCCATGACCCTGCGTTTCTAGAGAAAAGAAACAGAGGTCATGTTGAGTTCTTATTCGTTGAACTCCAACATGGCAACACAACCATCATCTTCAGGAGAGAACTGATGGAAACTTGTTCATCACTGTTGCCATAGCCACTTTAACTGCTTTTCCATGCAATCGCGCCGGTACCCGGCAGAAAAAGGGCCAAGAGATGCCGGGTTTGAACCGCGGCCCTGGCCCGCCACCATTTAACTGGTGATCCCAGCATAGTGGTTAACCTCCAGATGTTTCAGTCCTTCCTACTGTAAAATTGGGGTTTAGGCACAAGCCTACTCCCATCCTTATGTATGCCATGCCCGTGCCACATTCAACCTGCAATGCCCAGGCTCACGATTCTCAGGAAAATCATAGATTATAAACACAGGCTTCTGTAGTTTTGAAAAAAAAAAGACAGTTTTTTCATAAATCTTTTATTTTGGTTTTCGATTGCAAGTTAATTGGTTCTTATGGAACATGAATAGTTTTAACTTTCCTTCCAGCTTTTGAAAATTAAAATTTTTGGTACTATTCACTAATTTCTCACACTTCAAAATAACAAAATGCTTTTTTTCATCAAGTTTCACTTGACATTTTTGAAAATGACAACTTTTTTTCTCTACCACATTCCCTTTTTTTATAATACAGAATTACCGGAACATATATTTTTGGTCAAGATTCACCTGAAACTTTTGATAATTACAACTTTTAGTTTATATTTTGAATGAGTTAAATTTATTTAATGCGTGCTTCATAAATAAAAGTATCTATTTTTTGAAAAAAAAATTATAAAATGAAATTACCCTCAGGCTATCTAGATTGGTTTGTTTTAGATTAGTTTGAACAGATTTGGAGAAATGAAGCATTATACCACCTGCTCACCGATGGATCCTCTGCAGTGAATGGGTGCCGTCAAAATACTGAGTATTGTTTCATCCAGTGAAAAAGTCATCTAATCTGAATCAGGAGAGACATCTACACAGATCAAGTACCGTTTACAAGCCAAAATAGTTATAATCATACAGTATATATAGGTGGATTTTTAAGTGAGAAACAACAGGAGATGGACTGAGCATTATTATGGATTTTAGACTCACTCTTAGCGAAGAATCCATCAAAAACAAAACATCTTAATAATGGAGTTGTTTTTCACAAACATGCAGCTTTGGTCTTATAAAGACATTGACTGATGGACTGGAGTGGTGAGGATTATTGTGATGTTTTTATCAGCTGTTTGGACTCTCATTCTGACGGCACCCATTCACTACAGAGCATCCATTGGTGAGCAAGTGATGCAATGCTACATTTCTCCAAATCCAATAGAAAAACAAACTCATCTACATCTTGGATGGCCTGAGAATGAGTACGTTTTCAGTGAATTTTCACTTTCCTTTAAAAGAATAATTCACATACATATTCTGTCATCATGTCACGTCTCAAAATTGTTCAAATATTTACTCTCACTAAATGGCGGTGTATGATCTCCATAATTGTGTGTAGGGTCTGCGTGGGACTATATGCAGATTTCAGGCTGCACACATGGCTGTGTGTACATGACGTGGATTAGAAACAGACGTTTCAGAAGCCAGACTGAAGCCTCATTTGCGTCTCATTACAAAGCAAACGCAACTTACTGTGATTGATATCGATTGGTGGTTGTTTCAGTGGGTGGTTCTTGGTCAGAATATGCAACGATTTGTGCCAGACTTTATGGCAATTGTCAAATTGTCAAGTTTTTGAAACGATCTGGTTAAATAAATCCCTTGATCAGCTACATCAGCTACTAAAGTGAATGTTTTTCCTAGCGCCGGCGTTATAACATGTAGATGAGGCCGCAGCACCATGTGGAATTATTTGAATGTGAGTAAGCAAGGCCCTGTCCCTCTAAAAAGGGACTTTTATATCACCATGAAACACATTATTGCATTCCTTCCCTTGCAATGACATACAAACTCAAAAATTTTCCATTTGCATTTAGTTTTACAACAACATGTCTCACCCAAACCTCGAAAATATGGGTTGATTGATGGGCGTTTGGGAACATGAAAAGCTTATGGCAATGCGTCAAGGTTTATTTTGTTGTTGGTGGTTGTTTGTTGTCAATACATAGATTAATATCTTGTTGTAATGCGAAACTATCATAGGTTATAGCTGTTTTAGTTGTGGTCTAAACACAGCTTTTAAAGAAAGAAGGGTAAATGATGATGTGGTGAAACTGGCTGTGACTTCTGATTTAAAACTGAAGCCTTGATGGCACTTTCCAAGTGTACTTCGCGACTCCGTTTGTATTAAAACAGCCATGTTAGCTGTAACAGATGCTTTTACAGTTATTGCAAACAGCTAAACACAAACCGCACTAATATTAAAACCAGGCAGCTCTTCTTATGATGCAGCAGGCACACTAATTTTTTCTTGGAATAGCTGTTGACCTAAGCGCACCATGTGTCCTACCTCACTTTTTCATCATGTGGTGATTTTTTTTTTTTACTTTACTCAAGTTCGGTTGACAAATCAATGAAACACCTCGTTAAACTGCGAGCTGAACACTGACAGAAGTAGCTATTTGTTCATAACACAATGTTTAATGACTTCAACAATATCCAAAGGCTAATATTCTAATTCCATATAAAATATATTAAAATGTTCAAAGAGTTTTCTTTTTTAAGTCCAGTGTTTAAAGTAACACTGACTAAACCGTACAATATTAAAATACTGACAGAATCTAACATGTTAAATTCTATTGTAATTGTAATTAGTGTGATTTGTTGTATTGAATGCACACTTAAAGTGTACATATCTTAAAAGTATATTAAAAAAATAATACTGACATAAAAGGGCACTTAAGTGAGTACACTTTAAGTACACTTTTAAAAAGTGAATTTTGCAATATTTCAAAATTGAATGTTTTACAATATTTTAAACAATTATGTTTTAATAATTTTAACTGCATTCTGTATTGCATTTAAAGTTAAAATATTTTAAATGTACTAACTTGCAACTTCATTATTACGAATGTGTAATTACAAATATATTTCAACACGACATAAAAGCTTATGCTTGCAATTAAGTTCATTAAACATCAAACATTGCTATAAGTACTATTTTTTCAATATTATAAATTTTACTTCTTTTTCAAGGGTTAAGAATCATTTGAGGTTAAAATAATATTACATTTTTGAGTTGATTGTATTGTATTAAAGGGGTCATCGGATGCAAAATTCACTTTACAAGTTGTTTGAACATAAATGTCTGTTGGAAGTGTGTGAACACATCCATCCTTTAAGGATAAAAATCAACCCAGTGGTTTTAAATCCTTTCTCAACCCTTTCTCAAATCAGGCTGTTCTGAGATTCCAGTCAAAATGATGTGGTTCTTTACAGGCCCCTCCCACGATAGTTGATTGACAAGGCCGTCTTACCTTAGACCCGCCCTCCTGAGTGAACTGAGAGCTGTCCGCCTCCGGTGCAGGGGAAGACAAGATTAAGTGATTGAAGTGTTTTTTTCTGTTGGATGTAATAATGAATATAGCAGTCATCATTTACTTCCGACATCTGAGCCGCTGAAGACGGAGAGGATTAACGTTACTTTCGTTTTGAAGTGAATGCGCCGATCCCAGATCTACCTAAATGTATCTATGTTCGTGCGAATCATTCGTGATCCAGCTTTATCTACAGAAGTAGTGAGTATAAGGGTTTTATGAATATTTGCAAATCGCCTTTCCTAAAAATGTGCTATTTAGCCAGCTTTGCGGCTGAAGTTTAGTATGCTCCATAGATATATATACCTAGATTCCTCATTATCGACTGCTTCTATGGGCCGCGATACATAAGCCATCCGCCATTCTTGGAACGGTCTGCGAATCATTGACTGTGTGCGTCTACAACAGCAAGTTGTACGCTTGTATATCTTTGACTATTCATTGATTATGGCGAATGCGACATGGCTGATGCATCAACATATCTGGAGCGGTCGAATAGGGAATCTACATATATCTATGGTCTGCTCGTCACTCCGTGGAAGAGAGGGGCGGAGTCAGCAGAGCTCACAAGCATTTAAAGCAACATAGGCTAGAACAGTGGGTTGAAAACAGAGCTGATTTTGACAGGGTAAAGAAGGTGTTTTTTACACTACCATTGAGACATTTTAACCAAAGTATGTTATAGACATTTTTTAAAGACCTAAAGAATCATATCAACTTAGGCATCCGATGACCCCTTTAAAACATTTCAAATTATAGTACTTTTATTCTGTTTTGAGTGATTTCTGTAACACAAAGAGCAATGTATAAAAGTACAAACATAAACAGACTTCACGGAATGAACACTGTATCCTCCAGATCAGGTGGCGGCAGTAGAGAGGCGAGGGCTGTTGTCATATTATCTGTTAGAAACACATATAAGGGTGAACAGAGCTCATTGCACAAACCTCAGACAAACTTTACTGAAACAAGTTGCACTGATACACATATAACGCCGTTGCGCTACGGACGTCTCGGGTTTGAATCCCTTCCACGTTGCCTCTTGTCAGATCCAAACTGTCCTATCATAACTTTTACTGAATCAAACCAATAAGCTTCTGTATTTTACTTTGTCGCATAATTCGCTTCGCAACTTCATGCTACAGACATGGATGACAACTCAAATTGAAAATTACTGAGGAAAGGTTGGTTATTACTTTTCTAAGAACGTTTCTAAGGATGTTCTTCATTTATGCACGTACAAACACATCTTACACGTTCTTCAGATTTGATTTTGAAATTGATTTGAAAATGCGGAAATGCAATAAGGCACAACATAACTGGCTGTTTTGGACAAAAAACAAGCTTTTCTCTTCGATCTTCCACTTGTCGACTATGTTTAGAAACGTTCCAGTTCTGCTACTTCCATCTTCCATATTAGCCGGAGAAAGCTCCAGAAGCTGCATTATATGATTTTAGAGCAAGTCACCAATGGTCATTGGACGCAGGAATGACTTCATCTGTTACCTTTACTTTGTGATAGTGATGTGAATAGCAGTATCCATGTGCTTTGTATCACATTATGAAAATGTCCTCAGCGCTGGTACAGTGCAACCGCCGCGCTGACCCCTTACATCACTGAACGCAGAACCGCCGCTGAACAATCCCACATGTGCAAGCCTTCAGAGACACTCTTTGCAAAAAGCATTCAGAAAGAGGCATAATAAAACCGTTATTTATAGGACTCTTACAGACATGTAGTTTGTCTTGAACCGGCCCCAAACGGCGGGTCGTTGCTGAAACACTTAGCGAGGAGCTCGACGCACACAGCGCTGTGCCCGCTGCTCCTCCACGCTCACCGATCTAAACTTCTCTGCTTTTTCAGCCACATGAAAACTTGAAAGTATATTAAAAATTAGGCATATAACGTTTTGTGGTCGAAGTTAAAAAAAAGATGCAGAAAAATGTTCTTGGATATTTTTTTATGATGTCAATGGGAAAAATCTACAACATCATTAAATGTATGAGAATATGAGGAGTATAATGTGTTAGGCTAAACTCTCAGCATGGCAAAGAAAAGTGTCTCAGACTCATTAAAAAGACTGGAATATTGTAACATACTAGCTGCCACTCAACAAGAAAACATTAGAAATGTATTACATTTGTCCACTAACAATGAGTTTACATATACTGTATATACATCAGAGAACAATTTTTTCCCCTTTATTGTTTATTTGTTATGAAAGTCATTCAAATTTGTACCACACTGTTGCTCTATCACGGTCCATAGTATAGATTATTTAAAGGGACAGTTCACTCAAAAATGAAAATTCCGTCATTAATTACTCATTAAGTGTCATGTAATTACTAATTACTCACCCTCATGTCGTTCCAAACCGTCGTTAATCTTGAGAACACAAATCCGAGAGCTTTCTGTCCCTCCAGGGACTGCAAGGGAACGACCACGATCAAGGTACAGAAACGTAGTAAGGACATTGTTAAAATAATCCATGTGATGTCGGGGATTCAATTGATAAAGCTATGACGAGAATACAAATTCATACAAAATTGCTGCTGCGTAAAATAGCTGCATTTTCCCATTAGATCGGGTTAAAATTTTGGCAGAATTTCATGTGTCATCAATCATGTGCAGTATTGGGGAAAGTTACTTTTAAAAGTAATGCACTTCAATATTACACTACTCCCTTAAAAAGTAACTAAATGCATTTGTTACTTTTTATAGAAAGTAATGTGTTATGCTAGTTTTGCGTTATTTATCTGGTCTGGGCTTGCTTATTTGTTTTTAGTATAAAATTATATCTTTGGCAAATGTGAAAACACTTTCACACCAAAAGTAAAAGGAATAAGCCTTGAGGCCTAAGTATACTTCATATTTGTACAATCGAACACGTAGCTTTTCAAAGTATATTCCATGTGAGTGTACGCTAATACAGGCAGTCGACACATGCACACTAGAAAGCGTAATTCATGTTCAGTGTCTGCTCTGTTTTGAGTCTTGCTCTATATTCATGACCAGTGTTGGGGAAAGTTACTTTTAAAAGTAATGCATTACAATATTGCGTTACTCTCTAAAAAAGTTACTTATTACATTACTGGGATACTTTTATGGAAAGTAGTGCGTTACGTTACTTTTGCGTTATTTTTTAAATATGAGCAGGGCTTAATTGTTTGTTTTTAATACAAGAAGTTATATTTATAGCAAATGTAAAGCCTTTCACACCAACAAGTGTAAATAAACCTCAGGCTGAAGGAAGAGTAAATCACGTCTGTACAGAAGAACGCAGGAGAAGATTCAACACCCTTCAGCAATAATAAAACAATGAAGAACAATTGTTAGTTTATCTAAATTCATTTTTGCTTATTAGTATGGTTGAACTGGATCATCAAAGGTCAGCAGCAAACACATTGGTTAATAAAATGAGATTAGATATATTTGTGTTGTTTAACGTATTTAATTATTGCAAGTTTGCGTCATTTTCTGAGTTTGCATTTCACTGTTTTAATTAATTTTGATGAATACTGAATCTGTTTTTTGCGAGTGGGATGAATTAATACACATTCACATTTATTCTAGAACTACAGTTAGATCATGTTCACACAGCGCAAGTCAGTCAATAAATGGGAAAAAAGTAAATCAGATATTTTCTTGTAAATTTAAAAGTAATGCGTTACTTTACTAGTTACTTGGAAAAAGTAATGTTATTACGTAACTCGCTTTACTTGTAATGCGTTACCCCCAACACTGCTCATGACTGATAACAAATATTTTTTAGCTCTTTTAAACCAAAGCCGAGCTGTCTCATACCCTCTCGCTCACAAGCGCTTGTCAATGTGAGCTTCTGTTGTTGCAGTCTCCGCTATTTTGTTATCGTTGTCCGTCTCTTTAGTTTTGTTTTCTACTGTGAAACAACGTCCCGGGACAGTGTTGCCACCATGTGGGAAAACCTGATTACTGCAAAATAACCTGTGCGCATGTACGACCTGAGTGTACAAAGTTCCTGCGTTTACAAAAATCGGATGGTGCGGGTATAGTACGCACGTACTGAAGCAATTTGCGTCATGTGCACTGTACGCTGTCTCTTGCGTACGCGTAAAAAGTTAAGTATAATTTGGTCTTCAGGCTGAAGGAAAGGTAAATTTGCATCTGTACAGAAGATGGTGCACACGCCTCTGCACTTACACCCGATTTCTCTCAGAACGGCGACAGGAGATCTGTCAGTCAATACATGGGAAAACTAAGTAATTTACATTACTTATTTGATAAAGTAACTCATATATTTTCTTGTAAATTAAATAGTAATGTTTTGCTTTACTAGTTACTAGAAAAAAAATAGTTACACTTGTAAAAAATTGCACAAAAAAATGTCAAATGACAAAAACAGTAAAATTACAGTAAAAATATCTTAATTGAAATAAAGTGCAAAAACAATATTTTTTAGATAAATTTTCATTAAAAGTGTTACAGAAAATAAACTGTTATTTTACAGATTTTCCCTTGTTTCAATTACAATAGTTTACTTTACTAATTTTACGTTTGTGCAGTCATTTGACAATTTGGTAACACTTTATTTTGATGGTCCCTTTTGAACATTATGTTGACACTAAGTAATGTTGCAACTACTTGTCAACAAACTCTCATTAGAGCATCAGTAGACTGTCTGCTTCATATCTACTAACTACTTATTGTGATGGTCTCCCAACAGATATTCTACTGACTATAAGTAACTTTGCAAAAACGTATCAACTTATTCTAACCCTACGAGTCTACTAATACACTACTAACACTCTAATGAGAGTTCGTAGAAATGTAGTTGCAACATTACTTATAGTCAATAGAATGTGTTAAAGGGACCATTAAAATAAAGTGAAACTGACAGTTATTATGTTATACAGTGATTCTGTGTGTAGATTCATGATGTATGAAGTACAGGTCACACGACTATCTGTTTATCAACTCAATAATACCGTATGGTCATTGTGAAATCAGCATTGGTAAGGCTTTTGTTCTTGCGTGAAATTCCCAATTGTGTAGAATCCTGTTAAAATTACTGTTGCCTGCGAAATTCGGAGAACTGCGTAGCTGGCATTTGCTGTATAATAAATACAAATACACATTTCCCTTTGCATTTTTCACATGATTTTATTAAATTAATATAATCTATCAATCTAGCATCAAAATTGTTGATTTTGGTTGAAACGAACAGCAATATAGTAATGTGTGTGTGTGTGTGTGTGTGTGTGTGTGTGTGTGTTGTGTGTGTGTGTGTGTGTGTGTGTGAAATGTTTATGAGGACACAAATTTGTATAATGACATGGGTATGACAGGTATTACAAGGTGATTTATGAGGACATTTTCAGTGTCCCCATAATTCAAAACGCGTAAAATCATACAGAGTGAGTTTTTTGGGGGGAAAGTAGAAATAAACTCTCCTGTGAGGGCTAAGTTTAGGTGTAGGGCAATAGTACATACAGTTTGTACAGTATAAAAACCATTACGCCTATGGAGAGTCCCGGTAAACCATAAAAAACAACATTGGTGTGTGTGTGTGTGTGTGTGTGTGTGTGTGTGTGTGTGTGTGTGTGTGTGTGTGTGTGTGTGTGTGTGTGTGTGTGTGTGTGTGTGTGTGTGTGTGTGTGTGTGTGTGTGTGTGTGTGTGTGTGTGTGTGTGTGTGTGTGTGTGTGTGTGTGTGTGTGTCACGTTTATGACATGCACTATGTATAATTTAGCAATAGTTTTCACACAACAAATATTGAAATGGTTAACATTTACAATTTTACATTAACTTTTTGTTTAGCTTTTTCAAAGTTAGCATGATTCAGTTTCAGATGAAAAATCTGGGTCTTAGAAACAATAGAATCCATTGACTCTTGCAGATTTGAACCTCCAAGCTTTTAGTAAAAAGACAAAACCTTTAACTGCTGCACCACACCATCATTACTGAATTAATATTTCTTAGCTTACTCTTTAAATGTCACCTAACTTAGTTTGCAATATGAATGCCCAAGATACATCAAACATCAACTCATCAACCATTCTGCTGTCAAAAAGCATCTTCTCCATTGACCACCATTCAAAAGCATCTCTGTATTTTATGAATTAAAAACGTACATATAAATCACAAATATGTTGTTATATCATAGTAGAGGTTTAGCCAGCATGAAATGGATAGGTTTCCCAGACCGCTGCCGCTGACGTCACGGCTCAGGCTGCTCACTAGTCAATGACTTCTGACTGTGCAGATTCCTGCGGTGCCATCAGCCAATCTGCATCCACATGACATCATTTCCCTCTGCGTTTATGGCCAGGCGACTGCCACTGAATGGGAATGCTAATGGATGGCCTTCTCCAGGTATTACAGACCTCCTGGATGTCTCCGAAGGGCCATTCAAGAAAATTCTGCAGACGGCCGACGGACTCGACCACAATGCTCTGAAAAAGCTACATAAGCAAGAGTAATGGACACAATCTTCTGAGTGCAAGTCGTGTCCTTGAAGACATTTATATCTACTGATGCTTTTATCCAAAGCGACTCACAAAAGCGATTCGTCTGCAGCAGGAAATTGCATTAGAAGTGCAATGCTAAGTTTTAAAGTTGGTTAAAAAAAATAAATGTAAAAAAAGGATACGAAAATACAAAGAAGAAAGGGGTTCATTATAACAATCTAGGACAGGTAGTCTAGTTTATCTTGCAGCCTATGAAGGTTTCTTATATATATATACACTCACTTGCCACTTTATACACCTCGCTAGTACCGGGTTGGACCCCCTTTTGCCTTCAGAACTGCCTTAATTCTTCGTGGCATAGATTCAACAAGGTGTTGGAAACATTCCTCAGAGATTTTGGTCCATATTGACATGATAGCATCACGCAGTTGCTGCAGATTTGTCGGCTGCACATCCATGATGTGAATCTCCCGTTCCACCACATCCCAAAGGTGCTCTATTGGATTGAGATCTGGTGACTGTGGAGGCCATTTGAGTAAAGTGAACTCATTGTCATGTTCAAGAAACCAGTCTGAGATGATTTGAGCTTTGTGACATGATGCATTATCCTGCTGGAAGTAGCCATCAGAAGATGGGTACACTGTAGTCATAAAGGGATGGACATGGTCAGCAACAATACTCAGGTAGGCTGTGGCGTTTAAACGATGCTCAATTGGTACTAAGGGGCACAAAGTGTGCCAAGAAAATATCCCTCACACCATTACACCACCACCAGCAGCCTGAACCATTGAGACAAGGCAGGATGGATCCATGTTTTCATGTTCTTTACGCCAAATTCTGACCCTACCATCTGAATGTCACAGCAGAAATCTAGACTCATCAGACCAGGCAACGTTTTTCCAATCTTCTATTGTCTAATTTTGGAGAGCCTGTGCGAATTGTATCTGACAGGAGCGGCACCCGGTGTGGTCTTCTGCTGCTGCTGTAGCCCATCTGCTTCAGGGTTTGACGTGTTGTGCGTTCAGAGATGGTATTCTGCATATCTTGGTTGTAACGAGTGGTTATTTGAGTTACTGTTGCCTTTCTATCATCTCTAACCAGTCTCCTCTGACCTCTGACATCAACAAGGCATTTTCGTCCACACAACTGCCGCTCACTGGATATTTTCTCTTTTTCGGACCATTCTCTGTAAACCCTAGAGATGGTTGTGTGTGAAAATCCCAGTAGATCAGCAGTTTTTGAAATACTCAGACCAGCCCGTCTGCCACCAACAACCATTCCACGTTCAAAGTCACTTAAATCCCCTTTCTTCCCCATTCTGATGCTCGGTTTGAACTTCAGCAAGTCGTCTTCACCACATCTAGATGCCTAAATGCATCGAGTTGTTGCCATGTGATTGGCTGATTAGCAATTTGTGTTACCAAGCAATTGAACAGGTGTACCTAATAAAGTGGCCGGTGAGTGTGTATATATATATACATATATTTATATAATAATATAAATGTTAACTAAATTAAAATAAAATATAAAAAATTAAACTTGCTACCAAGGAAAATTTCTCATTTTCATTTAGTTTTCCTAAATTACTGGCATAAAAATAAATAAATACATACATACATAATACATAAATAAAAATAAATAATCATTATTACTATTATTTATAATTATTTTTATAAAAATTATATTTTAAATGGCAAATCCCATTACAAAGTTACTAAACCTGAAATTAAAATAAAACTGAAAATAGAACTAATTCAAACTATTACTTAAAACTATGATTTCAATTTTACTAAAATAACACTGATTATAACAAACAATTCATCATAATTTATCTATTATCAAGTTTTTTCAATATGAACATTTTATGTACATGTATATGGTTTGCGTCATGAGCAAAAAAAATAATGCAAAAAAATCTTAATTTAATAATAATGCACCCTATTTTATTTATTAATTACATTTTTGTATATAATTATTACATTGTATACTCTAAATGTAATGCCATTAAGGTATAATTATCATCACGGGAACACGTGAGCAGTCATGCTTGATATGATTTCTACAGAATTAGGGAAGTGAGACACTTTTTTTCCACATTGTGACATTAAACATAAAATCTGTAATTAAACAAAAATCTTTTGTTAAATACGGCCACCAAATATCTTGTGATTCCATTTTAAGACTGCAGAAATCGTTTATACCGCCTTTACATCTGGGGAATTGTCTTACGGACAAGGCAGCGGCTTTTTGAAAGGTCAGAAATTTTGGTGGACTTAGTCATATGTATTTTATGAAAGGAAACAGCATGTCCTTAAAAGTTTTATTTTGTTCCTTTTCCATTTTTATAACAATAACTGCTATTATAAAATGGATAGTTGCTATCGTGGATGCTGATCGGTCAATACTGTAAATTTGACACATTAAAAATGATATGAGACCATGTGATGTACAAGTATGATGTATGAGTTGTTTCGCTACAGACAACCAATCATAAACGCTTCTGTGCCGGCCTCATTAAATATTCATGAGTTATGCATAGTGATCTGAAAACTGCAGATTTGTCTTTTCAAGATTGGTCATCCAGTGAGTTAGTTTCTTCATCAGATTTGGATAAATTTAGCATTATATCACTTGCTCACCAATGGATGTGAATGGGTGCCGTCAGAATGAGAGTCCAAACAGATAACAATCACAATAATCCACACTACTCCAGTCCATCAGTTAATGTCTTGACAAGACAAAAGCTGCTGTTTGTTGCATCCATCTAAAATACAAGTTCATAATCCGTAATATTGCTCTATCCAGTGAAAAAAGTGGTCTGGTCTTAATCAGGAGAGAAATCTGCACAGATCAAAAACAGTCATAAACAGCTTTAAACAAATATGTGGGTGGATTTTGATGTGAGAGACAACAGGAGATGGACCTTTTTTTTACCGGAGAGAGCAATATTATGGATTATGGACTCATATTGTGACCAACATTTTGAAGTTAAAACTTTGTTTTAATATTATGGATTCGTATTTTAGCTGGAAGCAATGATTAGAAGTTAAAAACATTTTAATGATGGATTTGTTTCTTACAAACAGACAGCTTTTGTCTTCTCAAGACATTGAATTGATGGACTGGAGTGGTGTGCATTATTGTGATGTTTTTATCAGCTGTTTAAGACTCTCATTCTGACGGCACCCATTCACATCCATGGGTGAGCAAGTGATGCAGTGCTACATTTCTCCAAATCCGATGAAGAAACTAATTAATCTACATCTCAGATGGCCTGAGAGTGAGTACATTTTCAGCTAATTTTCATGTTTTTGGGTGAACTGTTCCTTTAAATATGAATTGAAATCAATGCATGAATTTAATACTTACAATGTTAACAATTTCTGAAACCGTTTTGTTACAACAAAAAATAAAAAGGAAAACATTTAAATAAAATTAAATAAAAATGTAATTATTAATAAATTATTGCCCAAGTATGCTTGCTAACTAAAAACATTTAAAGAGTTCAGATGCAAAAGCCTCTAAGTGCCATCTGAAATTTTCTTCAAAAAATTAGCATTTTTATCAGGCTCCTACATTTATGTTCAGTTATTTCACTTTAATTGCATAGAAAAGGACTATACAATGCCATTGGAGTAAAATGAGTTAACCGGGAGCCTGATAAAAATGTTCATTTTAGATGGAAATTTCAGATGACCCTTGGAGGCTCATGCATCTGAACTCTTCAAATATATGTGCATTATTTATTTATTTGAAAATGTTAACAATTCAGAAAAAAAATTGCCATTTTAATCGTAATTTATTTAATTTCTTTACGGGGGCAGTGTGACTACTTCTCCCAACCTCAAGAACACATTATATCTGGAATATGTCTGAATGTATGTCAGTGCATTAATAATGTGTTAACGCGTTGAAAGTGCAGAAAATAAACATTCGTTCACAGCACTGCACCTACAGCAAGAGTATGATTATAGACTTTCAAATCCTTCTCAGAAAATAATGATCCGGTCTCCGACACTGAAATCTGATGGACTGCTGAAACCATTTCACTCAGCATATACTGCCACACAGTGTCGCAAAGCAGCACGTGTGCAAGATCCTCACTCCTGATTCTGCCTTTGACCTTTGCTCACATATATATACAGTATTTTATAGATTCATATGTTTTCTTTTTGACCCCAGCTGACCTCCAAGATCAGAAAAAAAGATTTGTATTTAGTTATTTATTTAATTTGATTATAATTATTTATTTTCACATTAAATGTTTTCATGTAATATATGTGCGTGCAATAGCCTATATATACATATTCTAAATGTAACACGAGTTTTAGGACTTTTAACCGACATATGGCATTAAGGCAAAATATGTAGTTTAATCTTGCCGCAGAAAATCTTACTTCTGTTACAACTAAATCCTGTCCTGTGATTTATGGTTATCATGACTGGTTTTGCGTCTTATTGTTCTTTTCCACAAAGAGTCAAAAGCGACTAAACTAAACATCCAGCACGAATATCCTCAGATCAATTATTGGTCATATTGGATATAATCAACCCATGACGCAGCGAAGGTGAAGCGCGCGAGGGGCGGGGATGTGGGGGGTGCGTGACGTCACCTGAGTGACGCCACGCCGCCTATAAAACCCTGAGCCGAGATTGAAGAGTAAAGAGTTGAGCTCGACACCTCTGGGAGTAAATGAAGGGTCGTGATCTCCACATTAATAGACCAGCATCGACAAGCAGCATCACGATGATCATCTCGCATTTGGTGGCTTGTGGACTTATTCTGACTCTCATATCAGTCAGCACTGAGACAAAACCACTGACGCCGGAGGAACAGAGGGTGAGTGGGATATTTAGACTTATAACAAATTAAACCGTTACAGTTAAGAGTCTGGTTTGATGGGCTAGCTGTGTAAAAGTTGATGTTACTTGGGTAAAAGATGCGCTAAAGCGTGGATATGCAGTCACGCGCAATATAAAGCCTATGCATAAAACTAAGAGTTTTTAAATAAACAAACATCATCTCGAGTTCTAAATAGACTTTTGATTTCATCGGCAAGTTCTTCTCTTCTTCATCTTCACCCAAAAGCGACTTGAGCATCATTACATCGCAGACTCCGACACTTGTCCGGACGCAAGGCTTCTTGAGCTGAACTTTAGGTCCATTGGCTGTTGTGGCTTATATCAACAGGTCCTCGTTCTCTGGCGTTAAAGTAGATTTCGCGCTCTTCAGATCTTCGTGTATCTTTGATAAAGTCGTTTTTTACTTTAAGACATGTTTAAGACTTGTTCTCATTTCGGAGGGGTTTGCCTAGATGCTCGCGAGATTAAACATTTCATCAAAATCCTTCAAGAGCAAATTAATTTCTCTTTTATTTTTGTATTTTATTTTTTTATTTCGTCTTTATTTCAGGAGACATTCCAAACCATCACTTATATATGAAGTGCGAATTCCATCAAATCTCCTATAAAGTGCAATAATGGATAGCTTGCAAAATAAAACAAATACATTATAAATAGTTAAACTACTAGTCTAGAACTTTCCAAACCTGTTACTCCAATCCGTTACCGGGTTTAACATTTAAAACCCGCTTTCCCTAACGGGGTTATTAATATGAATACATTAATATACACGCTGAAGAACACTTTTATTCTGACATTGATCTTTGTGTGTAAAGCTCCAGCTCAAGAAACTCAAACTGGAGGCGCGAGTTAGTCAGGTAACCTAAAAATGTGGAAGCTCGTTTATTCGAGGCAAGCCATAAATCTGGTGTGATGTGATTGAATACAGGGCGTGCACACTGAGTCCGAAATGTTCGCACGTTAAAATATAAACACGACCTCACGTGGTGTCAATCACGTCTCCGACACTTTCGTCCGTCATAAAACAATTCGGATTCGAATTCGATTGTCTGCGTTTTCGTAGAATGCATTTGGATAGGAAAGGATGACGAAAACGGAAAAACGCACGCGAAAAGTTCTTGTCCAACGAATGGCCTTAAACATTAAATTGATAAAACAACATTTTGAAGCGTCAGATTAGGCTGAAATGTCTCTTATAGGCTAGAGTTTCGAGTTTTTCAGTGTAAAGAGCTTGTGAGTATTAATGGTGTATTTTGAGAGTCTCTTCTTGTGTCTCTCCAGTCCCTGCGGATGCTGGGCGAGGAGCTGTCTGAGCTCCTGGCGTCTGATGAGAGTCAGAGGAGGATGGAGAACAGGGCTCGTCTGCTGAGGGACCTGCGCATGGACACCCGGGCCAAGGGCCCCTGGGCGAGGATCATGAACGATCAGCCCGGCTCACGCAGACCCAAAGCTGGATCTAAGAAGGGAGGAACGACGGCCAGGAGCGGATGCTTCGGGCACAAGATGGACAGAATAGGAACCATGAGCGGGATGGGCTGCCAGCCGTCTGCAAATAATCTCTCATGGTGAGAATCCGAAGAGATCTCCGTCGAAGACATTTGTAGATGTTCAGCTTTTAGAAATGTCATGTACTTTTCAGAACAAATATGAATTCAAATATTTTGATTATATATATATATATATATATATTTGTTTTTATTATATACATGTAATATATTTATTGATTGAGTATCTGTAGATCTAAATCCTAAATATTTGCACGAATAAATAAATACATAAATATTAAGTTAGTTAGTTATTCATTTGTAACTGAAGAGATCTACATCTTAAATATTTGTAGGTGTAATCTTTATATCAAATATTACTCATTTATTCACTGAGTATCTATAGAGATTTAAATCATGATTGTGTTTTTATTATTATTATTAAAACAAATTGTGGGTAAACTTTTTGGGAATTACAATTAGTTTGTAATTGATAGCTTTAACTTATGTTATTATAAAATGAATTATTATATATTTTATGTCTTTGGTATATTAATTCTAAGTATTAGTAGATATTATTTTTGCACATAATTAATTATATATAATCTTGGTAGATATACTCTTTTGGGGAATTTCATGTTAATTTATTAATATAATACATATGTATTTATTTATGTAGCAATCTAAATATGTGATATTTGTAGGTATGCTTATTTAAAATGATCTCTTTTATTTATTTTAATATGTATCACATTGTATATAAACGTGTTTGCACAATCACCTTTTTGTGGCCCTATGTATAATATATTTATCCATCACTAAATTCCTGCATACAGTTGATGCAAATGCTTACCTGACCTTATAACAGGTGCTGTATGATTTCAGGAAGCTATTTAGTGTCCAACTTCCTTTTTACTTCTGTAATAGTGGGATTAATAGAATAAGGGACAGATAGATTTGGTAGTGCGTCACGAGCCAAACTGACGAGAACAGCATCTGACTGCGTGATGCAGGACGGCTGTCAGAGATCTGACGTCAGTCGTATACACACACACACACACACACACACACACACACACACACACACACACACACACACACACACACACACACACACACACACACACACACACACACACACACACACACACACACACACACGTGACGTGACACACGTCTGCATCCATCCATCTGACTCAATCTCCTCTTTCTTCCAGAGCCAATCGGTTTGGGACAGAGCGGACTTAGTTGCTCCTCCTCGGAGGGAAACAAGAAAGAATCGGAAGCCACTACGAGAACCGCTTGTGCGGACAACGAAACGTACAACTGAAACAAAATAATTTGATTATGTACAAAATAAAAGAACCCCATTGGCAGATGATGTGGATAAAAGCTGTACATTGTTGCTGCTGCTGTAAATTCATGTATTTCATTCTCGCATAAATGTATTTATGTTTAAAAACTATTTATATGTTTATAAAAGAGATATTTATAAATATGAGTTTTATTTATGTAACATTTTGAAATGAATGCAAACTGCAGGTCAATTCTGTTTGTAACTATTTTGTCTCTAATAGTTGTAAATGTTTTAAAAGTCATTAAAAAATGCACAAATGCAAAACAAGAAACGGGGTTTGCCATTTAATTTTGTGTAAGTGATGACATACATACATATATATATATATATATAGGCTATGAATGGCATTTTTCCACCAATGCCGTTGGATTTCAGTAAAAATATGTTTAATAAATAAATCCTTCAAACAAAAGAAATGTATTTGAGAAGCAAGATTGATCGTGAGAAATAATAACACATGAAGTGTCATACTAATTTAACATAATCTCCGAAATCAATAAATAAAATGCATTTTCTTGAGAAATAAATACATTGAATCTGGTTTTGAGGATGTTTGGGAGGAAATCAGGACCTAAAAGGAGATTTTCTCTCAGGAAAGCGAGTGAGCGAAAAGACTACGGCCTTTATATTGAATATTTCATTAATAAATCTGCTATAATGAATAAAGCAGGAGCACGAGAGAGCAGAACCGAGACTCTGACACACGTCCAGATGAATCTCTCAAACGTTAGAAAAGCGTTTAGCACAATTTGAACTGAAATGGCAGAAAGTAGTCCAAGAACATTACGTTCGAGCCACTAAGTGGGCAAAACAGCTGATTTATTAATGAATTAGTGCTGTGTATATATATCAGTAGAATGCTTTTAAAGGAGAATTATGCAGGGGAAGAAAAATAAACTGTGTTTTGACCTTGAAAGCCGATTTCATATGACTCATGCTGGCTCGTTTGGATCTATATATCGCAAAGGAAGAGACCCTTTGACAGATAACCTCACTCCAGTTCAACAAATGAAGAGAAACGTGATCTCCGATCATTGAACTTACTAGAGAAACTGGGAGAACAAGAGCTTGTGTGGATGTCAAGCACACAAAACAGCTGTTTTAACTGTACAATTAGCTATTTATAATTATATAAAACTATGTATGTTTGTACTTAAATGATTAACACAGTCGTGTTAATAGTTAGGGATCAGAAAGGTTTCAAATAAAAGAAAATAAAAATAAAAAGGAAGAAAAGAAAAACTAAACTCAGCAAGACAGCATTTATTTGATCACTAATACAGTAAAAGCTGTGAAATATTTTTGTACAATTTAAAATAGCTGTTTTATGTGTGAATATATTGTAAAATGTAATTTATTTCTGTGATCAAAGCTGAATTTTCAGCATCATTGCTCCAGTCTTCAGTGTCACATGATCTTCAGAAATATGCTGATATTCTTATAACAATATTATGGTAATATTTGTGGTGTTGAAAATGTAAAAAAAAAAACTATTTGTGGAAATAAGTTTTTTCAGAAATTGATGATGAAAGTAAAAAAAATAACAACTTACTTGAAACAGATTTGGTTAAATATAAATGTACTTTTTAAAAAAGAAAACAAATATTTTTGTATGATTTGTAGTGTATAAATCAAATTATAGATATGAAGACTTTATTTGCAAAAACCGATAACTCCGTTTTTAACATTTTCAAAAACCATGTATTTGTATTATGTAATCATGGTTTTATTGTGTTATTTATCTGCACTTTTTTTCACCTAATCAAAATAACCCAAGTGCAGTTTGGTATATTGATAAATTGAGAAAAATTGGAATACACGATGAAAAAAACATTAATATTCATCATAACTTCAAATTTTTTTGCAAAAACATGCAGAAAACAAATGAACCATATACAGAAAATAAGAACAGGAATACATTTTTTTTATATATAAATCAAAGACTAAACTTTACACCTAAGAATATAACATAAAATGAAGAAATACTTGCCTGGTCTGAAGTTGCAGTACCCGTAATAGCCTGCAGGTGGTCACTGCTACAGGTCTGCACCCTCAAGATGTTACAGCAGCCGTTTAAAATGCACTGATGCCATCTTGTGGCCACTGGCACTCTCCTTTAAAAGATTCCTCATTACAGCGACCTGTTGCATAAGAGGAGAAGATGGGAGAACTGAAGGCATGGATGAGATGAGTCAGATTTCAGAGTGAAACATGCTCTGTTTACATGGGTTACAGATTACACAGGATAAGACTTAAAAACCATGTGTTCTCTTACGTCTTGTCTTTGTATAATTGTGTTAGTAGCGTACTTGCGTTGTCTCATAGGCCAGAGTTGTCAAATTCAATCACTGGACAAAAGTGTCACCTTATTAAAGTAGAATTTGTTACAGCTCACTTCACCTATTAAAAGGACTGTTTACCCCGAAATGAAGAGGTCATTATTTTCTCACCCTCATATTGTTCCAACACTGTATGACTTTCTTTCTTTTGTTGAGCATGAAGGAAGTTATTTTGTTTTATTAGTGACTCAACCTGAAATTCCTACAGGTGTGTGACGTCTGGAGGCTTGTTTCTGCCAGAGGATTAAAAATACATTTATAAAAATATGTGCGAATTTTACATCAAAATTCAGACATTTCTGACAAAAAGTATCAGAATTGTGTGATAGTCGTGGTTAACTTGTGTGTGTGTGTGTGTGTGTGTGTGTGTGTGTGTGTGTGTGTGTGTGTGTGTGTGTGTGTGTGTGTGTGTGTGTGTGTGTGCGTGTGCGTGCGTGCGTGTGCGTGCGTGCGTGCGTGCGTGCGCGTGTGTGTGTGTGCATGAGCGCTAGCGTGTGTGTGCGTGTGTGTGTGTGTGTGGTGTGTGTGCGTGTGTGTGTGTGCGCGTGTGTGAGCGTGCGTGTGTGTGTGTGTGTGTGTGTGTGTGTGTGTGCGTAAGTTATGCGCTGCGTGTGTGTGTGCGTGTGTGTGTGCGCGTGTGTGCTATGAGTGTGTGTGTGCGTGTGTGTGTGTGTGTGTGTGTGAGTCAATGTGCGTGATTTATAGCGTACAGCTGGTGTGTCAAAGGATAAATACCAGTAAATGTTTATCTTGTGGGGACATTTTTTGGTCCCCATGAGGAAACAAGCTTAGAAATCATGCAGCATAAAGTTTTTTTTAAAATCTAAAATGCAGAATGTCTCCTGTGAGGGCTAAGTTTAGGTGTAGGGTAGGTTAGGGCAATAGCACATACAGATTGTACAGTATAAAAACCATTACGCCTATGGAATGTCCCCATAAAACATGGAAACCCAACATGTGTGTGTGTGTGTGTGTGTGTGTGTGTGTGTGTGTGTGTGTGTGTTGTGTGGTGTGTGTGTGTGTGTGTGTGTGTGTGTGTGTGTGTGTGTGTGTGTGTTGGAAACAAAAAGACAATTGCAAGATGTAAACTTAGATGTTAACAGAGATATAAACGTAGAACTGCAAGATAAACTCTGAATTAGGAGATATAAACTCAGAATTTTACATTGACACATTTATGTGGCCACGTGTAAATGGAAACGTTTTAACAAATCAGATAGATAGGCCTATCCGATCAGAGAAAACGCATGAAGTGGCCGGGTGTAAATAGGCCCATTGTCTGCCCCCTCCCATCTTGTCACCTCATTATTGTTTCAGTTGCTCCACCCGTTTCTCTCGTTGCCCTCCTCGTTTGTCTCAAGGTTCAAGGTTTCTTTATTTGTCACATAATAAATTATACAGGGTATAATCAGAAGTGAAATGTAGATCAAATCAGGTCCGCTCAGTGGACAGTGCAAAAGAATAAAAATTGAATAAAAGTAACACAACACAAGAGCATATATATATATATATATATATATAGGTCTCCCTATTTATTCTCCTGGTGTCTGCAGTCCTGTGCTGATCTGTTGTTTTATGTCAGTTGTACTCCTGGGGCCTATACCATTAAGCTGGCTAGCCAAGTAAGTTTCAGTTTAGTTTGCACCAATCCTGGGTTTTAGGTACCATGAAAGTGGCTTGACTTGTTCATGGCCATAGTAACTTACACTCCACGGCTAACCTGCTCCGGGACAGGTTATGTTCTGGGTTAGAGATCTCAAACTTAAATTGAACCAATCTAGAGTCTGCATTCTCTGAATTCCAGATGTCAACAGGCTAACAACACTCCTACGTTTTTTACTCCTTCCTCACAATGATAACCTTAAAAAAGTGAAGTTATAATTAAGCAAATCTGATTTAGGTTATTACTCCATATTGTTTCAACCATTACACACATAAAGCTTTATTCATGTTCTGGGTTAGAGATCTCAAACTGAAATTGAACCAATCAGATGCGAGCAAAGTGACATGTCTGACACACAAAAAAGTCACTCCACCAGTTTCACTTCCTACAAATTAAAGCTCACTATGAAGTACCTTAAAAAAAGTTATAATTTAAGTAAATAATATGATTTATATTATTATTACTCCATTACACACAAGCACTTTTAGGTTAACAGTTATTATAAAGCATTTATTTTAAATGAATATTTATATATATAGATCGTATGTAATATAAATGAATCAATAGATAACACTTTAAAAATGGCTACACGTGACTTTACATGTTTGAGTCTCTATCACTAGACAAAACTCTGTCAAAACTGACAAAACTCTTTGTAAACTCTGCTGTGCTTTGTTTCACGGAAACCTGGCTGAACGGAGCTATCCCGGACAGCGTGCTTCATCTATCCGGATTCCAGCTGTTCAGAGCAGACAGAGTCACCGAATCATCGGGGAAAACGAGAGGTGGTGGATTATGTTTTTATATCAATGAAGGCTGGTGTACAGACGTGACAGTTTTAAAGAGGATGTGCTGCCCAAACTTGGAAGCTCTCTTTATCAACTGTAAGCCTTTTTATTCACCGCGGGAGTTTTGCTCGTTTATTCTGGTGAGTGTTTACATTCCTCCTGATGCGCGTGTGAGCGCGGCGCTAGAACTGTTGGCCGACCAAATCACACACACAGAGCAGCGTTACCCGGACTCTTTCATTGTAATTCTCGGTGATTTTAACAAAGCTAATCTCACACACGAACTGCCTAAATACAGACAGCACATCACATGCCCCACCAGAGACAGCAATATACTGGACCATTGTTACACTGTTTTAAAGGATGCATACCACTCTGTCCCCCGTGCAGCGCTGGGACTCTCCGATCACTGTTTGGTTCACCTTCTACCAGCCTATAGGCAGAAACTTAAATCTTCTAAGCCTATCTTAAGAACTGTAAAGAGATGGACTGCTGAAGCAGAGCAGGATCTACAAGCCTGCTTCGAACTTACTGATTGGAGTGTTTTTGAGGCTGCAGCTACTGATTTGGATGAACTCACTGACACTGTGACATCCTACATTAGTTTCTGCGAGGACATGTGTGTACCTACCAAGACTTATTTAACATTTAACAACGACAAACCTTGGTTCAGTACAAAACTCAAAATGCTTCGCCTGGCCAAAGAGTACGCCCTACAGGAGTGGGGAAAAAGCCTTGTACAAACAGGCCAAATACACACTGAATAGGGAGATAAGAGTGGCAAAGAAGAACTACGCTGGAAAGCTAAAAAAACAGCTTTCAAGCAACGACCCTACATCAGTGTGGAAAGGCCTGAAAGCCATCACCAGCTACAAGACCCTCCCCCCAGCACTGAGGCCAATCAACAACTGACTGAAGACCTGAACAGTTTTTACTGTAGGTTTCAAAAACAAAAGCCTGGTCTGACACCCACACCCACTCTGACCATCCAACAACCCATCAGCCATCAACACCCTCACCCTCCCCCTCCCTCCCCCCTACTGTTTCTCAGCCTGTAATCAAGATCTGCGAAGAAGATGTAAGCAAAGTCTTCAGAGACAGAAGATAAGGAAAGCCAAAGCCGCCCAAACGGTGTCTCTCCAGCTGCCTCAAAGCCTGTGCTGTTCAGCTATCTATCCATCTTCACATTGATCTTCTTAATAGATCACTGGAGCTGTGTGAAGTCCCCTCCTGCTTCAAAACACCGCTCCACCATCATCCCTGTAACCCAAAAAACCTCAAGAAATCACAGGACTTAATACACTGAAGACCTGAGACAAAAACAAAAGCCTGTTGACTCTGACCATAACAACCCAGTCAACACCCTGTGGTGATGAAGAAGATGTAAGCAAAGTCTTCAGAGACAGAAGCTCGTGTTCAGGATCTTCAATAGATCACTGGAGCTGTGTGAAGTCCCCTCCTGCTTCACGCTCCACCATCATACTCACAGGACCTACTGTTGCTTTAACTCTGTGGTGATGAAGTCATTTGAGAGGCCGTGTTGGCTCACCTGAAGGACATTACTGTTCCTGCCCCCTGCAGTTTGCTTACCGAGCAAACAGGTCTGTGGATGATGCAGTCAACATGGGATTGCACTACATCCTCCAACATCTAGACAAACCAGGGACTTATGCAAGGATCCTGTTTGTGGACTTCAGCTCCGCTTTCAACACCATCATCCCGGACACCCTTCAGAATAAACTGACACAGCTCTCCGTTCCCACCTCCGTCTGTCAGTGGATCACCAGCTTCCTGACAGACAGGCAGCAGCTAGTGAGGCTGGGAAAATTCTCATCCAACACCTGCACCATCAGCACTGGAGCTCCTCAGGGTTGTGTTCTCTCCCCACTGCTCTTCTCCCTCTACACCAACGACTGCACCTCTAAAGACCCCTCTGTCAAACTCCTGAAGTTTGCAGACGATACCACACTCATCGGCCTCATCCAGGACGGTGACGAGTCTGCTTACAGACAGGAGGTTAAGGAGCTGGCTGTCTGGTGCAGTCTAAACAACCTGGAGCTCAACACGCTTAAAACTGTGGAGATGATCGTGGACTTCAGGAGAAACCCCCCAGCTCTCCCCCACTCACTATCATGAACAACTCTGTGAATGCAGTGGAGTCATTCAGATTCCTGGGAACCACCATCTCTCAGGACCTGAAGTGGGACACTCACATCGACTCCATCGTGAAAAAGGCTCAGCAGAGAATGTACTTTCTTCGTCAACTGAAAAAGTTCAACCTGCCACAGGCGCACATGACACAGTTTTACTCTGCTGTTATTGAGTCGGTTCTGTGCTCTTCTATAACTGTATGGTTTGGGTCAGCCAGCAAATCAGATATAAGAAGACTGCAGCGGACTGTTAGGACAGCAGAAAGGATCATTGGTGTGCACCTGCCCAGCCTTCAGGATTTGTACTACTCCAGAGTGAAGAAACGGGCAGGTAACATCATCACAGACCCCTCTCACCCTGGACACGACCTGTTTGCGCTTCTCCCTTCAGGCAGACGCTACAGATCTCTGTGCACTAGAACATCTAGGCATAAAAACAGTTTTTTCCCCTATGCCATCTCCAGCCTAAACAACTAACACAGGAATTATTACCTGTGTTCTGTAATTCTCTAACCCTAATTCTTGCCTGTAATTCATCCCCCATCTCTAATTATTTACTCTCTCTAGTACTATGTAAATATGTATGCATAATTTTCTATACAGCTGTATATAGTCTATACAGTAAATAAGGCACAAATCTGTACATAAATCTTCTGTTCCAGATTCAGACACATTATTATTATTATTATTATTATTATTGTTAAGGCTTATTTAAATGTTCTGTTCTCATGTCAGATATGTATGTTTATATGTATGTATGTATGTATGTATGCGTGTATGTACCAAGAGCTTCTTAAAAACCACAACAAATTCCTTGTGTGTTTGCACACACTTGGCGAATAAAGCTGATTCTGATTCTGATTCTATATATTATTATCAACTATATAAAGTAACTTCACAAGTTTCACTTGTGACTGCACTGATAGAGCAAGATCATTTCCTTTATTTGTCCTCTTTCATGGACAAGTACTTCAGTAGAAATCTGTTTAAATTCCTCATTGTTTAATCTCTTAACCTTGAACAAACGAGTTTTGAATCTCGCTGGCTCTCTCGCGAGAAGTTAATCACACTTGCTCTGTGTTGTGATTGGCTGATCGCCGCTGATGTCACACATTCATGTGCATGCGCTCCAATAACTCAGGATCAAGCCTGAGTTGGCAGAGAAAGTTGACGAGAAGCTCCATGGTACCAACAAAGCTAGATTGGAGTGGTTTGGTTTTGTCAACTCAAAACTTATCCTATAACTCTGAATTTGTTCATCTACAATCATGGTACAGGCCCCAGGTGTGTGTTATGTCTACCCGTGTTGCTGTTCCCTGCCTTAGTGTTGTGCTTTGTTCCTAGCCTGCCTGTGTGTGTCCCTCAAGGTGGATTTTTTGTTATTAAAAATAAAAAAAAATATTTTGCATTTGAGTCCTCACCTCATCGCTCTCCAACATATCAGCCAAATGAGGATTCAGTGAAGAATGGTCAACCTCCCACTGCCAGCCTCCACTACCAGCATCCCCCTCCACCAACGTATGCTCCAATTATCGGCATTGAGTTCCCTCCGGCAACGGAGGACTGACCTGAGGGAATTCAGGAGCGCTGCGGAGGGGCTGGAATATAATGATGCGACTCTCAAGGACTTGTTTTCTTATGCACTTGATAACCCCATCAGCACCTGGAGGAGAAACAGCACTGAGCACCCGTCTATTGGGGCGTTTGTGGACTTTCTAGCCCACAGCGGGAGACAGTCAGTTCCTGAACAGGAGGGGACGTTTCCTGACATGGCTACCTGTTCAGAGTCTCGTCGCAAGATGGCAGCCACTCCTGAGTCTTGTTCCGTCATGGCCATCACTATAAACTCAGAATTACGAGATATATACAGAATTACGAGATATAAACTCAGAATTACGAGATATAAACACAGAATTATAAGATTTAAACCCAGAATTACGAGATTTAAACTCAGAACTGTGAGATATTAGCTCAGAATTACGAGATATAAACTGAGAATTATGAGATTTAAACCTAGAATTATAAGATTTAAACTTAGAATTGTGATATGTAACTTCCACTTTCTGGTGCAACATCGGGCCGGATCGGATTTGGTCAGCTTTTGCAGGTCTGTCAGGGATCACTCCCCACCAGGCCCGGAGTGGCCATCGGGAGAACCGGGAGAATTCCCGGTGGGCCACTCTGCCCCGCTCATAAATTGGGCCGGCAGACTTGCCTGCTTTTTTATTTTTTTACATACACAGAATAACGTATATGTGTTTAAGTTACTGTGTGACTGATAACTAAGCTAATAACACTAGATTTGAATTTAAAATTAAAATGTGACGTTTTCTGTTGTCAGAGCGCACGCGCGCTCTCTCTTCCTCTACACAAGCACGTGTCCCAGGTCGTTGCCATGGAGACAAACCGAAACCATTAATGCTGTGGTGTGAGCTAGCGAGAGTGCGCTAATCACAGAAAGAATACATAAAATAGAATAAAATGGATAGTAAAAAAAGATGCCTGGAGGAGCTGAAAAAGCCAGGTTAAAAAAAGAAAGGCATTGGAGGATGACGCGGCCAAACTGCCAAACTGACAAATATTTTTTCAAGAAGACAAACGAGCACACGTGACCTGGCGACTCAAGGTACAGTGACTAGTAACATTTACAGTTATGCATTTGGCAAACGCTTTTATCCAAAGTGACTTATATTGAAGTAATTTTGTTTATTCAGTTTAGGTTTTTTCTATTGATTGCCTGTTTCAATTAAATGTAAGTAACATTGTAATTACATTGACATGGATATAAAAAACAATAGTACAAAAAGTATATTTCTTACTGCACTAACTGTTACTTCATTTTTGTTTGAATGCAAACCATTTTTTCATAATGTAACAGTTGGACTCTTTGTTGCAGAAAACTCAGTATGTGATTTGTTATTGATATTTATGGCCATATTTACATTATTCATATTTTTTATTGAAATATGTCAAAAATAATTATAACAGGATAGAAAGAACAGATCTGTCACTTCATTTATCCAGATTCCACCACGGTGGGAGGGGGTGGGATGGGGATAGGTGGTGGGCTGGTCTTAAACATTACACTCCCGGGCTGAAAATGGATCCCACTTCGGCCCTGCTCCCCACCCACCCCTTGTGTCACCCCCCTACAGCACATTATTCGACCAGGCCCAGGACAACGCTTAGGGGGAGGGGCGGCGGAGTGTGACGAGCATCCGGAGTCCATCAGCGTTGCCCTGAAAACTCACGAGGAGCACCAGCTCACCAGTCATCACGGGCTGATCGGCCACACCTGCGGCTCATCAACCCACCTGCACATAAGCAGCGTGCTCACAGGCGAAGGGTGAGAAACCTCTCCATGAGACAGCAAGCTAACTTTCTCTCTGTTCCGTTCCTGACAGCAGTGGGTTACCGATCGGCACCACATGGATTCACCCGGACCTGGACACGACTGAGAGCACCTTTACAAGCAAGAGCACCATCACCACTCACGTGTCAATAAAATCCACCCTCCGGGGACTTAACCTGAACTCTCCTTGTTGCATGATCCTTCCACCCTGCCACAATATAAACTCAGAACTGTGAGATATAAACTCAGTCAATCGCAAACCTATGAACCATTTGTTAACAAGCTTGAAGATTCACTGAATAGAACCAACTCAAAGACTTAATCAATATGCAGGATTTTTGTTTGTCGTGTACAGTTATACAAGGTAAAACTCGAGTAAACGGTCAGTTACTGTGCATTAAATATAAGCATGTACATAACAGGGTGAATTCAGGTAAAGTGGGCTTGATTGTACTGTGCTCAAAAGGATTACACTTTCAGAGCATAACAATGGCTCTGAACTAAAGGAGCACTGTTTGTCTAATTGATCAAATAGTTTTGGTTGATGCAATATGACAGTGGTGGGTGTGGCCACATCTCAAAGGAGGACTGTGTCATGGTAAAAGGTTGAAAACCCTTTGACATAATTTTTTTATTTTTAACATATTAGGCTGCTCACTAAATTTAACTAAGCATATTGTGACAGTTCCTGTTTTAGTCAATACTGCTGTTAACAGGGAATATAATCCAAATCATACATTTTTCTTTAAAAAAAGTTTTCTTTTAAGGTTTTTAAATATTGTTGGCCCACTTTTGTTGGCCAACCTGTAACCTTTAGTAATTACACCCAGATTCATTAAATACATTGACATTCACTGGTTATTTTATAGTTGACGTGTTTAATTTACTTTAAAAAAAAGCATAAATGAGAATGCAGTCAGAAAATCCAAGCACTGTTTTTAATTAAGATGCAGAATGATTTTTGATAAATAAAGGATGGCCCACTTTTACTGAAAATAAATTTGTCTGGCACACATGACCTCGAAATGTGTACTGGTATATATCTTGTAAATAACACTTTATATAAACTGTATTCAACATTATAGCTGGACCTTAAAGTTAACAAAATTAATAAAGAAAAGTAAATAAAGACAAAAATAGACATTTGACAAAAAGTGGCCCACTTTACCTGAGTTCACCCTAATTAAAAGTACAGCAGTAGAGGTAGTCGTAGTAGTATACTATGACGACTACTACTACTACTAATAATAATAATAATAATATAATAATAATTTAATAAAGCATTAAATTAATTAAGTAATTTTCCAATCAGGCATTGCTACTTTTCAAACATTAGCATCATGATTTCTTTTTTTTTTTACTTTGTGTTTTGGGAATACCGATTTACAATAATAATAAGAAAGTAAACTAACTGAGACTGAACATTATAAATAGCGGGGGAAAGTGTACAGGACACATTATTTTTATGATGATTTGTGCTGAATAAACAACAAAGTATGGTTAAAATGAATTGGGACAACAGTGTTAAGGCACAACATGAAACATCTTCGTAGTTCATTTTCATTCAGAATTAATTTTTGATTGTTCGAGATACATTGCATATTGCGTGGTATTTTTAATTTAATTTAATTTTTTATTCAATAAAATGAACCGGCTAGGCAAGAAGATAGTTTAAAAAGAAAATACAAATATATAATGGGTCAGATTTGATCTTATTTCCACGACATCGGTAGTTTTTAGGGTTATTATTTCAGATATTTACTTGTTGGCTACTTTAAAACGAGACACGGACAAGAGTGAGAGTGCCGTTTTCCCTCGTTTAATTATATACATGTCAAGGTAAATGTCAAACGTTGTATTTATTTACGTCAAGACGTTAAAGAATCACTGAGTCGAAACGAACTGTTCAAAAGAACCGTTTGCGGAAACGAGTCGGAACTAAACGTCATCGGAGGGCGGTCTCAGTGGGCGGGGCTTCTCTGGACGTACTAAAAGCGTCCGCGAGCGCTCTTTTCCGTCCTGTACCGAGAACCACGTGTGACTGAACGGTTTTTACCTGCGCCACTTTCCCGTTATCAGCTTTACTGTAAAAACAACCTTCAGTCATGGTCAAGCTTACCAAGGTAAGATATCTGCAAACATTATAACAACTAAGCATTTAAGTTTAAACTGTCAAAACGGGAAATAATTCCGTTTTTTTTTTTTTGCCGTCTGGTGCGAAGAAGGCCCACATGTGCAACACATGTATTTCGATCAAATGTGTGTTATACCTTTGCAAATGTAAACCCAAAGAGTGAAAATTATTTTTAATGCTAAATATCGACGCCTAAAATCGGATAATTATATATAACATCCGTTTTTGTTGTTTTTTCGTTTAACACGGGCTGACCACGCTTCTCCTTTATTAGGCCTCAGCGGACATGCGTGAAATATGCTTTGTTTTACTATGTGTTTGACGTGTTTTGTAGTATAATAAAATCATCCTTTTTTATTAACGATCTTATTTTTGAGTTTTTAGAGTGTCGTGGTTTCGCGTTAAATGGCGTATTCTCCATGTGTTAGCTCAAAGCTAAACGCCTCCATTTGGCTCTTTTGAAGCGGACATTTAACACGCTGCATTAAACTGCTCCGTGTTGTTGGAGCGTATTATTTGATTTGCACTATTATAATATGTGAGTATAGCACGTGTGTTTTTATGCTAGCATGGTGGATAACAAGCACGTGGGTTTTCCACGTGCGACGTGAACCCCACGTGGGTCCATCCACGCGCAGTGGCTTTTAAATGTGGCTTGAGTCTCGAACTTTAACGTTCTTTTTTTATTAATAGTGGTTATTTTTAAGTAGCTGATTTTATTTAACAACTCTAGCAAACTATTTGAGGTGGCCGAAATCCGCAGCGCAATAATTTTTACGCAAATACGTGTCGCACTTTTGAATTATACACAAAAAATATATTTTTGATAATTTTGTTCTTGCTCTTTAACGCATTTCAAATGAAAGCGACCAAACCGTGTTTGATTTGGCCACGCCTCCAAACATATGCTAGGTCTCCTACAAGCCCTGGAGATGTAATGTCGGTTACATGGTATTTACGAGTTGAACGTCACCAAAAAAAGCCGTTATTACGAGTGAAACTCGACGTTTACTGTAAGCCCCGAGTTGGGGGCGTGTCGGTGAAAACGTGTCGGACGCAGCCAAAGATTGAAGAGATGCAGCGTCGGGAAAGTTGCTGAAATTAATTAAAAATGCTCATTCATCATTTTATAGATGTAGTCGAGTTAAAAATAAAATAAAAAATACTTATGTAGAGAAGTTAAATCGCCATCTTGTTCTGACCAAAGTGACTTGCACGTACCCGACGTCGTAATAACGACTTGCCAACGCAGTTTAAGTATTAGGTTATTATTACCTGTGCTTGCTTGTGTTGATGGATTGAACAATACAGTAGAACGTGAAAAACAGCTTTAAATGTTTGTTAAAATACATTGAATAATTAGTTTAAACTTCAGAGGTTGCATTTTTATTACACTCAGAAATTATAGACTAAATTAAACCCATTAGCAAACAATTTAAATATAATACTAAACTTGTGTTTTTAGTTCTATCCACTAATATATTTTAATTTTGGTAGTATTTCGAACAAAAATGGGATCAATTATTAAAGTGGCATTTATTATAAATGTTAAAATTAAAGCGAAAATTAGTGGTTTTGGACTAAAAGTCGCGGCATGTTTGAGATGATAAAACGTTACTCGTGTTTCAGAAAATCTGATAATTGTCCGCATAATTGTGAGATCTTGAATAAAACGTCCGCGAATCAACTTTTTCTTATCGTTTCGCAGGCAGCAAAGAAACAAGTGCTGCCGAAGAAAAAGGCTCCTCCACCTCCCAAAGAAGTGGAAGAAACTGGCGAGGAGGAAGACGAGGTGAGCAAACGAGCTGTAAATAATACCTTTTAATCTTATTGTTGCTACTTGAGGATTTTTTTTAATTGAAATTCAATCTCAATTCGGCAGGCGCCTCCAGCTAAAGCGGTGGCAAAGAAAGCGGCTCCGGTGAAGGCAGTGAAAAATGGAAAAGCTGCAATTAAACAGGAGAACGATGACGATGATGTAGAAAATGGTAAGAGTTGTTTTCATGGTTCTCTCGGTGCTGTGTTCTTAATCTAAAACTCATTAATACTTCTCGATCCTCCCCAATAGAAGAGGAAGCCCCTCCTCCCCCAAAGAAGGCCATGCCTGCTAAAGCAGCTGCCAAGGCAACTCCTGCCAAGAAAGCAGCTCCCGTTGAGGAGGCCGAAGAAGATGAGGATGATGATGGTATGGAAGTGTTTCAGGATGTGGTGTTCATAATTTTCAAGATTGAAAACTTTCCATGAGATTAGCAAAATTGCAAGAACTGGGAACTTGAATGTAGTTGGGAACAAGCATAGTTGGGTGCAGCATAATCTTAGTTAAAACAACCAGATTTAAAGCAATTTCGGTTTAATTTCTACCCTACACATTGCTCAATCACATGGCTATTGAGGCCACACCCCCTGCATGCACGGTGCTTTCCTCCATAACATGCACAGATCAGTCCCCCCCACACACACACAATATCCACTGTAGTCACCTACGAGCGGAATTCCCCTCCATTTTCTCTGAAGCACACTTGCTGCCTTTGAGCCCAAAGACTAAATATATTTGATCACGGGATTCACATTTAACTAGTAAATACCTAAGTGTTTATACAGTAGCTAGACAATTAATGAGGTGCTTGCTAGCTCAAGCTGTGATGCTCCTTCTGCTAGCAGGTTTTCTGGTATCGTACAGCACTGGGCAAAAGTTTGGACATTACTATATTTTTGTTTTTAACATTGCATATCTTTTGCTCATCAAGCATTTGATAAGAAACGGTAGTATTGTGCAGTATTACAATTTAAAATAATGGTTTTCTGTTGTAATATACTTTAAAATATAATATATTTCTGTGATCAAAGATGAATTATAAACCTCATTACTCCATGATAGTCACATGATTATTCAGAAATCATTCTAATATGCCGATGTATAATCAATTTTGTAAAGATTAATATTTTGAATAAACACTGTTCATAAGTTGTATATGTATATTGATTTATACATCAATAAATCTTGAGGAAAAGTGTCACAGATCCCCCCCCCCCCCATAAAAGTCATTTTTAAATTTTTGTATCAGTTTGCATACATGTGAGCCTGTGATCAAACAACATTTATGTATATGGTACAGTTTTTTAAATTTCCAAATTAATTCCTAAAGTTTCTAACTTGGGATATTTCCAAAATTCCTTCGGACGAAGTTCCCATGTAAATTTACCAGAAATGTACCGCCCCTTTGCAACCCTATTCATACGTGACCTGCACATTTCTAACCGCTCCGTTTCCGGTCTTTACAGACGTGGAAGAGCCACCTCCACCTCCCAAGAAGGCGACTCCTGCAAAAGCCTTGAAGAAAGCAGCTCCTGCAGCCGCAGCCGCAGCGAAGGATGATGATGATGGTGTGTGACTGGCCGAGTATATTTGTTTCCGAGCTGCACATGTGATGCACTTCATATCGAGAGCGTTTGATTTGTGTTTGCATTTTCCATAATATATATATATATATTTATTTTGCTTTAGAAGAGGAAATGGACACTACTCCAGCGCCCAAAAAAGCAGGAATGGTGACAGTAAAGGAGGAATCTGAAGATGAGGAGGAGATGATGAAGATGAGGAGGAGGATGATGATGACGATGAAGATGTGGAGGATGATGATGAGGAAGGAGGTACGATAGTGAAGTACTTTTTAGACTAATTTGATGTTGATCAGATACTCGGGTTTAAGATATTAAGTTACTACTGTTTTCTAAAATTGATTTTAAAGCATAAATGTTATTTGAAGGTAACTAATTTAGACACCGTTATTGGGAATAAATTCTTAATTTGTTAGTAGATCATTTAAGTCCCAAAATCTCAGTTCTTTTTTATTTATTTTTATAATTCGAATTCATTGTCCACGTAAGTAAAGACCAATGTATAGTAATGCTTATCTCATGCTCTTTAGTTCTAGGGCCAGTTTTAGTAACAGCTTGCATCAGCGCAAACCACCTATTGGTGTTAAAATAGTACTGTCAGGATTTACTAAAGATGCGTACTGATGAATTGGCACTGAAAATGTGTGGACAGTTATTTGTACTCTTGGCCTTATTTTATACATTTGTAGGAGTGTCCCTTTCAGATGCAAATTTTATAGAGCGAAAATATTAAAATAAATCCTGCAATGCGTTTTACTAACATTTGCGCTTGTCAAATTACTGGAATTTGCACCATTATTAACAGCCTATTTTTTAACTATTTTGAGTCTGCTCCGGTTTGTGCTATGCTTGGTATATTGTGCTGTAAATGAGATGTTGCGTCTGTTCTCTAATTTGTGCTTTGCTAGGAAATCACCTGCAGAAATTCACGCCGATCTGCGCTGTTTGGGATTTGCTCTCTCGCGCTTATTTGACCCGTTTAGTAAAAGCTGCCCTGAGCATCATATCATACTCCTCTCAGCACAATGTTGTGATCCTGAATTATTTCTTTTTAAGCTTGGCAGCACTGGTCTCTTCCAAGTTGTTTCTCTTAACTTTCTTGGTTTCACTCTTCAGAAACCCCAGTCACTCCAGCAAAGAGGAAAGCCGAGGTCAAGAAAGAGATGGAAACGCCGCCGGCTAAGAAAGCTAAAACTGATGGTGAAGGTGAGACTTTAAATCTATACGCTTCAGTTCTTGTGCATTAAACTACACATGATGATAAAAAGGGACTTAATGCTGAAATATGTGATGTCACCTTTTTATAGTAAATCTGATGCTGGTTTAAAGGGGAAAAGTCTTTCTTTGTCTTGGTATGGCGGACTAAATTTGCTTTGCATTTTCAGGTTTCAGTCTCTTCTTGGGCAACTTAAACAGCAATAAAGATTTTGATGAAATCAAGTCCTCAATCGCAAAGTTCTTCACAAAGGAAGGCCTTGACATTCAGGAGGTCCGACTTGGTGGGACCAAGTAAGGAGAAAATTGTTGTTGGATATCCTGTCCAAGTCAACTTCGTCATTGCAAAGCAGTTGTGATGTTTATTTGACTTCTAAATCAGGCGTCATAATTTGTTTTGAAGGAAATTTGGCTACGTTGACTTCGCATCAGAGGAAGAGTTGCAGAAGGCTATGGAGCTCAATGGCAAGAAGCTGATGGGCCAACCGGTGAAACTCGACAAACCCAGAAGCAAAGAAGACTCCCAGGATAACAAAAAAGGTAAAATTCCTGCCGCTTTGAGCGTGAATCCAACGAGAAATAACACCTTCACTTTCCTGAACTCATGTGTGATTTTAAGATATGGCGCTTTTCCACTGCATGGTACAGCACGGTACGGTTCGCTTTTGGGGGGTTTCCACTGGGTACTTGCAGTACCTGGTACTTTTTTAGTACCATCTTGGCCGAGGTTCCAAGCGATCCGTACCGTTACCAAAACGTGATGTGTAAACTACTGATCACTGATTGGCTGGAGAAAATCGTCATTACTGCAACACGAGACCTACCATGGACCCGCTAGATTTAAATCAGCACAGCCACTCTCCATTGCTGTTAAAAACATCCAAATGCCGAGAATGAAAAGCGCCATTAGTCATGGGCTGATAGTCTGGAGCTGTCGCTCATATGTTAATCAAATATTTAGCTCGCCAATGCTTTAGCTTTCTTTTTTTTTTGTCTGTTTTCCCCTCAGAGCGAGATTCACGCACTTTGTTCATAAAGAACCTGCCGTACTCCATAACACAGGAGGAACTGAAGGAGATCTTTGACCAAGCTGTTGATGTCAGGATACCGATGGGCACCACCGGTTCTGGCAGAGGGTAAGACTAAGCCACAGCTGTTCGTGACTTTAAAAATGCTGCTTTTAAGCGAATCCTTGACTGACTGACTCCTCTTGCGGTACAGAATCGCCTACCTCGAGTTCAAGTCAGAGGCGATTGCCGAGAAGGCGCTGGAGGAGGCGCAAGGAACAGATGTTCAGGGCCGTTCTATCATCGTAGACTTCACAGGAGAAAAGAGTCAGAAGGGCACCAGAGGTGAGTAACGGTGCCGCCGTCTACGGCCAGTTTGGCTCTGCACTAGGTCTGTTGTAGATGAATGTTAACAGTGCTCTTGTTTTAGCTGCTGCTCTTGCAAACAAAGTACTGGTTGTGAACAACCTAGCGTTCACTGCGACTGAAGACTCTCTCCAGAGTGTTTGAGAAGGCCGTGTCCATCAGAATACCACAGAACAACGGCAGACCAAAGGGGTACGTCAGTTGATTCAATGCATTTAAAGATGTGAAGAATTTAATGACAATTTAATTTTTATATGCATTTATTTTGTTTTTACTTGTTGAAGAATTTGTCCTAAATGCCGTTGTTGAATAGAGAAGATTTTAAAATGTTTATTTAATAAAAAAAAAACTGGTTCACTAAATGAACACACTAGGAAGAATATTTGTTGACTGAAATGGTTTAATTGATTCAAATTTTCAGGTTCCGTTAAGTTATGGATTAATTTAGAATAATTCAAATTGTTAGATTCCATGAACTTGCAGAATCATTTAGAATGAAGCACTTAAAATTAATATTTCTTGCAAATTCAATAAATGTCAGATTCCATGAAAAGAATGTTTGTTGACTGAAATGGAACCTGAGAATTTGAATAAATTAAACCATGAAGTTATGGAATTCAAATAGTTGTCAGATTCCATGAACTTGCAGAATCATTTTGAATCGATTCAAATAGTCACATTCCAGGAAGTTATTGAATTATGTTAAACTTAACAGCCATTTGTCTTAAGACTCTTATTTTATCATTTCATTTCATTCGGTCCCATATTTAAGAAGGAATAGCATTTGACCGGCTGAATGATGCAAAATCACTCTCTGCCTGTAGGTGGCGCTTGTGTAATTAAACTGGTTCCAAAAATTGAAAGTGATCCTCATTTCTTGATCCATCCAATTTGCCACTAGGACAGATCTGCTATTCTCTATCACTTAGCAATGTCTTGATGTTTTAGCTGTGCTGACTTTGCTTTGGTCTGATGCATTTTATTTTTTCTTCCAGATTTGCATTTTTAGAGTTTGAGAGCACGGAAGATGCCAAGGACGCGCTGGAGAGCTGCAACAACACCGAAGTTGAGGGCAGAAATATCAGATTAGAGTTCAGTCAGAACGACAGAGATAGAAGCAGTGGAGGTGGAAGAGGAAGCTCTGGTTAGTAGAGCGCTGCTTCAATCAAATCTCTATTTTTTTACGAATGCTAGTAGCTAACTGCGTTCCTCTCTGTTTGTAGGAACCATAAAAACCCTGTTTGTCAAAGGTCTGTCAGAAGACACCACAGATCAATCTCTGAAAGATGCTTTTGATGGAGCCGTCAAAGCCAGAATTGTCACAGACAGAGACACCGGATCATCAAAAGGGTACGGCTGTGTTACTCTTAACGTGTTTCTTGCTTCTCCCGAGCTCCTCGGTCAATCCTGTGGCGGTGTATGGATTCGCACGAGAAGTATAGTGACTCTGTTAAACGGGTCTTTCCACTATACTGGGACATGCCCATGTCTGATGCGAGACATTTAAGCTGTTTGATACAGTAACCCCTCCCCTGAATGTTTGCTTAATACTGTTTCCTCCTCCAGGTTTGGTTTTGTAGACTTTGATAGCGAAGAAGACTGCAAGGCGGCCAAAAATGCCATGGATGACGGAGAGATCGACGGAAGCAAAGTCACTCTGGACTACGCCAAGCCCAAGGGCGAGGGTGGCCGAGGGGGCGGCAGAGGTTTCGGAGGACGTGGTGGTGGACGGGGCGGTTTCGGAGGCCGAGGGGGTGGCAGGGGCGGTGGCTTCAGGGGAGGACGAGGAGGAAGAGGCGGCGGCTTCAGAGGAGGAAGAGGAGGTAGGTGTCGCTCAATCTAGGGATACATTTACAAAGTACCTAATAGAATACTAGCGCACTATACTGTACTCATTTTTATTCAAGTTTTAGTAATATTAATAGTGAAGTTATTGTACGTCTACGTTAATCTAAATATTGAGAAGTATAATTTAATTAAATCTAAATAAAATAAGGTTCAATTAGACATCCAAAAAATTTTATTAATTTCTAGATCTAATTTGTTCAAATCTATTAAATTTCTCTAAATCTATAGTTTTTGCGTTAAATCTAATATTTTTATAAATTCTGTAATTTATTATTACTATATGGCTACTTTACGTTTTTTCTTAACACTTAATTTTAATCTAATTAAATGTAAATTGTTCTCTTTTTCAGTTTATTAATATGTACGTTGTCTAAATCTATTTTAATTAAGTCTATGTACCTGTTATTTATTACTTTACGAAATAAAATTGGATTCAAGCCATTTAAATATTTTGATCTAATTTAATTGGTTCTTATTAAATTAGTTGCCGTTGTTCTTGCTACATTTGCCAAGGCTTTCCAGTCTGTTAGTGAATACTGATGTCATTGTGCTATTTTGACCTTTTTAATGGAGATGTACAAATTTTGAAAATGGTTTTATTTTCCAGGTGGACGAGGTGGATTTGGAGACAGATCACAAGGGAGGAAGGCCAAGTTTGATTAAGTCTGTAACTGAACCGTGTTCATTTGCTTAAATCCACATTGTCAGAGCGTTTCTAGGACATTCCAGAAAGCATCAGTAACTGTACAGTGACCCCCGACCCCTCCCTCCCTTTTAACTGTGTCTGTTCTGAAACGTCCCAACCATCCGCGTGACATTAAATGAGTGTTGTGATTATGCTCTGCTGGTTTAGGTACATGTTGTACATGCAACAGTTTGTAGTGTTTTTTTCTTTTTATGGTGTGCATCTCCACATCCCCCTTAAGTTTTATTTAATTTTCACCTTTTAAGTTGGCTTTAGGTGCAAGTTTAATGTGCAGTACCCTTTTAATGTGCAAAGCATATTGTAACATACATGGAATTGACGCCTGTTTAGAGATGTAAATCGATTTGAATGGGATTAAGATGATAACCAGTGTTGAAAGGCTAATGTCAAATTTATGTATGCACTAAATTTGGCTTGTGACTGAGGGTTTTGCTTTTCTTTTTCATAATGTAAAGAACCTTTTTGAGTAAACATGGATTTTAAACTCTTTGGCTTGTTGTGATTTGAATATTTATGCACTTTTGTGTTATTTGCAGATGAGTCCTACAGAAACTTAACTGGTAGTTTTTAAATCACTTCTTAAATTGAGTATCTTTTAACTAACTAGAATAAATGAATTTGTCAAATCACTGCGGTAACCGAAGCAGTGTGGTTTTTTTGGCGTAATTGTTTTAGAAACTTGTGTGTGTGGAGCTGCACGCTTGGCGTAGATCAAATGGATATTGTGGGGAAAATTAAATTTTTCTATCATTATTTACTAATTTGTGGTCTTCCAGCAGTTTTATTTTAATTTCCAGTTGTGCTGACTTCTCATTTTAGACTTGATTTTAGTTTTTAAGACTTTGTCCCAATTAAAATAAGTATGAACTTTATTAAACAAGAAAATATTACTTACTTGCTTACACCACATAAAATGTATTGAGTCATTCAATTTAAAGTCTGGCTAAATGTTATGTAATCACTACAATTTGTAAGAGCTTTCTTTTGTGTGATTATTTTTCCATTACATCATTGTGGACACTGATATCATTGACATGTCACCTTGATAAAGTGATGTTTGCTAGTTAAACAATGAGTTTACAGTAGCTGATTGCATTTCCTTTATCCATATATTAGACTACAATTTAATGTTGATTGTGAATGACGTACACACAAATTTTTGCTTTTATATATATTCAATGCTCTCAAAAAGGGATTTTTCGGGTGAAATTTATGGACAATGTAAAAAGTTAATGCCACAGGGATTTCATGAAAGTAGGGCATTTAAGTAAAAGCATACAATGGTCATTTCATCAAGCTATCACAGTGGGGCTGCACCACAACATAAGTAGTCAATGTCTCAACTTGCCATGCATCCTTGAGCATCAATTACAGCTTGACAACACCATCTCAGGCCATTCACAAGTTGGCTTGTCTACTGAGGCATGGCATCACACTTTATTGATGGGCTTCCCTGAGGTGCAGGGTTATTCTGACCCTCTACACGACGACTCGGCTGGTCCTATAGGTTTTCTATGGGATTTAGGTCTGGCCACTCCATTTGAAGTACCGCAGCTGTTCCTTGATGAGCTGGGGCATTGTCGTCCATGAAGATGAAATCAGGCCTGTGTTGCTCATTCAGAGGCACGATGACTGGATTAATGATGCAATTCAGGTGGTATTGGCTTGACACAGTACCATTCACAAGGTGTAAGGCAGTTCTGTATTGGCTAGATACACCTGCCCAAACGAACACCAGACAATAATGGCTGATGCATAGCATTCTCCTTGACGTCTCCCAACAGCATTGGTGGCCATAATTTCTGCTCAATGTGAAACGACTTTCATCAGAGAACAGTACTGAGGCCCACTGGTTCCTCTTCCTGCACAAATGCTCCCTGAAGAGGACTCCTGTGCTTGCTGGTGTGGTCAGGTACCCTTGCAGGTCATCTAGCACACAGACCATGCGGATGTAAGTGGTTTCGACTGGTCTGACGTGACACTCGGGTGCCTCTCACTTCCCTTAAACTTGCCTGGAGTGGCATTCATAATCCGGTTCCACAGGGCACTGTTTATAATGAAATGGACATTAGTGTCGTGTTTTCTCTATGATGATGACGTGAAGATGAAGGCCCTGAATGCATGCATAATCAGCTTTAACATGTAGCTTTTATTAACACTTTAGCTACGCAACATGGGTGCTAATTAACTCCTCGCAGGAGCTGTTGATTGGTATTGGGTAAGGTTGATTGCATTAAGAGCTGGGCTGGGGACTTGAATCCATCAACAGGGCTGTTGCGATAAGGTATGGGTCACTTTTCCCAGCAACATCTTCGCAGAGTGCACAGATTTCTCTGCCAAGCCATTACTTGTGGGTGGTATGGGCTTGTGGTAGTATGTGTAAATTCCCACGTTCTTGCAAATGATTCAAACTCACCAGAGCTGTACTGGGGGCCGTTGTCTGAGATGACAGCTTCTGGATGCCATGCAAAATAAGCCTTTAGTTTACTTACCACAGCGTTACTGTGGAGCTTGTCCAGCTCAATATCTGATGTACTAGTCAACGGTCACAAGATAGTCCAGGTGAACAAATGGGTAGCCACTGCTTGCCTTGGCCTATCTGGGATTTTGTGACTGATCATGGGCTCTTTGGTGTTGGAGGGGCGATACGTGAGAAAGATCGAGCACTTGCTGATGTTCTCAATTTTTTTCCCCATCCCAGGCCAGAACATGATGTCACGGGCCCTCTGCTTACTCTTCTCGATGCCCAGGTGACTGGCGTGTATGCGTGACAGCCAGGGGCGGACTTAGTGATTTGGGGGCCCTAAGCAAATTCCAGGTATGGGGCCCCAACACAATAACTATGTGCTCTGTAATGCCTAACCCTTATTTTTGCTCGCTCACTCTCATAGTTTATTTATCCCTTCACAACCAGCACTTAGTCAACCTGATATTGTTCTAAAGCCATATTAAGCTACATTATTTTATTTTTCGGATCACAAAAGATGATAAAACAATGCTTGCACTTGTGCATTTAATAAACTGTAAACCTTTTCTATCTTTTTACTAACATGAAATTATCCCTTGCAACTCCATATTCCAATTGTTCTGAGGGCATACGGTAGGGTTTGGGAGAAACAAATCGAAAATTGTATCTATTATTAAGCGGAAAATCTCCAGCCATCGCATTCGTGCATGTATAGCCAACTAGTGTGCGACAGTTTGCGCCAGCGTGCCTAGGAAAAGCACACAATAAAGTCATTTTGATTTTCAAGACAAGTACAATTATGACTTAAAATGCAATACTTTCTTAACTGAGGTGAATATCTCTGCTCTGAGATAATATACAGCCTCGAATGCGCGCAAAGAGCACTCCTCATATAATCACTAAAAGCTGTCATACTTTCACATTCGATCTCACGACGTTCTGTTAATCAGCTCGCTATACTGCACATTGAATCCCTTATTTACATCGTATCTACACTTTGTTAAAATGAGAGGATTCCCGAGCTTGCAGAACTCCGCAAACTCTGCATTTGGAGCGGTGAGAGGATTTTAACTTAATCACTTCTGGTCATAGCGTTCAAAAATTAACATATGTCTGCGATTGGCTGCATTGTTCAATGCTGCAAATATGTTTCGGCAATATCAAATGGGGCCCCCTGATTCCCCCGGGGCCTTAAGCGGCCGCTTACTTCGCCTATTGGTTAAGTCCGCCCCTGGTGGCAGCATGTCTGAACGAAGGCTTGTGGGAACGACAATCTTCTTACTTTGAAGATTATCCCATGCAGGTATGAAAGACCCACTCATGGGACACTTTCTTTTCTCCTCAGTCCAGCCTCTTTGTATGACTCCTTTCGGTATCTGAAACTGTGGGTCTTTTTCAGTTTGAGCTCTGATTTCCTCCAATTTTGAGTCACTTATGTGAAGGCTGCTGTACACTGTGTGCTCCTGAATCTCCATTGTTTCACTAAAGCTTGTGTCCTGGTCAAACAATGACTTTTTGGATAATGTGTCTGCGACAGGGATGTCCTTGCCTGGGCGATGTATAATAGTGAAGTTGTATTTCTGGAGCTGAAAGATCATCCTCTTAAGCCTTGGGGGACTGATGCCAGAGGCGTCCGCATTATTGACTCAAGGGGCTTGTGGTCACTCTCAACAACAACTTGGCGGCCATAGATGTATTGATGTAAACGCTTACAACCTAACAGTATAGCAAAGAGTTATTTCTCTATTTGAGCATAATTAATTTAGCTCTCATAGAGAGGGACTTTGATGAGTATGCGATAGGTCTTCCATCCTACATCAGTACTGCCCCGAGCCCGTACTTGGAAGTACAAACAAACTCACTTGACTCCTTAAGGAGCTGTCGCAGTGGTGCGTTGACATCGTAAATGCCAGGGGAGAATTTGGAAAGGGAATTGATCATACCCATCTCGAGTTTTTAATTTTTCATCCTCACCCTTTTTCTTTAGAGGTCTGCTGAATATTAATTCTGCGTGCTGTTGAAATTTGTGGCATGCCTCGGGCAGGTTAGTTGCTTCCCAGTTCATTGTGGGCATTGGGACTCCGGCAGTATCCATCTTTTCTGAATATCATCCGTTCACTCTGACACCATGTCGTGTTTTCTCTATGATGATGGCTCTGAATGCACGCATAATCAGCTTTAACGTCTAGCTTTTATTAACACTTTTCAGCTACGCAACTTGAGTGCTAACTAACTCCTCAGCAGTGAGAAACACAACCAAACTTCTGACTAATTTGCATTACCTAGACTGACAGGTAATACAGCCAATAGGAACAGAGAATACGTTGCTTCTGACATATGATTGGTCGAGCCAAACATAAGAATACTACAATTAGCAAGGGATGTGGCCAAAGGACGTCCACTTCTATGCCTTTCTGTGACTCTTCCAGTGTCTCGGTTGCAACCTGCTGATGCCACTTTAAGCTCAGTGGCAACTTCCCTCTGAGAACATCCCATTTGAAGCCTCGCAGTGGCCAGGTACTGCTGATAAATTGTTAGGTGTCGTCTTGGTCTCACAATGTCAAAATGTGAACAGCATGACGACGAGGACTGTTTAAATACAATGTGTCATTGAACCAGAACATTTAGTGGTCAATTCATGGATCAGACCCTTTAACGTTAATCACCTCGTTAGTGAACAGCATGTTATGCAATAAGTACTCAAACATTTAACAGCTGGTACATGTGCATTCACAAATTTAGAGACGGTCAAATTAAGTTATCCTGTAAAGGTTAGAGTGCATTTTAGGTGCATTCTGAAATTTCACCCAAAATTCGAATATCCCAACTTATTGTGATTGGTGCGTATATATGTGACCGTGGAGCACAAAACCAGTCAATAAGGGTCATTTTTATAAAATACTGAATTAATAAGCATCCCATTGATGTGTGGTTTGTCATGATAGGACAATATTTAGTTGAGATACAAATATTTGAAAATCTGGAATCTGAAGGTTCAAGAAATAATAATTAAAATATTAAGAAAAATCACCTTTAAAAGTTCAAATGAAGTCTTTAGCAATACTACTAACCAAAAATTAAGTTTTGATATATTTACGGTAGAAAATGTACAAAATATCTTCTTTACTTAATATCCGAATTATTTTTGGCATAAACGATAACTTGATAATTTTGACCCATACAATGTAATTGGGTTATTCTTCATGCGCGGTGGCAAGTGTTGGCCCTCTACTTTACAACAGCTGAAATAAACTTTAAATACCAATAAATCATAACATGTTTGTGTTCTGTAGGGTAAACAACATTTGTGCACTCTTAGTAGTTACATTTTTTGTTTTAAAATACATATTTGATTGAGTTTTAGAGAATGCATTTGTAACAAAATATGGATGTTCCCGCCTTACCTCAGAGAGGTATCATGGAATATAATTACAACAATATACATTTTTTAACAAGTGGTTAAATTGTGATTATAGATTATAGTTAACATGTACGATTTTATTAAATTGTTGTAAAAAATACACATTTAGTTCTATTTAAGAAAAAAGCTGTCCAGATTGCAGGTCTGACATATTTTACTCTTTTTTTTTAATAAATACATACTTATTATATTCCAAAATGTCCCCTGATCTTGAAATCATCATGATGGCAGCCTCCATTTTAGAAAAGTCTGGCTTTAGGCTGATTTGTCTCTGGTGTTACTGTCTTTTCTGGTAACACCACAGAGCCCACAGTAAGCCCGGCTCACACTGTGCAATTTTGGCCACGATTTGGTCGTCTGAGACAAATTTTGAAAATCTTAAAACATTCCTATAATCCTAGGCTAATATCTGTAGTTTTTGATTGCTGGTTTGACATGTTCACCGACAGCAGATCAATGGCTGTTGCGATCAAATTTCACCTCCGACGAAATTCTGTCAGTGTCGGAAGATTTGGCACACAGTCCTGCAGTGTGACTACCCCTACGATGAATGTAAACCTGTCTCCGTTTTTCCAGACGAGCTATGAGCAGAATTAATGCTAGATAATTATTCTATCAGACTATAATCTCCGGCGCTCCTGTCCTCCGCTCACGCAATTCATCACCTATGTTGCCTTTTCTATATAAACACTGGTTGCGGTGCTGTTTTCATGTGGTTGTGTAGAGCTGTATGCACTATTCTTCTTAAATACACCGGTATTGCCGCCGTTCATATACTTGTCATGATAGCCAACATGTCACAGCTCAGTCACAGCGTGTATGTGTATATAATGTACACGTTTTCTTGCGCGCACCCGTTTTAACTCGTCTGTCTGTCGTTGACATTAATGACAACTGAGATGCCACAGTGTGACATGCCCATCATGTTCGTACAGTCTGACAAGTACAATCCTAAAGGACTTTAAACAAATAGCACAGTGTGAGCCCGGCTTAACTTGCAATATAAAGGCTGTGGTGTTATATTACGTCGTCTGTGGTGTTACGTCAAAACGTGGCTGTGTCACCAGTGTTTGATTGAAATTGTTTAAAAATAAAAATGCTCTTACGCTTTTATTTTAATGGATATAGCACATTAAACTTTTAAATGCACAGCAATATATTGTATTAGAAAGTATTTTAGCAATTTGACAAAATCTGCCTCTTGGCACCCCAATTGAAGAATGACCCATTTTTGGATTTTGCCGCAAATATATCAGTGCTACTTAAGACTGGTTTTGTGCTCCAGGGTCACATATCATGTTTATCCCGACAGATGGTGCTAATGCTTTTCTGTTGATCGAAGCACGGATGGATATCGGCGCTGATATTAGCATTATGCTAGCACTGTTTTTGCTCTGAGTAATACGCTGAAGCAGGTAACTGCGGCGTTTGCTTTGCAAAACGGCCTGAGAAAGTAATAATAGTGTTTTAGTAAGATTGTAATGGTGGTCTTGTCCACAAACACCCGATGTAATGTCAGCAAATGACCGGGTGAGGGCAGACTCCTCAAGAAAGAGGATTAAATGCCTCGTGCTGGAAAGCAGACGTCGTGGTCTTGAGTCAAAAACACGTGTACACATAAAGAGGGCTTGTTACGATCTCAGCACTTTGATTAAATTGTAAACGAATTGATTTATCTACAACATACAGCTTTATTAACCTAAACTAGCCGTTGTTGATGTTGCACGTGGCATCTTCAAAAAAAAAAAAAAAACGATGCTACAGTGTTTAAACTGAGTTGGGCATAGATTATTTTTTTAATCTAGAATAATCTAGATAAATTTTGGATTATCTAGAAATCTAGATTAAAAATGTATTTGAATTCTGCCGAAGGCATTCAGAATTGTGTGCGACCCCAATTGACTAAATAATCTTTGAGAACGGGTTTCTCAAGGCCAGGTGGCGCATTTGACCAGGGGCTACTGTTTTCCAAAATGCACACAAACTTAATCTCTTCCGTCCCAATCAAAAAAACTGGAGGAAAATTCTCCCGGAAGTGTCCATTCCCTCCCACTTCCGTTTTGTTTTTTTTTTTTTTGCGTAACTGTCAATACAGTCAAAAATATAGTAAGATCACAGGGGCCACCTTATTAGTTGATAAAAACCCAAAATGTCATTTATTTGATATGATATTGAACGAAAGCCATCTTGCACAGTTTGCACATATAAATTGGAAGTAATCATCCATGCTAACACACCGTTCTCTATTTTGTTTTTGACTTTCACTCTCTATAGAATATTTTCTATGCTGTATTTTTAGATATATTCTGTTCAGTTCTCGCTCATTCACATGAGACCTAAAGCGCATTTTTGCTTAAAAGCGCAACGTTTCTTGTTATTCTGAGTGCACATCAAATAAATAGCATCTTTAAATTCGAAAGATGTATTTAGGCTACTTTTATCTGATACCCAAAATGACGGGATTTTAAGAGCAAGTGAGCGTACAGGAGCCTGTCTTGCAAAAACGCGCTCTCCACACAAACACTCAATAGCGCACATCTGGTTAACATCATTGAGGCGGACCATAAAGTTGCCTACATACATCTTTCAGTGAAAAGCCAATTGAGGTTGATGAGATGATATGTGAGCGTTTGGATTCCTGCCCGATTGTATTACAACATAGACCCGTGCCTTACTGCTCACGGACTGCGAGCCTTTCGAAGACCGGTTCTCGCCCCCTACTGCAAATTCGGCTGGTACATCGCGCTAAAATCCAAGGTTGAAAGTCTATTTTGCGAAAAATAGACAGCTCCCAACCCAACTTTGTAAATTAAACAAAATTTTTTTATCGCCGAAAGAGTCTCACGTTAACACCACGTTAACTGGATAACGGCCCACCACAGTTAAACTGAACCTCTTATGAATGGTGCAATTATTTGCTTTAAATAAATACAAATTTGATACCAAAAACATTAATGTTCAAACATTCTCAAGTGTCCAAGTTTTGGCGCGTTATTGTAATGGCGATATATCTCTTGGTTTTATACGGTTCACTTTGAAGCTCTGTTCAGTTCTTATGAATGTTTATAACTCGCAAAAGGCAAATATTGTTACATAAATCATCGTCTGACATATTCTACCGTGTTGCGATGATACTCTACTGCTTTTTCCACTTTACGCAGACTATTAACAGGTCAGAAATCTGCACCGAGGGTTTTCCCAGAGGCATCATTGTGAAACAGGTTTGTAGAGGTTCGGTGTGAGGGCTCTTCATTTACTCTCAATAAACAGTCGGAGGTCACAGCTGGGTATCAAAGCCTTCCCAGATAGCACACGTACGTCTGCGAGATGTCTGTTAAAGATCACCCAAAAGATGGAAAGCATCTGCTGTGTATCTGACAGGCGTCTTTCAGATTTACATGCATTATAAATCATAAACATCTTGGAGACATCTAATAGACGTCTATTTGACATCTGATAGGAAACGTCCAGTAGATGTATTGCAGATGTAAATGCAGACGTCAAATAGACATCTCTGAGATGTACGTGTGCTATCAGGGTTTAAAGCGCTGTTTTGCTCAAGACGAGATGCATCTAGATCTTTCTTTGCGGACTGACAAGCCGGCATACTTCACATAGTCATTAAAGTTAATGATTTAATATTGGCTAGCTGATAAAGTTTAGGATCAGTAAGATGTTTTTAAAGACATAATTTAAATGGGTGCATTGATCAAAGGTGATTGTAAAGACATTAAACATTACAAATGATTTCAGTTTCAACGAAATGCTGTTTTCATGAAGTCATGAAAAAAATTCATTGTCATGGTTTCCACAAAAAATATTAAGTAGCACAATATTTGATAATGATATAAATGTTTCTTGAGCAGCAAATCGGCATATTATACTGATTTCTGAAGATCATGTGACACTGAAGACTGGAGTTACGATGCTGAATATTCAGCTTTGATCAAAGGAATAAATGACATTTGATCATATGTTCAAATAGAAAACTTATTTTAAATTGTAATAAATATATCGTTTTTGTGTATATCGTTTTGCTTAGCTTGTATAAATCACAATTAGCTCACAGGTGACCCTAACATCACTCATGGTGTGTTTAACTATATAAATGAATAAAAAAGATGAATTAATACAATTATTCATACAAATTAAAGAAAAAAAAGTATCTATTAAAAACCAAGCAGCCGTGATTCTGTAATCGATTCATTGGTAATAATAATAATAATAACACAGGGACTTGTTTGGACAAAATTGGACATCAATTATTTTCAGACTTGGTGTTTTATAAGGCTTGCATTTGTTTATTTTATTGTATTTTTTTTCACTTTGACTTGTCAAAATGTCAAATCTGCATATTTTAGCACATATGGCCAAATGCATGTGGACACCGGAATCACACACCCCATATTTTATTGAATCATTTCCAAACCATCAGTATTAATAAGAAAATGCTCCTTCGTAACAGCATCTTGGATTTTGGAAAGGTTTTTGACTATGCGCTGAAAATCATCTCAGTCATCTCAAAAGTTTTTCGTGCAAGCTAATAATTCCTTTAATGTTTTTCCAAACCACACACTGTAAACCATCTCGAATTATTTAAAATATCGACATAAGCAAGTTTCTCAAGAATGTCAGTGTCCATTAAACATTAATTTTCTCTGGAGCTAAAAGGCTTCACCTGACATAATTAACTTTACAGTAGAGTAGCACGGCTGATTATATACCTCTTGTGATCTAGGTTAACGGTTAAACTTACACGCTTCTTTCATTGTGCTTATGAATACACACTCACGTAACGTGGCTTGAAGCTGTCGTGCATAACTTGATCTCTGTTTATGGAATTGCCATTCATAGAAGCCTACAGTAGTCAAATAAAGGATTGCTGAACCCTGGTGTGTCAAGATCTTTTCTGCATAGCAGCTTCTAGAATAACAGTTTATGCTCTTTTATTCCTCTTGTTCGATTTCCCGTTTCCAAGTTTGTTTTTCTGCTGCATTTTTACTTTAAACAAAGAAAAAACTAAGAACAAGGAACAAGAAATCATATCACCTACCATTTGCATCACAAAAAACAAACACACACGTTCAACTTTATCCAGGGATCATTGTATACAAGACATTGTATATGATATTAAAATATGTTCAAAACAATGTGTCTGATTTGAATCTACTTCAACACTATATTTAGTTACTAGGCTTAGTACATTCATGAATGCGTATTGAAATATAAAAGACAAAACGATGCAAATGAGTAACATGGAAGATTGTGGGATTTGTTTCAGAAGGTGGAAGTGCTTTGTATACATATTAAATATATTTGCCATCCTATTTATGAATATATTTTCAAAGATACTTATTAAATCATTGAAATATGTACACTTTTAAATTCTCAAAATCATACCGGAGACAAAGTATTTTATGTGAATTATATATTTATATATATGATTTTTTTTTAATCAAACCTGTAACATTGGTATATGGAATATTATACAAACATGTTGCATGTTATATAAATTTGAATTATTGAAATTAAATACATTATGCAGGACATTGAATTTCAGAAAACCTGAGACATCAGTTATGTGCTAATGTATTAATATAAATTGTCACATTTTGACAATTTGTGTGTTTTATATTAAATATTGTATAATTTGAAATATATGTAAAAATATATACATTGTGAAACTAACAACAAAGCTGTGGAAATACAATAAAATGTTTTTTGAGTTTTTGAATTCTTGTTAACAGAACTACAAATGGCCATTTTTTTAAGAAAATAAAGGAATAAACTTAAAATAAAGGAATAAACGCTTTGGTCTTTTTGAAGAAATGTTTATTTACAAATACTAATCCATTTTCACTGTAGTTTGTTCATTTCTAGTAATTTTTTATACAAGCAGACCATGCAGTTTGCGTAACCTTCAAGTACAATTAAATATCCTACACCAGACTCCGCCTCCTTTTATCCCAGGAGGTATTATATAAATTAATTCAACATTCACATGTACCAGACAATGCTGTTTCACAGTTTTAAAGTAAACCCTCTACCAAATGCAACTCAAAAAAATAAAAGCTCTTAAGAAATGAAACTCGATGAGCCACTATCATTCAAACATATACTGTAATTTCAGAAATGTACATCATTGCAGCAGAAATAACATGGTCTTGTTTGATGAATCTACTTTGAAAACCTGTAAAGGTATTTGTCCACAAAGGGGCAGTCTAAAACGAAACTGGTGTTTCCTTCTTTTTGGGACAATGGCATTTTTGTCTTGTGAAACAATGTCATAGTTCACCCAAAAATAATTTAAACACCTATCTTTGCTATTTTTTAGTCTATACAGTTGAAGTCAATTGGATCCAAAACAAGACCACTTTGACTTTTACCGCATAGACCAAAAAAAAAAAACTTCCACAGAAGAAAGAAAATCACATAACAACATAATGAGTTAATAATTTGCATCTGGGGTGATATTTTTTGTTTTGATGTTCCAAAACAACTAGTGATAAATTCATCCTTTACACATTATTCACATTATCCAACAAACTGCATACCATGTCATTTGGTACATAAATTAAGTTAAAATATTGTCCACACATCTCCTCAAAAAAGGAGAACTCATTGTCTTCGAGTAAGTTCTCAAAGTTCCTTCATTTCGTTGATGAACAAATTCTGACGTTTTTCCAGATTCATAAAGTCTGGGACTACAAGAAGTCCATTTTCTGCGAACAGATCAAGTCACTGTTGACCAGTTTCCACATGTCTATCAAATCCGGCGGGAGCAGTTTATGCACCACTATCATGCTCTTAAAGAAACACGGCTCCCTGTTGAGTCGACTGGTTTTATTCTTCACCAGCCCAAAGGTTTTGAAAGCGTTGTGCTTTATTGGAGTCACCTTAAGCACCTCCAGACACATTCCAAGAAACACATCGTCGATGGGATAGAGTTCCAGAGTTTCACAAGCTCCGTAGAGTTTCCGAGCCAGAGGACCATCCATCAGGAAACCGCCTCCGCCGGCGTACGGCGGGTAGAGCGTCTTGTTATACAAGGCTTGTGGCATGTAATACTTGTTCTGCTTTTTGCGAATGGGCTTGGCTTTGAAGAGAACGTCGCCGACAAAGAGGTCTTTCAAGTCTTTGCTGACTTCCAGATACTCCAAGATGTTGGGAACGCTGACGAACACGTCGTCATCGCCTTTAAAGATGTAGCGGGTGTTTCCGCAGTAGGTGGAGAACCATTTGAGGAAGTGGATCTCCTTGAGGGTCAGGTTGAAGAAGCTATCCATGAAGTCCCATTGCAGGATATCTCGGTAGATGTAATCCTCGTATTCCAGAAGCTTCTGATGGTTCGCCCGTTCTTCCTCGTTGGAAGACGTTCCCAGAAGGAAAATGAGCTTGATTCGTTTCCCATTGATCACTTGTTCTTTGCCCCAGGTTTGCCGTATGACCTCCCTCCGATCGTACTGGGTTATCACCGACTTGATGACCATCAGCAAGTCTACATCCCCGGCGCACTTCTCCGGGTGATTCATTAAGATGGGGAAGTATCGGCAGTGCCTGTAAAGCAGGAATTCCTTAAAGTTGGCTTCCAGACCCCTGAACCATTCCGTGGAAGGAAAGTTGAGGTTGATGCTGCAGTTGGAGCTGGTGACGTCCCACGTCGTGGGGCCTTGCTTTTGGGTTAATTGTGCCCCTTCTGTGGTGGACTCCACTTTTTGAATGCTCTTCCAGAAGCTGACGCTCATCAAGTTTTTTTTGTCACCTTCCGACAAGAGCTCCATCCGCGCCTGTCTCTCGATTCTGTTGCTCTGGAAGTCTTGCATCGACGAGATGTTTCCTCTCTGGACCACCATTAGCGCGACTACAGCCAGGAAGAACATGAAGCTGATGCGCTTGTAGACCCGCCATCGTTCTCTGGTGGTCATCCTATAGGAAGAAACCAAGAGAAGCGAGAAACATGAACTTGAGCAATATTAAAAACCTTGGTAACACTTTAGTTTAGAGGCCCATAAACTAGTCACTTATTAGTATGCATATTACTAGTACATATGCATGACCATATTTTAGATCCCTTAATCATATTTTATACCTAAACTTAACTACCTTATTAACTATTAATAAGCAGCAAATTAGGGAAAGTCTTAGTTAATAGTGAGAACTGGTCGCCAAACTAAAGTGTTACCAAAACCTTGAAACAAATCGCAATGAATTCCATTCAAATGAGGTTTACTGGAGTACATTTTGTATCTCATATTTGCCTAAAAAAAAATACTACAAAACAAATACTATTATATTTTAACGGGTTGCATTCTTACTACAGATACATATGATCTGAACACATATTTTTTTGTCTATTCAGTTGTGAAAATATTACTATAAAGAGTATTACAAAGTTTGTAGTCAGATGTGATTATATTGTGAATATAAAAATGATTAAAACATGTATTTGATTATTTGAATCCAAAGTATAATATTAAAAAAGTTGTCAAATGAATGTAATGATGTAACATTCTATGTTGTTTGTATACAAAGCAGTTATTTGAATAGTATTATTATTAATATTACTATGTAAATTTAACATGAGAGCGTTATAAAGTGCACTCATATTTTATAATACTGAATGAGATGAGGATATAAACCACATTTGCTGTTGCTTAACCATAGCCATTACGTTATAAGTTTTTATAATATTAAATATTCATATTTGTTTATATATTGTGAACAGTCAGCAAGCTTGTTTTAGGTAATGTAAAGACTAAAATCGTCCAAATATATAGATATATACGAGAACTTTCTCTAGAAAACTGAACGTAACCAAACAAACGCGTACAAAACTCATACTCACATTTTGAGAGAGCACCTTGTCGGTTTTATTTTAAATAAGTCACGTGAAACCGGTCTTCTGCTCTTCAAATGAACGAAAGGGTCTCTTTAGACAATCCTTTGCATTACTGCACCAGAAAAAGCGGACAAAAGACGATAAAAACCCCGAAGCACAATTTCTCTTGAAGATGTGAAAGACATCCCCGAAACGCACGCCAGCTGCTTTTAAAGTGTGTGTGACTCATATGCAAATTAGCAGTGGATGACCCCGCCCACCGCAAATAACATTCTCACACCCAAAGCGAACAGAACCTGCACGTGTTTGACAAGATGTTACATTTCACTATTAAACCACAGCTTTCACAGCAGCCACAACTGAACTAGCGTGGTGGAAATATAGAGGTTCGTTTTGTGTATTGGTAATAACAATATTATAGCCATATGAAGGCCTAATATCATATATCTATCTATCTCTATCTCTCTATCAAAATTCAAAAAAGAAAGTTGACTTTATTGGCATGACTGTAAATTATACAATATGGCCAAAATATTTCATGTTTTGTCTTAACTTCATGTATAAATATACATCCTTTCCTGTCGTTCACAAAAAAAATAATTTGACAGGAGCAATTTAAAATGAGGTAATTGGTTAATAATGTAATAATTAAATGAACATCGCATTAATAGAATATTATAACATCTTATAAGTATTAAACTGTAACACATTTCCTCAGAACGTGTGAACGTTTGATACCACAGTCTTTAACTTACATAGAAATATCTATCTATCTATCTCTCTCTATCTCATCTATCTATCTCTCTCATTCATCTATCTATCTATCTCTCTCTCAGGACTACTCTGGCAAACCTATCTCTCTCTCTATCCTCTCTCTCTCTCTCTCTATCTCTCATCTCTCTCATCTCAGTCTCTGTATCTTTCTGTCCAAAGGAAGCCCTATGTTAACTCAGAAGCGCCGTCTCTCTCTCAGAGGCATCTGGGATCCAATGTACACAGTACACATAGATAGATTGACAGATATATTATCTATATGTGTGTTTCATCTAAAAATGAGTAAAGCTAAAATAATTACTACTTGTATGTATTACTAAATACTAGTTATTATACTTATATTCAATATATTTGTTTATGCTATTCAATCCAAACCTGTGCAAATTTGACTTGTAAAAAAAAAAAGTAACACATTTCTCTAAAATCTACTACACTTAGGTCAGGATTTATTAATAGACGCATGTCAATCAAATACCAAAAGTGTGCACGTCATACACTCCTCCTCCAGTGCATTGTGTGCAAGCACATACTGTATTGTGCCTGCAGCTGAAAATGTTTGAAGAAAGGATTACGAAAGACTTACTCTGTTTGGAAAACCTGCGTCATTTCATGGTACGAGAAGTACTTGTCAGGTTTAGATTTATCTTTAAATAAAGTACAATACAATTCAATTATTATATATGTATATTTCAAAAACTATATTTCCATATAAAATACATATATTTTGACACACAACACACATTTTCCCTAAACGTGCCTTTATGTTAGCCATCCTTATAGTAACGCTTGCAAGCATCAGTAATTATAAAAAGCTAAGGTGGATTTAATTTCTTGGTTTATGCCAAGAAAGATTTCTAGTGCATCGAGTGCGTTTAGCTGTGGCTTATTAATTCACCCCTCACGGACATGAAGTCAAAGGACAATATGAGGAAACCAGCTGCACATGACAGAATGAGTCACCGTCCAGGTGGTCTTAGAGTCGCCTGGCATGGTAGCGGAAAGAAACAAGGACTAGAAACAAGTGTCGTGAAAACAAACAAGACCAGTGAGAGTCAGCAGCAGAGCACAAAATGCAGCAATAATCTGTTTTACATCGAAGTACAGAGGCAAGTTTGAGAGCATGGCTCGGTGAAGGGCCCTCAATGTCAATGGGCTCACGGACACTCCATCAGCCGTGTTTATCTGGAGACGGCGGTGTGCTTTACTGACAACAGACGCCGCTACGAAGAGCCAGCACTTCCCCCTTCCTCAATACAGATCCACTTTCTGGAAGCGAGATGCGTGATTTATGAGTGCTGCTTTTTTGGGTGCTGTAACGTCCTTTGGATGATTTTTACATTTACTTTTTGCTATATGATGTCTATTAAAACACTTTTAATAAATAGCCGTATTCCTATATTTACTCTGTTAAAGAAACCTGTACTTGCAGAACCATTTCTGTGTGTTTCCGTCACCCTCTATTAAGTTTTAATAAAGGTTACTATGGGCACAGACAACAGTTCAGTGCACGTTCAATTCCTAGTTTGACCTTTCGTTTTAAACACTCTGATTACTTGCAGCGGCATTGTTGTCCCCGTGGACTGCGCACAAAGCATGCTTAATCACTGTGGAGACATTCTTGTCAGTAAAAACATGCTTGAGAGAAATCTAAATAAATATCACTTATTAATAGAATTCAATTCAAGTGTATTTGTATAGCGCTTTTTACAAAACAATCATTGTAAATCAGCTTTACACGAAATAGATTTATATATTGCAGAAACTTAATATTATTTAACTTATTCCTAAAATTTGGTAATTCTGTTTATTGTCTGAGTGTTGGCTTCCTCTGAGGGGTTGTCATCATCTCTTCTCAGGTGTTTGGTCATCTCAGATCATTTGAGTGTTGGATCCAGACTGAAGCTTGTGTAATATTAACCCCGTGGCAGAAACAGAGAAACAAATAGAGACATAATTAGCGTAGCTGTTGTTCCATCCAAGCACAAAATTATTTTTCAACCCAAGCTAAAGCATAATAATGTGCGTTTGATGAAATATAACAGATGTTTGGGATACTTTAAAGTAATGCTTACAACATTGCACTCCTAAAAAGTAACACAAGATTATGAGATGCATTATATGATTTTTATGCAGGGCTTGGTTTGTTTTCACACCAAAAAGTAAAATAAACCTCAGGCGGAGAAAGAGTAAATCACGTCTGTACAGCAGAACGCAGGATTTAATCTAGAATAAAAAACAATGAAGCACAATAAAGTAATTTTTGCTTAGAGAGAGTCATCAAATGTCATCAGCAAAGACATTAGTTAATAAAACGGGATGAACATTTGTGTTGTTTAACAGATTTCATTATTGCGGTTTGCAACGAGTTATCACTGTTTTAATTATTTTTGAAATACTGAATCTGTTTTTTGCGATTAAATTAATGCCATTACATTTAGAAAACTACAGTGATCATGACACAGCGCACTTTGCTATTGTAAAAAAGGTACTACAAAAAAAAGAATATTATTACGTTCGCGTTATAGTTACCCCCAACACTTGCAACAAGATTATGAGTATATTATATGAATGCTTAGGGCGTCTTTAACTAGATTTAAACGAGAGTGTGTCTAACCCCGTTAGGAAGGCTACCAGAGTTTGGAGCAAATATGAAAAAGTTCTACCTCCTTTAGCTTTGCTAAATCAAGAGTTTACCTTAGGGCCTTATAGGCAAGTAATAATATTTTTGTAACTGATACGAAACTTAATAGGTAGCCAGTGCAGAGACTGTAAAATTGGGGTAATATGATCATATTTTCTTGACCTGGTAAGGACTCTAGCCGCAGCATTTTGTACTATCTGTAGCTTGTTTATTGAAGATGCAGGACAACCACCTAGCAGTGCATTACAATAGTCCAGTCTAGAGGTCATGAATGCATGAACTAGCTTTTCTGCATCAGAAACAGGTAACATCACAGCTGGGTGATGTTTCTAAGATGGAAGAATGCTGATTTTGTAACATGGGAAATATGATTTTCAAAATATAAGTTGCTGTCTAATACAACACTCAGATTTTAGAATATTTTAATTATGCAAAAAAGTGTGAAAATATGATTTAATTGTGCATTTATTGTGCACAAAATGTTATGAAATGATCCCTAGCAAAACGAAATAGTCAGTCATTCTTTTAATATTCAGTGTTTTACGGGACAGTGTAGAGCAAACAGAAAACGAAGTGGGAGAGAGACGGGGGTGGAATCTGGATTCGAACTCGGGACACTTGTAATGCCATGGCGTTATATGTCGGTGCACTGTCCCCTAGACTATTTGGCGCAATGTAGTCATCCATTTTGTTCCAAAAATATCATTCCGGCCATCAAACCTGATCTCACGAGAAAAGGAAACTATTTTATGCTATGGAAATTGCTCATGAATTTATACAATGTGATTTAAATGAAAACATAACATTAAAAAAAAAGGTAGGCATGAAGTCCCACCCCTAAACCTAACCGTCAGCACAAGCACATTTTATAAAAAATGTACACATTCATACAAATTAGCCACCAATTCACCAAAATGTAACAGTTAAAAAGTGCCAATTGAGAGTGTGTGGGAGGCATACTATGACTGGTTTTCAAGTTAACTGTCAAAACTTTCTTCAATTATACAGACGCAGAGGTCTTGTAAGAGAGGATCTGTGGACAAATAGCATACACAGTCCAGTGTTCTAAGCAGATCTGGGCCACTTGCCTTTGGTCTGTGTTCCACAAAGGAAGAAGATAACATATTTGGCTTTCGCTAAAACAACATAGATGCTTTCCAATGGTCCTTCCTGAGGGGTCTCTGGCTGACGTAAACACACACACACACACACACCACGCACGCACGCACGCACACTTCAGAGATATGTCATGTTTCTGTAAAACCTAAAGCAGAATTGCATTTATTTCCAAGAATACACTGTGATTAAATCCCTGAAAACTGTTGAGCTGAGAGATTTTTCAAGAAAGGTTGATTGAACACCAAAAAGTGTCAGTTATAATATTTTATGTTCCTGTTCCCTTCTTGTTAGATTAGCAATATGCTAACAATAAACTCAATTGGAGTCAAGCCACTCTATGTAAGAAGCACTGTTTTTATGACATTACGGGCTGGTTTCACAGACAGGGTTTAGACTAAGCCAGGATTAGGCCATAGTTCTATTAGGATATTAAAGTAATTTTTATAAACATGCCTTAGAAAAAAACATTACTGGTGTGCATCTTGAGACAAAACAAGGGCAATGACATATTTCAAGATCAATCAGTGCAAGTTTCTTTCAGTTGAAACAGCTCAGATTTACATTTTAGTCTGGGACTAGGCTTAAACCTTGTCCTGTTAAACTAAGGGAAAGAGTTGCCATCTAAAGTGCCCCAAATCGTTTACTTAAGAACTTCATTTTCAGTTCAAGTGCTGCCTTATGGTGCAGGTACACTTCATTTTCTGCATTCTGCTCAGTTTAGTGCACAGTTAAGTGTGCAAGTCATTCAAAGTATACTCCACTGACCGTGAGTGTAGACCGATGCATTTGTCGTATGTGCTCTACCTACCGAGAGGACAGAAAATATGGGCTACGGTGTGCATGGAAATCAGCCAGAGTGCAACACGAACACAGGAAGCAAACATTTGTATATTTTTCATGTTCCACTACATCTAGCGCACAGTTGAGTGCAAGCTAAGTACGGTCCACTGACCATGAGTGAAGACTTATGCATTCAGAGCATATGCCCTTATACAGTGGACTTTGTTTGTTGACTTAGGGTGAATCCCATTTCTCTATCTTACCCCTTCCCCTTCGTCTTACCCCTAGCCCTTGTCCCTCGAAACCGAGTGGTAAGCGCTAGGGGTGAAAACATACCCCTATGAAATGAGACGCCACTTGGTTACTGTTACGTCATCATACATCGTCGCTAGCTGGCTGCTACGTCACCAGAGGCGACAAGTGTTGATCTCAAACTTTCCGTCTAAAAGTGTGTATTTGTCGATTGCGTGGGTTTTAGTGATGTTTTCTCTAGTCAGAGAAATGCGGGACTGTTGTGCAAACCAGCAATGTAACGTTAGCATGGAAAAATAGCGATTTTTAAAAACGTTTCAATTAAGAACATGGTTGCAAATATATATGTAAGTTACAGGACTGTGTAGAGCACAAAACAAGACTGTCGTAATTTTAAATAAATTATTTAAGCCGAAAATACTCTGGATGATCTGGCCGCAGTGTGTTCTGGGTACCCCTTGGTTTCAAGTAAGCTCGCAAAATTCTTGGTTTAAGGGTATCTACCCCTTCCCCTTAGCCCTACCCCTCGATCAAAACCAGAATTGGGACAGCCCTTACTCTCACGTGAACGCGCAAAACTAAGGGGAAGGGGTAAGACAGAGAATTGGGATTCACCCTAAAACTCAAGTCACTCACTCGTGCTCTTGTCTCCGAGCATACCAAATTCAAGACATCAGTGGACTGTGCTGATGACAAAACTTATGCTGCAAGAACTGTTCTTAAAAAATTAACTTAATACAATCCACAATTGACAGATTTTGTAAGTGTGGACTACCTAGTGGACCTTTTTTCAACACTAGGGATGCAAACGTTGTGCATGGATACCAACCGACTGTGCTGATGATAAAATTGAATCACGTGGACCATCCGCTAGTTGGAAGACGAACATGGGAATTTGAGTGGAGGCTGAAATATTTGGCACATGTGCACTATCCAGTTGACATTTGTTTTCTAACATTCAAATCACATGTGCATGCATTGTTGTCCATGAGGATACAAAATTCAGGCTGCATGCACTGACATCAGTAGACTTTCTTGATGCCAAAATTTGCATTAGACAGACTGAGCCTGGGATGATATGTCTCCATGAGCAGTGCTGGAGATCCTTGGCGTTAACATTTCCACTGTGAGAGTGGACTGATGCATTCTACAGACTGCCCGTCTCAAAACCCACACTTGTGGTCTTTGCATTTGAGCACTTAACTACTTACTTAACATATTTCCTGTAGTTGGCTCAAGTGTTCAAGTGGGTGTGAAGACTGCAAGTCAGACTATTCAATGGGACACACTTATAATGCTGTAAAAATGTAATGCAAGTAAGTACACACTTTCTAATTTGCACTTTCCGATAAACTACTAAATGTATATGTAGTTGTCCCTTAAAACAGACAACACAGTTTAGTAATTGTGGTGCTTCTAATGGAGTGATAAAAACAGTAGTAAATGATCAAAATAAACGTACTCATCTTTTCACCAATAAAACAATACAACACGTTACAATTTTAATTAACATAAAATGGAAGGTTTCCCTGACATCTTGTGATTTCAGGGCATGTGAGTCCCTGAACATGATGCACACGGGTAGAGCGTGCGTTAAAGGTCCCGAGTTGAGGCATTTTGAAGACCTGGGGCAGTTTTGTGCACGCACTTCCTGTTGTGGACACACTCTCTCAAGTGCCCAAGACCACAAAAGTGGTATTTGGACAGGCCCCGTGTGTGTTGATGCCAGAATTTGCATTACACAGGCTGAGGGGGAGCAGAACACGGACACGGGAAGTATACTTTGGCTGCATATTAAAGTATTAGTTCACTTCCAGAATAAAATAAAAAATTCCTGGTAATTTACTCACCCCCATGCCATCCAAGATGTCCATGTCCTCAGTCAGTCGAAAAGAAATTAAGATTTTTGAGGAAAACATTTTCTCCGTATATTGGACTTCAATGGTGGCCAATGGGTTGAAGGTCCAAATTGCAGTTTCAATGCAGCTTCAAGGGGCTCTACATGACCCCAGTCGAGGAATAAGTGTCTTATCTAGCGAAACGATTACAGTGCAGGTCCACAACTTCACTCATTACGTAGTCACGTTGGAAAAGTCACGCATGACATAAGCGGAAGTACTTACCCAGCGTTTACAAAGCAAATGTGAAAAGACAATCAAATGCTCTTTACAAAAAAAAAGTAAAAATGATGTTGGACAATTTTTGACGTTGGAGGAGAAAAGTTCTACTTCTGTCTTTTACATGTGACCTTTTCAGCGTGATTTCGTAATGTGTAAAGTTGTGGACATGCATCACAGAGCTAGTGCATGATGAGCATTTATGGTTAAAAAGTCTATACATTTTAATTTTTTTTTTGAAAATGACTGATCGTTTCGCTACACAAGACCCTTCTTCCTCGACTGGGATCGTGTAGAGGCCTTTGAAGCGGCATTGAAACTGCAATTTGGACCTTTAACCTGTTGGTCCTCTTTGAAGTCCACTATATGGAGAAAAATCCTATAATGTTTTCCTCAAAAACCTTGATTTATTTTCGACTGAAGAAAGAAAGACATGACCATCTTGGATGACATGGGGCGAGTAAATTATCAGGAAAGTTTTATTCTGGAAGTGAATTAATAGAAAGGATACTTCAAAGAATTCTTAGTAAAACTGATATTACCATGACGTATGCACAAAGATATACAAACCTTGTATAAAACAAGTAATATGAGTTTCACATGATAGCCATTGCACAAAATATTGTGTATTTTAATATGCCAAAAATGCTTTGAGCAATTCAATATCCAGGCCCGAAACTACTTTAAACAACGCAAGGTGCGATTCCACTATAGTACAAGACAATGTTTTTAATGAATCTGGTATGAGGTGACAGTTTAATACGGTTTCACATAAACACTCTGAACTTAAGGTTAAACATGCATTCATCTGCATCGCTTTGCCTGCACGCAGGGTTGTCACAATGCCAAGACCTGCAGGAAATCTGCAAATGCAAGGTACAACACAGCTGAGGATTCAGATGTTTGGTACTCCATCATGCCGAGCTCAAAACAGCTCAGCTTGAAACATAAAAACATGTCCCGAGAGCTCGTCCCCCCGTGGACATGTCTAACCTCACCAGAAAATCTGTTCCAAAGAGCACAGTGTTCTGTAAGCAGGGCCGTTTCCTCTAGACGGACACTGCCATGCTTTAACTAACTCGACATCTCCGGATCTAGTAACTCTGCAGCCTTGCTTTAGGATCTGCTAAGACCAGCTTTATCCACCGTTAACAACAAATCACTTGCTCTTTGATGGTTTCCTTTGGACTTCCTCATTCCCAAGGGGCTGATTGGACGACATAATCTGTAGGGCACACTCACGTCTGCCAATAGTTGGTTGCAAAGGAGGTGTTGTTTTGGGGGACAGAAACAGAGGGACTTATGGTCCAAATATGGTCCACTTTCAGGCCAAGGGTGGAAGGGGCAGGAAAAATCCCCCTGAAGCACAGGATGCACATGGACAGACCATGACAGCTAGAATAAAGCAGGATATGGAGAGAGAACGAAAGGAAGAGAGGATTGTAGGACACAGCTGAAGTTAGATTAAATCATTCCTGTTTTGCAGGGCTGTTTTTGTGTCCCGTTGTTGTAGTGCACATCCAGGAAGCTGGAGAAACAGTGCTGTCGTCAGAGCTGTTGACTGGTAGATAGCAAAACACCTGCCAAATAAAACACATTAGTCACTTTAGTTAAACTACATTTACTGGAGAAAATGTGAGTGGACTTTACTTTCTGCCATGATAGGTTGTCAGTGCATTGCAATGCAGATGTTAGGGTCTTCTGGGTGGTTGCTAATGTTGGGATGTGCTATACGGTTGGTAGGGTCATTGTTAGGTTGTTCTGGGTGAATGTTATAACATTGCTATGCAGCAGGGGCGTTTCCTCTGAGGAGGCAAGGGAGGTAGTGCCTCCTCAAAATATTGGATGAGGAAAAATAAAACAACGCCAATATTACAAAATATATAAACCACTTGTTTTTCTAAAGTAACATTGTCCAACAGCAACATCAGCAGGTAAAGCGGTAAAGTCCACGTCTCACCCGAGCCCATTGCGTTTTAACAGACCCCCTAAAGCGTGCAGTGAGTTTTCTGGGGGGTAATTGAGAATGAATAGGGGAAAGTCACTTGAGGAGGCAATGCTTTCATCGTGATATGATTGGATATGACTGGTTATGTTCGGCTGTGATTGGTTCATGTGATAAATCCCAAAAACTATTTAATGGTGTTACTGGGAAGACTAATAAAAAAGTAAACAACTCACACACTTAGGCTATGTTTTCACAAGTGCGTTTTCATAAAAAAAACATGACTTCTTTTCGACCCTCGAAAATGGAGACTTTCGAAATGCTTCAGACCCTGTTTAAGCTTGAAAACTCTGGGGTTACCTTTCAGTGTAAACGGACCAAAACGGAGACTTTTGAAACCGATAGCATGGCTGCCCACATTCACTATGCGTATCCTTGATGACCGTGTATACAATAACATCATGCTCATTGTTTTACCCAAAGATATGTATATGTAGATGCCCCATTCGACTGCTCTAAGCATGTAGATGCGTCCGCCATGTCTCTACCTATACATATCTGGATGAATGGTCATGTGACATGCGTTTTCGGTTGTGTGGTGTTGACGGGAAATTGTTTCTGTAACGCAGTGAAAACGCCAGTGTAGACGCGCTAGTGTAAACAGGGCCTTAGCTATAACCACTGTTATGTCAAAATAAGACTTAAAAACATGATCTGTGGGAGTTTTGAGTGAGAAATCAGCTTGGTGAAATTGAGTAAATCTCCGCGTCTGTGATTCGAAAAATAGTTCAAAGTTAACTATTAAAAAGAATAGCTGTTTACAAATAAAATATGTTTAAATTATTACTGCCTTGAGTTATTATTTTGGAATAAATGTAAAATGCTTAAAAACAGTACCTTAATGAGATTCATACATGGCTTTAATAAATAGAATAATGATTACATTGTTAATGTAAAAATAGATTTGTTTATTTTTAAGTAATGTTTATGGTTTCTTTGCTACTTTGCATGGTTACTGGGCTATTGCTTAGTGGGTGAAGTGTTTGGCTGGTTGTTCAGCACAGTTTTATGCAGTTGCTAAGCAGTTGCTTATTGGCCCGTGTCATGGTTCATGGTCAGGTGGACTTTTTTGCATGTTTTGTAACCCAGCATATGAACCATTAATCACATATTTTATTCAGAAAATGATACTCTGCGTCACTATTGCCCTTTGATCTTATACTCAAACAAGCAAGTTATTATTAGTGCCTTGTAGGGCTGTCACGATATTAGATTTTACATATCACGGTTATTGTGGCTATAAGAATTCACAATATCGATATATCGCGATATCTATCGAAACCTTCGGGGGAGGGGGGTATCATTCAAATTATTTTTTACTTTGTTTATTGAGTTTTTCTTTTTCACCAAATGAACATAAGGATACTGATAAACACAGGGCACAAGACTGTCTTCTCCATCTTCTTTGGAGCTCCTATGAAATAACAAGAGAGAAAATACTGTCAAGTTCAACAGTATGACGAATAAATATTAATGGGAACACTTTACAATAAGAAGTCATTTGTTAGCATTAATGTATTAACTAACAATACATTTATATAATACATTACATTTATGCATTTAGCAGAAGCTTTTATCCAAAGCGACTTACAGTGCATTCAGTTTTTACATTTTATTTTACATAATTATTACACAATTTATTAATCTTTGTTAATGTTAATAAACATACAGTCGTTCATTGTTCATGTTAGTTCACAGTGCATTAATGCTTACAAAAACAACTTGTGATTTTAATAATGCATTAGTAAATGCTGAAATTAACATGAACTAAGATTAATAAATACTGCGGAAGTATTGTTCATTCTTATTTCATGCTAACTAATGTAAACTAATGGACCTAATCGTAAAGTGTTGCCATATTAACATCAAACTGATACTTTAAGTAAAGGGTGGTTATTTCAACAAGTACCGCGTTTTCTTTCCTCGTCTTATTTTTGTATTTGCAATCAATACGGCCAGTGCATAGTAACACTTTATTTCTTTGTTCAAATCTGTTAACAGTTAAGTTGCTACATTAAACTCTGTAAAATGTTAAGCTGGTCGCAGTGCCATGCACTTAATGCCTCGTCAGCGGTCGTTCTAGATGCACATTAAAACTGAATCAGCAGCGCTCTTACTGCATGACTTCAGCGCCGGTGCAACTATAGGTTAAAAAGCTTAAAATACGGGTGCGCAAGTTAACAGGTTAAATATATGAACACAGAAAACCTCTGTTAAAAGATCATTGAAACATTTCCCATTCTATGACTAGTAAAATAATGTCAACTTACTATGATGAACACAGCTCTTCTCGGAGACGCTGCTCTTCTTCTTGTGCGACGGGTGTCAGGGTTAAGGCACAATACTGCCACCTGGAGGTCAACCAGGTACTGGAGTATTTACTTGTTATCATAAGAGTCCTGTTCATTTTTAATATAGCGGTTATCGCCAATACCGGTATATAGTCACACACTAAATTATCACGATATCGATAATTGTTGCTTTGAATATCACGGTTATCGCCAATACCGGTATATCGTCACACACTAAATGATCACGATATCGATAATTGTTGCTTTGAATATCACGGTTACCGCCAATACCGTATATCGTCACACACTAAATGATCACGATATCGATAATTGTTGCTTTGAATATCACGGTTATCGTCAATACTGGTATATCGTCACACACTAGATTAACACGATATTGATAATTGTTGCTTTGAATATCATGGTTATCGTCAATACTGGTATATCGTCACACTAAATTATCACGATATCGATAATTGTTGCTTTGAATATCATGGTTATCGTCAATACTGGTATATCGTCACACACTAAATTAACACGATATCGATAATTGTTGTTTTGAATATCACGGTTATCATCAATACTGGTATATCGTCACACACTAAATTAACACGATATCGATAATTGTTGCTTTGAATATCACGGTTATCGTCAATACCGGTATATCGCGACACTCCTACTGCCTTCATTACATTCATTTACCATTTACTCAAATGCTTCTCTAAGTACTTCTGGAAATCACGCCTCACAAACTGATATTTGAGTCAAACAGGTAAGTATGTGAAATAAGAGAACAAATAAAAGAAAGAGGATTAACAAACCCAAAATAGAAGAATTACAGACGTGAGTTCACTTGAGATTTCAGCCCTGTTGGGCTTCGCTTGCGCAGATGTTCAGGCCAACTGGGGAAATACATGACACACAGTAGGACTTCTCATCTCTGCCAGTTTGATCAAAATATTGTGAAAAAAAATGATTTTTTTATATAGCCAATATACATAAAACGATACAAATAACTTGTCTTAAATATTTAGAAATTACCTTTTTTTGGGGTAGTATTTTGTAGTATGACGCAATGGGACATTTTTGTATAACACCAATGTATTTAATGTACAAAAATATTCACAATTCGTGACTTCAAAGCACAAAACAAACCTAAAATCGCAAACAACATCAATCTGTTAGCTCAATTTTGACCTGTATTAGTTTCCTCTACCAGTTCTATTTTACACAGCACACTCATGCAAAAAAGGGCAATATTACGTTTCATGACTAAAACGTGCACATAAGCGACGACAACAATAAAACGGCATCAAATCACACGCGTGACACGGAAAACAATTCAGCCATTACTGAAAACAGCTTCGTTCTTCTGTTTTTACATCTATCTGTTTCCCCTGAGCGAGGGTGGTCGAGGTTCAAGAGTAACAAAGCAGGAGTGGCACGCCAGACGTTTGGAAGGTGGTGCGATAATGAAAGAACTAGTTGTCATTATTGCTCAAGTGTGTTGTGTTACAGAGGCGCTCTGTGGCAGGGGCTGAAAGGCCCTCCGAAACCACAATCCTCAGCTTTGTTCTCTGTTGGCCTGACCGCGATAAGAAACTTGGATGCTGTTACAGGAAGTTGGATGCTCCTCTGGCGATAGGCTTCTCCTGCTGAAAGCTTCTCTTTTTTCACTTTCTATGCGATTGGTTGCCTGGAAGGTGAAAAGAAGGTATGGGATATTATAAACACTCTCAGCATACTTAGATCTGGTTTAGTCACTCTAATTGGCGGTTAACCCATTTATCCCTAATGAGGGTGGAGGGGAGAATTTGAATAAGAGTATAAGTCAGTCACTGTAAAAGATTATTACATTTACAGATAAACCACGAGATAGGCATGTGATCAATCATCGTCATATTTCAGACAGCTAATTAGATACCAGATACATAATACACATATTTTTAATTATAGCACAGATGCAACAGTATACCATCACGATCATAATAGAAATATTCACATCAAAAATAACAAAGAAATTATTTTTTCCATTGAGAAAAAAATTACTTTTAAGATCAAGCTGTGAAATTGTTTCACAAAAATTATCATTATTTTTCATTTATTTAATTTACTATATTACTACTATAATGCAGTGCCATAACCGCCATAGACAATGATTGATTTTGCTGTCCACCCCAATATTTGACATTCTTGCACTGCTGCACTCCATTACGCAGTACTCTGTTGGTTGTTTAAAAGTGTAAATTTTTCGGCTGATCTGCCTCGGCGGTCTGACAACACACGCCAATATCAAAATGATCGAGATGGCCAATCAAATCAAAGTTGGCGGGGTTTACCGTTCACCGAAGTAGAGCACGAATTCTACTATCACAAGGCGTCAGTTTAAAGTTGAAAGAGAGCGAGGTAATGATGCAAACAACATAGTTTATTTATTAAATGTGGCTGTTTTGAATTGAAAATATAATTTGCGTGATTCATTCTTAATGTGACAAAAAAAAGAATTGCATTTTTGACATTAGACACACACACTCCGAATGATTACTTCTCAACAGGAATTAGACCTAAAATTTGCTTCCCTGTTCTAATTTTATGATTTATTAAAGAAAAAAAATAAACAAAGCATAAAATACTAAATTGTTTTGTTTTAATAAAGTAAACAAAGGCTTTATTAAATTCAAATAAAATTAAAGTGTTAATAAAGTGGCAAGAACAGCACCTCCTCTCTTGTGCTTGATTTGAATTGATATCCTGTGTTTCGGGGCAGCTCAAGCTGTTTCTTATAGCGTTCTGTGAAATAAAGACTGAACGGCGGCTCAAAACTACACCTCCTCAAATTAGTGAGGCTCAGTGTACATAAAGGAATCAGACGCTCCAAACACACGCAATCACTTGTTCTGACAGAGCTCAGTGTTCACCAATGACGTCGAGCCGCCTTCAGATCGCAGAGTCTCCACACAGAATGTTTCCATTTGTATTTTGGTGTGTTTAGTGATTCTGAATAGATCCGTACAGTAGTTTATATACAGTCCCTTGTGCTCCCTGTGGTCTTGTTTGATATGGCAGGTTGACTTCTGCTTATTTGTTAAAGGGATAGTTCTCCCAATAATGAAAATTCGGTCAATAATTACTCACCCTCGTGCCGTTCCAAACCCGTAAGACCTTCGTTCATCTTCGGAACACAAATTAAGATATTTTTGTATAATGGCTTTATTCAACAATTCATCTCCGCCGCGTCATCCGATACATATATTTACGCTTTGATCTGAACTTAAATACAACGTATCCGCGTACAAACACTGCCGCTCAAAAGTTTGGGATCAGTAAGATTTAGTTTTTTTTTTAAAGAAGTTTATTATACTCATCAAGAATGTATCTATTTGATCAAAAATACAGGAAAAAAAATAATTTTGTGACCTATTATTGCAATTTAATATAACAGTTTTCTATTTTAATATACTTTAAAATATAATTGATTGCTTTGATCAAAGCTGTATTTTCAGCATCATTACTCCAGTCTTCAGTGTCACACGATCCTTCAGAAATCATTATAATATGCTGATTTATTTTCAATGTTGGAAACCATTTTTTTGGGACCTGTGATATATATTTTTTTAGGATTCTCTGATTAATAAAAAGTTAAAAAGAACAGCATTTATTTAAAAAAAGCAATACAGTACAATGCTATGTTTTGAGAAATTAATACTTTTATTCAAGTGTGTTACATATTAAAGCAATTGCTCTTTTTAACTTTGGAATCAAATAAGTTAAAAAACAATTTGTCATTTCATGTAATTCATTTCTCAATGATAGAAGCAATTTATTATTTTTGCTGAGATTCGTCCCTCATAGAAGCATGAATTTTTGCTGAGATTCGTCCCTCCAGAAGCGATCGGGTAATGATGTATTATGAGTTCAACAGCCATGTTTTCAGAGGTCTTGACTGATTAGATTGTGGTCTGAACAGACACACTAGCTGCACTTTCCTGTTTGTAACATTACGGTCAGTGAGATAGAAAAGACGGAGCACTTAACAGGAAGTAAACATAATATGGAGCCTTGGCTATGTGTGCATTAGAGAGGAAAATTGATTTTCCAGTAATGCATCTGTAAAGTTCAGCAGCGGGCAGGAAGGAGTAACACCAAATACAACCCAGGCAATACTAACTCCATCTGATTTATGAGACAGAAACACCAGAAAGACAGACAGACCTCACAGTGGACTGATAAAACAATCATTATTAGAGACAGTGAGAAAGAAATGGTGAAAGAAGACATGAGGAGAGAAACAAAGAACGTTATCAAAATAAATCAATGAATCTGCTTCCATTGCCTGATCATACTATTGACTCATTGAATACAGTAAATGTTGACATTGTAAATGTCAAGAGGTAATGCATGTTTTAATTTACTTCAACCATCAAATGAAACACAGCTAAATGCTTTAAATAAATAAAGTAGCAACCACACATAAAATACATGCCTCAGCAACCACACAGCCATGTGTAAGCCAGCCAGACAACACTTGCCCCCCAGAACAGAAGACCCCAGACACTGAGAAACAAGACTAGCAACACTCTGCACAAACACTTCAGACCACCAACAACTCACTGCAACAACTCACAACCAAATAGTAAACCACTCAAAACACTGGCCCTTTGGTATATTGTATTTAGTATTTAAATTGTTATTCATGTTAATCTGAGTATTTTTGTGTTTTCAAAATACATTAAATACTTTTTGCCAATCAACCTCTAAAGTAGACTGGCAGGTCTGAACTAGTTATTACAGGAAACCAGCACTTTCATGAATGACAGCTGCATGACTCCATCTATAATTTTGGTAATGACGTTTTCTGGATTCCTGTAAGGAAATAAGCTATAATACTGCCTTCGTGTGCTATCAAAATGTCCTATTTCAGAAGTCCTGATTACAAGCTTGTCACATTCAAGAGCTTTGCTGTTGGAAAGAATAGAAATCGAGGAGGATGCCAGGTTTCCTGGGAAAATCTTATTTAAGATATTTAATTTCAAATAAAATGTATCATCCCATTTGTTGACAACAATATCATCATTCACAGTGCTATCTGTATAGTTAGCTTGTTGATGATTCTGGATTTTCAGTTAAATACATGCTGTGTATAAACCATACATAATGCTTGAAATGGTTATTGCACTACTATGTGCACGACTTTAACATTAAAACAAGGTGATCTTGCGTTTGTGGGGAAAAAAGCACCTGTCCCAGCAGGTAAATAAAAAGAGCACTAGCAAGGGGAACATAGCATTAGCACTAGTCAGTCTTGTTTTGTTTGGTCAGATTTTGGTTTTATCAACTAGATAATCAAATATGTTTGTTAAACTTTAATCATTACTGCTTGCTATGCCAATACAACAATATATATGTCAGCGATGATATAAAGTGTAAATCGATTGAGCTTTTTCTATATCGTTTATATATCATCATGGTATGCAAATAAATCTGTGGAGCTTTTAGTGGGCAGGAGCGATTGATACGTCAGAGAGCGATAAAGAAACATGGATAAATGAGTAATAAGCAGCTTTCTGTGTACCCCAAGACAAAGATAACTATAACGCTAATAATAAATGTTCTAAGGGCATACTCGCACTAGGCACAGTTGCCTTGTACTAAAGCCCAAGCGCGATTGTCCTTTCGCTAACAGACAGATATCATAGGATTACTACAGACGCAGCTGAGGTTAATGGTGGCATTTGCAGCTTTACTCACAAACTACAATACATGTTCAACAATAAGATGAGAACCATATCCATTGTAAATCTAAGGGTGAATCCCAATTCTCTGTCTTACCCCTTCCCCTTAGTTTTGCACGTTCACGTGAGAGTAAGGGCTGTCCCAATTCTCGTTTTGCTCGAGGGGTAGGGGTAAGGGGAAGGGGTAAATACCCCTTAAAACCAAGAATTTTCGCGAGCTTACTTGAAACCAAGGGGTACCCAGAACACACTGCGGCCAGTGTGTGGTGAGATCATCCAGAGAGTCCCATAAATGTAAGTATTTTCGGCTTAAATAATTTATTTAAAAACTACGACAGGTTTGTTTTGTGCTCTACACAGTCCTGTACATATATATTTGCAACCATGTTCTTAATTGAAACGTTTTTAAAAATCGCTATAATCAAAATTTAAAAGTGTGATTTCAAAGTAGTAATACAGATTTTTGCTGTCAAAATTATAACAATAGCGCATACAAAAATAGTAAATGAACCGTTCCATGCTCCGGCGCGGTTAGAGATCACACTACATGTGCACCACACCCGAGCCACCTCTTCAAGCGGGCCAGGGTTAAAAGAAACACACTGGATATGGTACAGAGCAGTCACACTTGTGAAATAAACTGGACTTTGGGGGTCAATCGTGCTCAAGCACGGATCAGATCCCTTAGTGTGAGTACATCCTAAATCTAATAGCAGATAGCACACCGCAACTATAACCATAACAGCACAAAAAATTAAGAATGATAAAAAACACTGACAGCCAATCGGAATCATTTCTGCTTTAAAGAGCTTGAGCATTTAAAGTGAGAGATGGCACAACTGCATTGTATACTTAGAATACACTAATATATTTATCTTTATAATTATCGTTCTTGGTGTAAACAGGCCTTAATAGTGTTACTTCACTGGATGGCCAATTTCAAATGTATTTTGTGTATTTTCAAAATACCGTATTTGTATTTAAATACATTTTCCCACACAGTATTTTGTATTTTTATTTTAAATACATTTTGATGTATTTGTGCCCATCTCTGGTAGCAACAACCCAGGACAACCTGATAACTATTTAGAAAGCTCTATAAATTACCTGCCACTTTACACCTTAGAAATCAAGAACGCCTTAGCAGCCTCCCACAACACCATATCAGTTACCCATAATGTCCTATCAACCCCCTAGCAACAAACAAATCACCCTACCAACCAACCAGAACCCCCGTCAATCACTCAGAGCGTCCTAGCCACCATCCAAAACACTGTAGCAACAACTTAACAAGAACCCAGAATACCCAGAACCCCCTAGCAATCACACAGAACACCTCAAATGCCTAAACATATTCCAGAACACCCTAGCAACCACCCCAAACAAGGTACAAATCCAGAACACCCAAGCAACCACCCAAAACACTGTAGCAACCACCCAGAAAAATCTAGCAATCATCCAAACCATGTAGGAGAACATCTAAAAGACCATAGCAAGTAGCAACTACCTAAAAAGAACACAGAACACCCTATCGATCACCCAAGACACCCTAACAACCACCCAGAACATCTTAAACACCTACAAACATTCCAGAACACCCTAGTAACCACCCAAACACTGTAACAATCCAAAACACCTTAACAACCACCAGACACTGTAGCAGAACACCTAAAAGACCATAGCAACTACCTAAAAAGAACACAGAACACCCTATCGATCACCCAAGACACCCTAACAACCACCCAGAACATCTTAAACACCTAAAAACATTCCAGAACACCCTAGTAACCACCCAAACACTGTAACAATCCAGAACACCTTAAACACCAAAAAACATTCCAGAACACCCTAGTAACCACCCAAACACTGTAACAATCCAGAACACTTTAAACACCTAAAAAAATTTCAGAACACCGTAGTAACCACCCAACACTGTAACAATCCAGAACACCTTAGCAACCAACCAGACACTGTAGCAGAACACCGAAAACACCATAGCAAGAACCTACTATCAATCACCAAAATGCCCTACCACCAAACTAAACACCCTTCCAACCACCAAGAACACCCTATCGATCACCCTGAATTCATCAGCAACAACTTAGAACACCTTAGCAACCACCCAGAATTATTTAACACCGAAAGACATTCCAGAAAAGCCTAGCAACCACCCCAAACATGGTAACAACAATCCAGAACATCCCAAAACATCACATCAATGATCCAAAATGCCCTAGAAACAAACACCTTTCCAACCATCAAGAACACTCTATTAATCCCCCTGAATTCATCAGCAACAACTTAGAACACCTTAGCAACCAACCAGAACACCTTAAAGACCTAAAAACATTCCAGAATACCCTAACCACCCTAGCAACAGCCCAAATACCCTAGCAACCACCACAATGCCCTAACAAGCATTACAGAACACCTTAGAAACTACCGAAAAACTGTAACAGCCACCTAGCAACAGTCCAGATCCTAGCAACCACATATAAACAACTGAGAATGCCCTGGGAACCACCCAGAAGACTAATAAGAATTGGTACACACTAGGTTTAGAGGAAAACTCATTTTGGTTGAAAGTGTCTGGTGAATTAATAAATGTATTTATGTACAAATTGTGTTAATTCCGCAGAAGAGAACCCAAATCGGATTAGAATTAAATGATGACTTATATTATTTGGGTTATAGCTGTCTAAGTGTAACTTGTTAAACCAAGTCCCTTCACTTTGATCAGCTAACTGAAATGAAACGTTAATGCATATGTTAAGACGTCTTAGAATCCCCAAGACACACGATGGTTTGACGTAACAACACACTCAGCTGTCCTGCAGCTGTTCTTCATACTGCTTGACATCTGTTCCAATAAAAACAAGAACAAATGACTGAATGAGAGTCAACAAATAAAGACACATTAAAGTGTTCCCTTATCTCAAGTCAAACATCTTCATATTTGCATGTATAGTAATTTCTTTCTTTTTTCTTCTTACTATTGACTGTCTTAAAGCCTTTGAGATTACACTACTATTTATAAAACTGCACTTTATTATTTAATTTAGTCTTCACTTAGTGTAAAATAATCTGAGCCTAAACTGTTAACAACTTCTCTAGCCCAATATTTGCCATGTGGAATCCAATACTCTGGGAACACTGGTTGACCTAAACTACAAGATTTCCATTAAACCGGTTCCTTTCATTGTTCAAATGTTATTTATATGGAGCTCAAATACAAGCACAAGGAGCAACATGTTTTATGAAGAACATGAGACAAACAATCCCTCACAAGAAAAAAAACAAAAAGACCGGTTTTGGTTGTCACACAAATTTATACTATATTGGCATGTAAAAATACACCACATTTTGTACGGCGCTCATTATTTGCAGGGTTGAACTTCATATTTCCTCTCTGTAAATACAATTATGTGTAAATGTACAAAACATTTATTAGTGTTAAAAAGCTAAAATAAAAGACTAAAAATCCAATTTTATTTAAATATACTAGCTCAGTGAATCAAAAGTGAACAGAACAACCAGTGTAGTCTGATTCCTGGCTCTTTTTATTGAATCATAAGCATAAAACACCATTAGTCTGAATCCTGAACTAATGAATCTTATAATTTGGTTATTTTTGGTTGAATCAAATGCATACATTGCAATAGTGTTGCTAAGTCCTCGGTTATCGGGCTACAGTTTTTTTTAAGACGGCTGGCTGAAGCAAAATACCCCTCCCTCCTGCTAAACAATTTTGACTGTTTGGTTTTGATAGTCTTTTCCCCCTGGAATGTGATTGGGTTCGTTTTGAATACCAGTTAGGTTGGTTTTGTTACGCAGCCTTGGCAACCCTGCATTACAACTTGTGTCATCTGATTATTACACAAATTACGCATATTATGATTAATTTTGAGTGTAGTATTTTATTAAATTGAATAAATCAAATGTTACCGGATTTTTTAATTGTATAGCTTGTTTTATTATGAATTATTTAATGTACTGTCAAGGTTTGCATTTATTTTGCGTCTAAAAAATACTTTTATATGTATTAGTTTAAGTAAGGAATAATTGACGAAGGGCCGTTGATTAATTAGAAAATAATGCACACCTGAGGTCGCTATGCGGTTACACCTCGGGATGTGCATTATTTTCTAAGAATTCAATGGACCGAAGTCAATTATTCCACTTATACTATGGTTACCACACCTCAAAACATCGATAAGATGATACCTTTAGCTTCGTAAAATTACGATTGAACCCCTGATGTCACATTAATTATATTAACGATCTCCTTGCTACGTTTCTGAGCCTTGATCGTGTTAGGATCCTTGCTGTATATGGGAGGAACAGAGAGCTCTCAGAATGCATCAGAAATATCTTAATTTGTGTTCCGAAGATGAACGAAGGTCTTACGGGTTTGGAACGACATGAGGGTGAACAATTAATGAGAGAATACAAATTTTTGAGTGAACTATCCCTTTAAGGACAAACAGAGTAATGTGAACCGGAACTGTTAGCGACAGTCTTTAACCGTAGTAAAATAACGGTAAGGAATGGCCTGTCATGGTGTATAAGAGCCCACAACTATGACACACAACATATGGTACACATGATAATACAATATATATATATATATATAACAAAGGCGTGTTGACCTAAACTGTGCACATACAAAATGTCAATCAACCATCGGATTTCAATTTCGCAAGGTTAGTCTTCAAACATGGGTGGGATTGGTGTGTGATCCCATAGATAAGATAAATACATACAAGTTTTGTTTGAGAGTGTTTGTTTTGATGGGGAAGTCGAGTGAAATACTCACTCTGTTGGCTGGGCCGCCCGCCGGAGCCCCCCGACGAACCGGGCCTGCTGCCGCTCTGCTGGGGCTCGCTGTAGGAGAACTGGGGGGCCAGCGGGGGCAGACGAGACCTGCCAGCACTGCCTGCGTCACTGTCAGGGGTGCGAGGAATCTTAGGGTGGCTTGCAAAGCCCACATTCTGGCCACTAGAAAGGAAATAATGAATGATACCAAGTTTACATTTAAACGTTGCCTTCGTCCAGTGCTGCTAAGAGTGATTTGCAGACTATAGCTTCTCAATCAAATATATCTAGTTGAAGGATTTATAGACATTTTATTGTAACACACAATATACTGTATATATATATATATATATATATATAGTGTATGTATGTGCAGGGTTCTTAAGGCTATTTTGTGTATACAGTTTAGCTAAAAATATGGAAATGGTATTTTAGCTTAATAAAGCTAAACATTAACTTGACAATTTGCACAAGTTAAACCATTTCAGCAACTCAAAATGTATTTCAACAACCTACAGAGTGTAAAAAAAGACTTATTTTACTGATCGTGTGTGTGTAAATGTTTTCAAAGAATGAGGCAGGAAATATATTATTTGTAGCTTTCCATACAATGTTAACAGTTCAAGTATTTCTCATATTCCAAACCGTTTTCTGTTAAGCCCAAATTATACTTAAGTTTAGATGTGACATGCTCAGCATCCTCATCTTGCGGCTGTGCTCTTTTTTATCCAGCTGTTATGAGTTTCTTGCAATTGCTAGTTTATGTGTCATTATTCTAACTTTTCAGAATATGCATTGGTGAAGCATTGGTATCTTTGTCTCCATATTTGAGTTTGTTCCTATCCTGTTATAGTGCTCCTTGTGGCAATTTTGAGAATGCAACACGTACTTAAAGGATTAGTTCAGTTTCAAATTAACATTTCCTGATAATTTACTCACCTCCATGTCATCCAAGATGTTTATGCATTTCTTTTTTTTCAGTCGAAAAGAAAGTAAGGTTATTTTTCTCCATATACTGAACTTCAATGGACTCCAAACGGTTGATGGTCAAAATTACAGTTTCAGTGCAGCTTCAAAGGGCTATAAACGATACCAGACGATGAATAAGGGTCTTACCTAGCGAAACGATTGGTCATAAAAAAACTAAAACAAACCTGTATATGCTTTATAAACACAAATGCTCGCCTTGCTCTGTTCTGCGATGCGTGTTCATGACTTCTCGTAATACGTAGAAAAGGTCACGCTTGACGTAGGCTCCCTCTCATCTTCTCCTCCAAGTTCAAAATCGTCCGACATCGTTGTTACCCTTTTTTTTTTTACGGCGTTTGACTTAGTATTTGCACGTTTAACTTGTAAACACTGACTCGGTACTTCCGACTTTCGAGAAGCGTGACCTTTTCAACGTATTATAAGCTCATAGCTTATATTTCAGCTTATATGCTCAATTTGGCAGTTTTTCTGCTGAATGTGGTTAAAATTTAAGCTTTATACAAGAAAATGCGATGCACGTGTTCACAGGGCCATTCCATCTACGGGTCTCCAGGAGTCAGGTTGGACAGGGATTTGGGAAGGAAGGGACCTGAATCAGCCCATTGTTTAGCAGTTGTTTAATTCTCATGAAAATGTCGGTTCTGTGGCATTGCTAACTCGAGGTTCGATGCCACGCTCCCACCCCCAAATTCCTCTGGTCTCTCTCCATGATTGCTGCCTTCCAGAGTCAAGTTACAGCCTGTGACACACTTGATAACACTGGATCCTGTGGGCCTTTACATTTTGGATATGTCTTGCCACAGTGAGCATGGAATGTCGCACCCGGATCCTTAAACCTCTTGGTAATGTAACTCAGTTGTGGAAGATCCCGAGATGGGTAATTTTGGGCTAAAAATACATGGAATGTGCAGCAAACCCACCTGTACGAGTGGCCATTGTTGTTATTTGGGCCTGGTGGAGGTACACGTCTTTCTGGGGACCCCATGAGCCCTGATTCCACAGAGGAACGCCAGCATTCCGAATCGGTTGCTGATTGAAGAAAGACCAAAAGATGTCACACACACACACACACACACACACACACCTCACACACGGTTGACATCATTAACACACACACGCCACAGTGAAGGACCTGAGAGCTGTTTACTTTACAAGGAAATGCAAAGTAGTCTAGGAGATATGTGCTATATGGTTACTGTTCATAAGGAAATTGAATAATAATATCTAATAACAGAGAAAGTCAAAGAGAAATAAATGAAACGGGAGCCCCCTAATTTGAATGATATTCATTTTAAAGAGACTGAGGAGTTTTGCAAAGCTAATTCTTATAATTCTTAATGATGTTTATCTTTTTTTTAATTGCACACTATTTTCAGTGTTTGTAACCGCAAACAGCTTTGAACATGGCTCATCCAATAAGACTGTAGAAGCAGAACTATCAATTTTAAGGTGACTTATTAAAGTCATAAATCCCATATATGTACTTCCTGCATTGACCACATTTGCCAAGTTCAACTATTCAACCCTGAAACCAAAGTCATTAAAACAATCGAACATTCAGCCCGGTTACCAAAGGCATTAAAATGATCAAACATTCAACCATGTTACCAAAGTTAGAAAAATGATCACACATTTAGCCCTGTAACCAACCGGTTCTGTGATTAGTAGTAAATCTCCATCACCTGTTTTCAGATGGAGCAGCATTTACTAAACAGTGCCGTAGTTCTCTGAAAAGCTATGCAAAAAAAAATAAAAATCAGAATACAGAATAAGGCACGCAACATACACTGACCAAAATTTTAAACGTAACACTTTTGTTTTTGCCCCCATTTTTCATGAGCTGAACTTAAAGATCTAAGACTTTTTGTATGTACACATAAGGCCCATTTCTCTCAAATATTGTTCATAAATCTGTCTAAATCTGTGTTAGCCTTTTATTGTGGCCAGCCTAAGGTATACCTGTGCAATAATCATGCTGTCTATTCAGCATCTTGATATGCCACACCTGTGAGGTGGATGGATTATCTCGGCAAAGGAGAAGTGCTCACTAACACAGATTTAGACAGATTTGTGAACAATATTTGAGAGAAATAGGCCTTTTGTGTACATAGAAAAAGCCTTAGATCTTTAAGTTCAGCTCATGAAAAATGCATTCATAATTTTGGTCAGTGTATTTCATAGTATTCTAAGCAGTGATAAAGACTATGTCGATTAGCATTGCATTATTATATACTTTATTATTATGAAAATTATAATAAGATGAACTCAGATAAATCATATATTGTCGTAGTCATGTGTTTATTAGTCACGTTGAATCAATGAAAGCACTTAAATCTTCGGTTTATTCAGCTGCAGCGGTAGGCATTTGCTGGACTTCTTCTGCGGGGTGTATTTGGAGTTTCTCTAGCCTTCTGATGGAGATTTACTGCTGATGCTTAGCAGAACCGTGCTTAACTGAAAGATATGCATGAAAATCACAGATTCTGTCTAATAACGGTTTCGATTTCATTTCGATTTATCATGCAGCCCTTTACCAAATCATGTTATCAGTAATTTAAATGATCAAACATACAAACCAATTACCAAAGTCATTAAACAATCAGATATTCAACCCTGTTACCAAAAGCATTAACACAATCAATCATTTGGCCCTGTAACCAAAGTTATAAAAAAATTACCAAACATTCAGCCCTGTTACCAGAGCCGGCGCCTGGGCTCCTACATCAGGGGGGCATTTGAATTTCTAGGGGGGTGGGGTACAAAACACGTTGTATGTGTGCGTGAGTGTGTGTGTGTGTGGGGGGGGGGTCCGAGTGGGAAGCGTCCAATCTGTGATCGCGTTCAGTTGCTGACGCTTGTTAAAGCGTGCACTGTTTTATCGGTTTCACTTTCGCTTTCGAAATCGATCACAAGTCATTAAAAACAACTTTCAGAATTAAAGATCAAATACCCAGCCATTACCAAAATTAATAAAGCAATTAAACATTCATCTGTTACCAAAATGTATACAAAACGACCAAACATTTAACCAATAACAAAATTATGAAGATTACCAAAGTCATCAAAAAATATAATTTCCCCCTTAATTTACATGGGGATTTTAATTATATCAACTAGGGATGCAACGTTACAATTTTTCAGAGCCGATCCGATCCCGAAAAATCTGAGGATCGGCAGATACCGATCCAATCCAATCCAGCAGAGTTTTTTTTTTTTTTTAAATCAATGTAGAATTTCTATACTTCTCTGTGTTGACCTGTTGATTCTTCAAGTGCTGGGTATGCAGCCCAAAAGTGGGTCGCGAGACCGTTCTGAGTGGGTCGTGGATTGTATACAGCCAAAGAAACGACATCAACAAAAAACGTAATACTAAATGCTTTTCTGATGCGAGACTTTTATTTTAAAAGACGTGCATGAAAGCTGTTGACACTTCTGTCAGATGCAGTTTAAGTAAAAAAAGAGTGCCTGAGAAAAAGGCGCTGTCCCGATTCAGTATCTGCGGTCAGATGAGATGTTGACAGGTTTCATGTCAGTGTCATTATTCTATCAATATTTTCGTAACTTATGAAATAAAAAAGTCTCTCACCTCAGAAAAAACGAACTGTCCTGTTAGATGTTGCTGGTAGCACGCACTCTTCTATAGCACGCGCGAACGCGGCGCCGCGTTCACTAAAGCGCAGAAACTATATATAAAAGTATATATACATATGTACTGCGTGTGTTAGCTGGGAAACTAATAAAACTAATATATAATTTTTGATTTTATAACAAAAATACTATTTTTGCTCTTTTCACACATTGCTCTTTGTATTGTAAAATAAATGTATATATAAATATATACTATAAAATAAAAATATATATATTTTAAATGTATAGCACAGTAATAAGGCAGCAACATATGATAAATAGGACAGAACAAGATAGATTATTATCTTTCATTACACAAAAGTATTATAAAACGAAAGGCTCAATACAGAGCGGCATAAAGCGCATCCCGTGCGCAGAATGATGCTCTTGAAACAACACGGAGTCACAGGCTGCCCCTGAGTCCACATAGAAAATAAAAGTACATAGGGAAGAGATATTGATAAGTAGTGTATTAAACCTGTGCGTTAGTTTATTTAGCCTTTTCTTTTAACAGTTTTAAGTAAAGTTACTGTGCGCTCTTGAAGAGAGTTTGACTAGTAACCGAATGCAACGCACAGTTTGAATGCCGAACTGAGGATGACAGACAGGCAGCACAGCGGAGAGAAGACTTTACGTGAACTTGAATTTAATTAACGACTTAAATATTCATCTGTACCTCAGATTAAACCATGGAACAGCTTCAGAACACTTGAAATATAGTGCACGGAAACTTTATGATGCTTTTGTGGCTTTCGTGGGGCTTAACAACAACACGTAATAGTATACGCACAACATCGAATTTAGATCAGTCTCGTCTGACCGATATCCGATCCGCAGAAAATGACCGGAGCCGATACCGATCCTGAGTATCGGATCGATGCATCCCTAATATCAACAGTCCTGCTCGACTATTTGCACTAATTTTCTTTGTTACATTTGATTTATTATTTACTTTTTTCAATTATCCACATCAGAGTTTTAAACTCTATTTAGATGTCACAAGTTTTAATAACAGGGCTGAACAAAATTGCACATCTGATACTAATTCAAAAGAAAAGAAAATACCTTGAGGCAAACAAACACAATTTTCTACCTATGCACATGATTACCTATGTTTCAGAGGAAACAATTATGAAAGATGACAACATATAGACGACTAAAGCACTTCACTGGCTTTGTCTGATATTGTGCTTGTATGGTAGCGTTCTCAGACAGACCCTCGCCTGCAGGCACTGAAACCCACAAAGTGATTTCATCAGGCGGAGCATTTGGAACGGAAGTGAGAGGACCATGAAAGCACAGTCCAGGCTAAAGGCCTCGGAAATTGAATCATTTCAGAGAAACATTGAATATTTATTAAAGATGGAACTGTGATCTCATCTTTATGAAGGGTTACAAAACAATGACATCAGACAATAGGATATAAAATAACATTATAAAAAGCCCAACTTTTGAGCTGGATGAAAAAGGATGTAGCCTAAATCAATGTGAAAAAGCTATTTAAGATGTGCTGGAGTACATATTTAAATATTTGTCAGTCGAACGTCACACATACCTAATGTTTGGTGGATGTATTCTGCAGTACTGGGGCGGCTGCCGGTGCGAGTAGGTGGGCGGGAACTAAAGCGAGAATGGGCGGGGCTATCGTCACTTCTCTGTCGGGTAACAACGTAGACTCCATCCCCACCAGCTCTGCAGAGACACATGTACAAATGCACATAACAACACGCCCAAAGTGTTTAAGCAAAATTAATGAAACGCTGAAAATTCAAAGTTAGGAAATTCAGAAACAACATCCGTGATGGCAAAATGATGGTTCCTCTAGCTAGTAAAAAAACACAATTCAAGGATAAAATAAATTAATATACAAATGTTTAGCTATTTCTCGAGGCTTAAATGGCATCTATTCAACTTTGTCTACTTCAAGTCCTTTAGAGATAGTAGTATATTATCTTGTTCAATTTTTATATTATCCAAAGGTTTGGATACATTTGATATCCAAAGGCTCGAATAAGTTCTCAACTCATCTCAAGGGCATAATCACAATGTTGTGTTCTTTCATTCACAACATTTCAAAGGACCAAAGATAAAACATTGAGAGTGACGCAACCAATTGTCTGCAGTAGTTCCCATAACTATTCCATATGCTTCAGTAGAAACAATGAGGATATATCCAACTGTGGATGGAGTCTTGCATATCCTGCTTGCACATTAACATTACTTGACTTAAGGGCAGAACTATTGACTTCTCCGCAGTGTTCATGACAAGGACAAAGATAAAAATAGAAACATTTGCACTTCTGCTGCAGGCAAGAGTCACTGTGTTGGTAATATCTTGTATAATCATCTAATTTTAACATGCCTTCTATGTCAACACCTCAATTACTAAAACAATTATAAATAATTAGTGGTCACTATATCAACACGGAATCAAACTAGTACACTTGTATTTATTAAAGTAACACGGCATGCCAATGAACCATATCTGGGTACGAGTAAATTTCATATGAATTGTCCAAGAGAGGAAGATTTCTGAATGATTCTAATATTAATATGCAAGATGGTATTTAACTCCAAGTCACATGGAAAAAAGGTAGGTTGACTTAATAGATTCCTAATGGATCTTGATTTGGAGTGAATCTATAAAACGATTCCACTTTGAAAAGCAATTTTAAATAACGTTAAACTTTTTTTTTTTACATTCAAGTGACAAAAAATCATAAAATTGCTTCTAAAATAGCACCAAACATTCTTCCTGATGTGAACAGGCATTCAGAAAGAGGTTCTTACATGGTGTTTTTGTGGGAACTGGGCGTAACGGGCCGCTGGAGGGGCTCGTCTGTGCTGCAAGATGATGGAGGGTATGATCTTCTCTTCATCTTCACCATGTTGGTCATTATCTACAAAGCATCATAGAGATACTTAGCATCTGATCGTCCAGCATCGCAAACAAATCAACATATACAACAGTTTCTCTATGGTTCACAAAGGAATCATTCTTTTGAACTGGTTCTTTTTGGTAGACTAGTTGAACCAGTTCACCAAATCGGAACTGAACAGTCTGAAACCGTTCACGGGGTGAGCAGTACAGATCAAAAAGTTACTCAATCAAAACACCCATTCAGATGCCTGACAGTCACTATGACTGGAAACAAAATACCGGCGTATATGATCTTATGATGCTGGTTTTTGCAAACTCATTCAGTGCTCCAGTTCCTCCAACAGTCACTAAACGGAGGAAACAGTTCAACTCGATCCGAAGACTAATGAGACGCTAATATGCACATGTGTGAACCGAACACTTGATTTAAACAATGAGAAACCATAAAAACTTTGAGTTTGCCGTTTTAAAGTTGATTTAGATTAAGAAGTTTATTCACTTTATATGCATTAGGCATGTAAAACATCTACGTTTCACATTAGTATTGGGCGCTTTAATAATACAATTGCGTGTGTGTTACGTCATTGCATGATTACGGAAATTAATCGGTTATACAAACCAATTTATTGAAACAATCTGTCCGAAAGAACCAATTCGTGGAAAATAATCATATTTCCCTGTTTGCCTAAAGCTCTGAATTACTGGTAATAATGTTGTAAATAATGTTCAGTTTCTTGCACGGACCGATTGTTTCGCTTCATAAGACCTCAATATAATGTCAGGAGCAACGGGAATTAATTTTGTGCTGCCTGTATATGCCTTTTTGACTCTCAAATTGCTGGTAGCTGTTGAATCGCTTTTTATGAATCAACAAGGACCACAGTTTCAGGCTAAAAATCTCTGATCTAAGGAAGAGAAAAAAATAAACACATCTTGGATGGCCTGAGGGTGAGTATATGAAATCTACTTTGAAAAGTAATCTTATATTAATTATTGACATGTTTTAACCTTTAATACTCTTGTATGTAAAGTTCTGGACCAATTTCTCTCGTCATATACAGTTTCTCACAGACCTGAGTACACCCCTCACATTTTGGTAAATATTTGATTATAACTTTTCATGTGACAACAATAAAGAAATGACACTTTGCTACAATATAAAGTAGTGAGTGTACAGCTTGTATAACAGTGTACATTTGCTTTCCCTCAAAATAACTCAACACACAGCCATTAATGTCTAAACCGCTGGCCACAAAAGTGAGTACACCCCTAAGTGAAAATGTCCAAATTGGGCCCAATTAGCCATTTTCTATCCCCGGTGTCATGTGACTTGTTAGTGTTACAAGGTCTCAGGTGTGAATGGGGAGCAGGTGTGTTAAATTTGGTGTTATCACTCTCACTCTCTCAAACTGGTCACTGGAAGTTCAACACCTCATGGCATATAACTCTCTGAGGATCTGAAAAAGATAATTGTTATATACATAAAGATGGCGTAGGCCAGGTTTCCTCAATTAGTCTTCGCAGAGGGCCGAATTCTGCCAACAATAACAAGCAAAGGGTCACTGACATATATATATATATTTCTTATTATTAAAATTATTATATTATTGTTGCTTTTGTTAATATTGTCACAAGATAAATATTCAGATTTCCCCCCAGTTTTATTCAAACAATTATGACAATTTTTGCATTTACATACTGGGCCTCCTGTTGAATATTAAAAACAAATGAACAAACATAAATCTGGATCTGCATGTCTGCCATGCAAATCAACTGTTCCTTCTCATCTCCAGACTGGATCTCTTCTCTCCACTTTCCCTAATTGCAGATTCAATTATTAGATCTGTCAGCATGAATATTTTTTTTTGAAGGGGATCAAAATGTAACACCGTGTGTCCCAACCAGACATGATAAAAAGTATCTTTTTCATGTGTAACTGGTCTCTCTTAACTTGGTCGACACCTGAACTCCTGCATGGCAGGCGGACACACTGTCCACGAGGCCAAATGGCCGCAGCAGCTATCGACTGTCTACTTTGCATCTACTTTGCTGGCCTCCGTTACACATGTAGTTTTTGTCCTAACCACCCGCGACAGCGACACGTGACAATAAGCGACACAGAATTCTACTTTAAAAAAAGTTTTTATATTCTGTGACATCGCAGCAGGAACAACATACAAAATACGACTGTGATAACTCTGGTATTGATTATGTGCTTTATTCAATGTTAAAAGTGTATAATAATAATAATAATAATTTGTTACATTTATATAGCGCTTTTCTAGACACTCAAAGCGCTTTACATAGTAAGGGGGCTATCTCCTCATCCACCACATAATGTGAGTTTGAATATTATTTTGAATGAGGTTTATAGCCATAGTGAAAGAACAATAGATATTCTACCTCAGATCTTGAAAATAAATTCAAGCAAACTTACGTTAAAACGGTGAACTCACTGCAAACCAAGTATCTACTGTCGCTACATACTACTTGCTGTTACATAGTATCTACACTGTTTTTAAATTATTTTAAACGTTTTTCTCTCGCCGGCCGGATGTAGCCCACAGGCGGCCTATTGAGGAACCCTGGCGTAGGCTATAAGAAGATTGCCAAGACCCTGAAACTGAGCTGCAGCACGGTGGCCAAGACCATACAGCAGTTTAACAGGACAGGTTACACTCAGAACAGGCCTCGCCATGGTCGACCAAAGAAATTGAGTGCACTCGCTCAGCATCATATCCAGAGGTTGTGTTTGGGAAATAAAGGTATGAGTGCTGCCAGCATTGCTGCAGAGGTTGAAGGGGTGGGAGGTCAGCCTGTCAGTGCTCAGACCATACGCCGCACACTGCATCAAATTGGTCTGCATGGCTGTCGTCCCAGAAGGAAGCCTCTTCTAAAGATGACACGCAAGAAAGCCTGCAAACAGTTTGCTAAAGACAAGTAGATTAAGGACATGGATTACAGGAACCAAGATATTCTGAGACCAAGATAAACTTATTTGGTTCAGATGGTGTCAAGCGTGTGTGGCGGCAACCAGATGAGGAGTACAAAGACAAGTGTGTCTTGTCTACAGTCAAGCATGGTGGTGGGAGTGTCATGGTCTGGGGCTGCATGAGTGCTGCCGGCACTGGGGAGCTACACTTCATTGAGAGAATCGTGAATGCCAACATGTACTGTGACATACTGAAGCGGAGCATGATCCCCTCCATTCGGAGACTAGGCCACAGGGCAGTATTCCAACATGATAACGACCCAAAATACACCTACAAGACGACCACTGTCTTGCTAAAGAAGCTGAGGGCAAAAGTAGTCTGTGGGGCATCCTCAAATGAAAGGTGGAGGTGCGCAAGGTCTCTAACATCCACCAGCTCCGTGATGTCGTCATGGAGGAGTGGAAGAGGACTCCAGTGGCAACCTGTGAAGCTCTGGTGAACTCCATGCCCAAGAGGGTTAAGGTAGTGCTGGAAAATAATGGTGGCCACACAAAATCTTGACACCTTGGGCCCAATTTGGACATTTTCACTAAGAGCTGTACTCAATTTTGTGGCCAGTGGTTTAGACATTAATGGCTGCGTGTTGAGTTATTTTGAGGGGACAGCAAATTTACACTGTTATTCAAGCTTTACACTCACTACTTTTATATTGTAGCAAAGTGTCATTTCTTCAGTGTTGTCACATGAAAAGATTTAATAAAATATTTACAAAAATGTGAGGGGTGTACCCACTTCTGTGAGATACTGTATATATACTGTAGAGTGACTGTTTACCCCGAGATACTCTGTTGTCAGCAAATACTCTCCGCTGAGTTCTTTTGGCTGAGGCTGCAGGACTTCCTCTTTATCTAGGTCTGCCTCCATAACATCTTCCTGTTAACAAGATCAAACAATAAGATCAAATGACTAAGAGGTAAACTGCAAATAAAACAGCCGATAAGATGCAAATTCCAGTGATAGGCTGTCACACAGTTTATCTGAAATCATGTTTTGCAATACATTTCTTTGAAGACAATCAAAGTGAGTTACCGCATCATTGGCATCGTCATCGTCATCATCCTCTTCATCATCCGACTCAGGTTCATGTTCAGGTATGTCTGCTGTATATGTTAGAATCATAAATACAAAATAAGTAGTGAAATAATTATGGAAATAAACCTTGGAATGCAGTAGCTAGATTTTTGAAGAATATCCTGGCATCTCTTTGTAATTCAGTGAACTTGAATGGTGAAACAATCATAAAACCATTATAAAAGTGTCAAATGATTCACACTCAATTCCATGACATACTGACCAGGTTTATGATACTTTTAAGGGGCTTTCTGTTCTGTTTGAACCTGATAACCTGGTTGTCATTCGGTTTCATTTTAATGAAAAAGTGACCAGGATATTGGTCAAAAATGTATTTTTCGTGTTCCACAGAAGAATAAAGTTATATTGGTAAAATAGTATGATGACCGATTCATTATTTATTTGTCATTTTTAAGTGAACAATTTTTTTACTGATTTTTGTCTTACCCGATTTAAGCTGTTTGATGATGAATTCAATTTGTCTGTTGAGTTCAGGATTTTCTTCTTTACTGTAACAGCGTAAGATCTCCTCCATACTCTAAATGCAACAACAAAATACTCAAATTTGGAGTATTAACCCTAACGCTATGGAGCATAACAGTGACCCATACATTTTTAGCAGCCTTGTTACTTGCATTATTTTTATGTTTATTTTCTCCTTAGAGATCCAAAAAAATAAAAACATAAATAAATAAACCAAATTATGCAAGAAACAATCTCGGAGCAGAATCAAAACATTTGAACTGTGATTTGAAGATCTGTAGTATAGGTTGGGGGTCAGTAAACATTTAAACATGTTTTTGAAAGAAGTATCTTCTGCTCAGCAAGGCTGCATTTGTTTGATCATATACAGTAAAAACAGTAATGTTGTGAAATATCATTACAACTTAAAAAAGCTGTTTTCTTTGTGAATATATTGTCAAATTAAATGTATTTCTGTGATCAAAGCTGAATTTTCAGCATCATTACTCCAGTCCGCAGTGTCACATGATCCTTCAGAAATAATTATAATATGCTGAATTGCAGCTCAAGAAACTGTAATGCATATGTATGTATTATATAAACACATCCCAAACTTCTGAACAGTAGTGTTTTATTATATATAAATATATAACAGGTTTATATAATAAGGGTGTAGGTTTTGTTTGACAGTGACTTTTCTGATTTTACTTAAGGATTATGGGTAGTTTAGTGTTTCCTCTGGGATTTTAAAACAAACAATTCATTTTTTTTATGCAACGTAACCTCATTTGTTGCATCATACATCACTGTTTAACTTTGAAAGGTATGACTGATATCATACATTCAATGAATGAGATTTGTATTACTTATTGGAGTCAAAGCAATAATCTTGATATTATGCACCTGTGAATGAACCGTGATTAAACACATACCATCTGTTTGGCTTCCTCTCTTATCTCTGGCAAGGACAGGATGCTGTATAATGCTCCATTTACATAGTACCGAATCTATTTTGCACACATGAACACAAACATGCAATGAACATTTGAAACTTCAGCATCCCAGACATTTCCAGCCAAAGTTTGGACAAACATCTTAATATCATTCTGAACAAAACACATGGTTATACAAGCTCTGTACATTTTGTACGTAACTATGACACTTTGTTTCATATTTGATTAACTTTGCAACTGAATTTGATTAAAACAAACTGATTTAAATTACACTAATGTCTTCTGCATAGCACATTTTTTTGTCATTTGTTTTATAACCGATGAATTTTGCAACATTAACACGGTTGTTTTCTAGCTTATTATTGTGAAGCTGCTTTGACATGGTGTTTTATTACGGCGTTTGAAAGTTTGTTGGTATTAAGGGTACTGCCTTGTAAGTCATATATAAAGGACATGTCTTTTTTGTTTTGCATTTGGAATTAGTGCTCTACGCAATCTAAATTTCATAATGGTGTGCCACAGGGTTCTATACTTGGACCCATTTTGTTTTCATTGTATATGTGCCCATGAGGCTCAATTTTTCATATATATATATATATATATATATATGATGCATCATCTATGCACAGATGAAACTCAGTTAAATATTTCAATTGAACCAAAAGGCTCTCAATCCTTTGATGAATTTGTACAGCATTTAAGCGATATTAAGGGTGAATCCCATTTCTCTGTCTTACCCCTTCCCCTTCGTCTTACCCCTAGCCCTTGTCCCTCGAAACCGAGTGGTAAGCGCTAGGGGTGAAAACATACCCCTATGAAATGAGACGCCACTTGGTTACTGTTACGTCATTATACATCGTCGCTAGCTGGCTGCTACGTCACCAGAGGCGACAAGTGTTGATCACAAACTTGCCGTCTGCAAGCGTGTGTTTGTCGATTGCGTGGGTTTTAGTAATGTTTTCTCTAGTCAGAGAAATGCGGGACTGTTGTGCAAACCAGCAACGCCGCCTCATTCGCGCGAATAACGCCGTAGGATTGTCTATCGCGTCTTTGCATTGACTTAACATGTAAATCATTCGCGCGTAACGCTTCATTCGCGTCTGGTGTGAATGCACCTTAAGGACACTTTCTGTCTATGGAGGGTCAGAGAACACATGGGATGCATTAAAAAAAAAAATCTTAATTTGTGTTCTGAAGATGAACGAAGGTCTTATGGGTTTGGAACGACATCAGGGTGAGTAATTAATGACAGAATTTTCTTTTTTGGGTAAACTAACCCTTTAAGTCTAACATTGATTGATATATATATATATATATATATATATACAAACACTCACCGGCCACTTTATTAGGCACACCTTGTTAGTACCGGGTTGGACCCCCTTTTGCCTTCAGAACTGCCTTAATTCTTCGTGGCATAGATTCAACAAGGTGTTGGAAACATTCCTCAGAGATTTTGGTCCATATTGACATGATAGCGTCACGCAGTTGCTGCAGATTTGTTGGCTGCACATCCATGATGTGAATTTCCCGTTCCACCACATCCCAAAGATACTCTATTGGATTGAGATCTGGTGACTGTGGAGGCCATTTGAGTAAAGTGAACTCATTGTCATGTTCAAGAAACCAGTCTGAGATGATTTGAGCTTTGTGACATGATGCATTATCCTGCTGGAAGTAGCATCAGAAGCTGGGTACACTGTAGTCATAAAGGGATGGACATGGTCAGCAACAATACTCAGGTAGGCTGTGGCGTTTCAACGATGCTCAATTGGTACTAAGGGGCACAAACTGTGCCAAGCTTTCATATTCTTTACACCAAATTCTGACCCTACCATCTGAATGTCACAGCAGAAATCAAGACTCATCAGACCAGGCAACGTTTTTCCAATCTTCTATTGTCTAACTGTGGTGTTCCTGTGTGAATTGTAACCTCCGTTTCCTGTTCTTAGCTGACAGGAGCGGCACCCGGTGTCTTCTGCTGCTGTAGCCCATCTGCTTCAGGGTTTGACGTGTTGTGCGTTCAGAGATGGTATTCTGCATACCTTGGTTGTAACGAGTGATTATTTGAGTTACTGTTGCCTTTCTATCATCCTAACCAGTCTGCACATTCTCCTCTGACATCAAAGCATTTTTGTCCACACAACTGCCGCTCAATGGATATTTTCTTTTTCGGACCATTCTCTGTAAACCCTAGAGATGGTTGTGCGTGAAAATCCCAGTAGATCAGCAGTTTCTGAAATACTCAGACCAGCCCGTCTGCACCAACAACCATTCCACGTTCAAAGTCACTTAAATCCCCTTTCTTCCCCATTTTGATGCTTGGTTTGAACTTCAGCAAGTCGTCTTCACCACATCTAGATGCCTAAATGCATTGAGTTGCTGCCATGTGATTGGCTGATTAGCAATTTGTGTTACCAAGTGACTGAATAGGTGTACCTGATAAAGTGGCCGGTGAGTGTATGTATATATATATATACATTGAAGTGCTGAGAAAGTTCATTAGGTGAATATAATAACGTAGGTTTGATTCTCTATTTCAAACATTTTAAAAAGGGAGCGAAATCTTCACGGTACACTTACAAGACAAATTTTAGAATCCAAAGTTGACAAAAGCGTTCTCATTTGAAAAATGTCTGACGTAAAAAGGCCTAAGCGAATTGACGTCTTCAGGTATTCACTAATCAGGAAGGCGGAGAACAAACTCAAATAACACACCTTGTTTGTGCATATAGCTAGCGCTTGTGCAATTACTGATTTACCTCATGGTTCTCATGTCCCAGGAGCTCTGTCAGGACTTTCAGGACATGCTTGGCGTCCTCTGCACACTTCTTCTTTCCTGAAACGTGAGACTTACTACAGTAAACACTGTGCTGCTTATAGTCCATTTCTCTGATTACTTTAGCATATCAAATAAAGAGGGCACATTAAGTAAACAAAGGATGATGAACAACAATGCAATTGTTTAAACATACCTTTATTTCTTTGAAAGGTATTTATTAAAAGATAATTGTGGCGGTGTATCTGTTACCTTGAGTGCGCAGGCAGAGGTTCATGAGGAGGGAGATGGCATATTCAAGCGTGTAGTCGGACAGACAGTCGGAGTCGTGGAGCTCTTTGACCAACCAGCCAATCAAACCGTCTCTGATCATAGCCGACTGCTGCACTCGCCTGCACACAGCAGAAAACACACAAACACCAGGTGTTGTTTGAGGTGTTTAAAATGTATTATGCTGGAAATGCTTTAGCTAATTGGATTTCCCAGTCAAAACTGTTTAAATGTCTCGCTGTGGTATATTATCAAATCTTGGATTCAGTCTTTTTGTCATCATGTTCACTTTCAATTAGCACAAGTTTTGTATTTCTTTTAGGAGCTGATTGATCATATTGTTTAGTGATCTGAGCTTATGCACCTCAGTTTTTGAGTAAAAAATGCATTATTTCAAGGTTCTTTATTATTCGTTACATATTTGGATAATTTCGGCAATTTTCACTCATAAACTGAGGTGCATAAGCTCAGATCTAGGATCAACCAGTTCCAAACAGAAATATTTGAAAGAGAAATTGAAAAAAAAAAAAAAAAAACACCCTTCCCTACTTGGGTAACCGAGGTGTTTATTTTTTAATTTTTATGTTGGTATAACATCTTAAAATGTTTGCTTTAAAAAAAAATGTTTTTTATCATTACAATTCTGTTGGTGCAGCTGATACAACACATGCTTACAGTGTGTGTTTACATTTATTAACAAATAGCATACCTGAGGCTGAGTTTCTGTAGTGCTGCAAGCACGTTTTCTCGAGTTACAGACTCTTTCTCTTCGGTCTTCAGAGAATCAAGCAGAAACCTCAGTAAAGAGGGTATCTGAGACAGGTACATGCGTCCTGGTTGTGCAACAGTGCATGAGATGACAATAAACATGTTTCAGAACTAAAGACAGAGATGTATACAATGAAAATGTAGCAAAAAATTCAGCTCCAAAAAAATTGAGAACTGACAACCAGGAATGAATTACATTTCGCTCAAAACCAATGTCAATTAATACATTTGGGCCAATGTAAAAACAAAAAGTAGTGGCCTATATCTGCCAAAAAAATAAATAAGGTTTTGATGTCAACAGTGACATCCCCTTAGGGCGACCAACTTAAAGTTGTGTGACATTGCGTGAATACCTATTGAAATAAATAGATTAAGCCTGCAAAAATTCACAGAACAACAGTAAAGGTCATTGCATCCGAAATTTTCGCATGCGTTTTTCCGTTTTCCTCATCCTTTCCAATCAAAATGCATGCTACGGATGCGAAAACGCAGAAAATGGAACCTGATCCGAATTTTTTTTATGACGGACGAAAGTTTTCGGAGGCAGTGTGTAAACGTGATTGACACAATGGGAGGTCGTATTTATTTTTTAATGCACAAAACTTTCAGACTCGAAAATGCAATGACCTTCAATGTGACCACACCTTAAGTTTAAAAAGTAGGTTTTTCATAAAATGGCAAATGCTCCCAAAAATTTTGAGGTGGAAATATAAATCCACATTCATAATTGATTCAGGGTCAGAATTTAAATTCTAGTCGGTTACAAAAAAAAAAAGTTTTTGCGCATTATAACATCACCTAGAGCGTCGGAGGCATGTGAGTTTATGATCAATGAGTTGATTTGGGACCTGCCAAGATGTTTTATTTTTTTAATGTCTCGGACACACAAATTGATTTGAAGGTAGAAAAATAAGAAAACTGAAACAAACAAAAGACATCTCTGCTTGGAGCGAAGACATTTTTGAGAGGAATCATTTTCACTTACCATCACACAAAGAGGCAAAGGCATTAATGAGTCGTGCCATATACTGTCTGACAATCTCATTTTTGGATTTCATCAGATAAAGAACAGTTTTCTGTCAAGTAAACAAAACCGGTTAGGAAAAACTGAATTTGTTTGTTTTTTCTTGCTTTTTCATATGGCTTTTGGTCCAATTAGTTATTCTTTAACATGAAAAGGACTATTTTGTTAGCCAACCAAGTTTATTCTGGATTTTAGTAACATGAGATATTGTCATTCATCCTGAACAAAGACTGAAAGGTGAGCTAAAAGCATGCTATTATGCTAATATCTGACTCGATTGCCCTAAGGAACTTGCTGACAATTATTGGAAATTGTGAGTCAAGATGTTACATTATCTGCTGAAACCTGATCATCCACATTCATCTTCATTCTAAATACCAGAGACATACATAAACATATTTTAGAAACTAAGTAGATCATATACAGTGTTTTAATTATTGTAGTCCAAGTGCATTCAATGTGAACCCCAAAACAAAAATGTATCAACATCTGGAAAGAAATGCAATTTAAATATATTGGAATTACATAAAGGGTCCATTTTCAAAAGAGTTTATAATAAAATATCCTACAATATATGTGACCCTCTCTGTGAAAACCCATCTAAAGTCATTTTTTTTGTGATTTGCTGTTTTCTACAAAAAAAATCATCCTTCATATGGTAAAGCACATTCTGTGAACATTTTACCTTTGTATCTTTAATATTGACTGAGTAAAGTCATGTCAAAGATTGAAATTAATAGTAGAAATCAAACTTTGATGCTTGTTATCTCATAATTGGATTTTGAGACTTTATCCTGGATTTCACAGAGAGGGTCACATATTTTTTTTTAAATCAACGTAGAGAATGGGCTTAAATATGTTTATGTGGAGCTCCTTGTTTATTTATCCAGCCCGACCAGCTGCTTGATGTATCTGTGTCAGATGTTAGCATCGATAAGCATAACAAAATTGAAAGCTTCACATATTTGTATAAATGCAGAACACGAGTGTTGGAAACAATGTGTCAAGACAGCTAAATACCATGTACTGCAAGGTCATATCAGTGCTTTGATATATAATGTTTAACATAAAGCTATTTTAAATCTGTCAAAATATTTTGAGTGCACTTTTTATATTAATACATACATATAATTTCCCAATTAAGGTTTTGTAATGTACCTGTTTGGAACTGTAGTGCTCCAGAAGATCATTGCTGATGAAGGCTTGTAAAACAGTGTCCCTTTGCTCACCGTGAAGAGATCGGGTTAACCTCTGGGAAATTACAAGACAATTGGCATGCAATGTGAACACCAATTTGTGTCTCAATGTGTATTCTAAAAGGGCAGAAAGTATCTCAATGATGGAGATAAAACAACTAAATATCTCCTTTAAGTTTAAAGGAATCAGAATTAAATTGTGAACATGTCGTTTTTAGCATGTTTGACCAATATTACACCAGTGATTCTTGACTTAGAAACCCCCCCTATGTGTAGTGATATTGTGTCAGAAACAATGGGATACATCAGAGATGTTTTTAGCTACTAATGGTAATTCTGAGTTACCCAGCGCAAGGCTTGAAGCAGCAAAGCCCTCAGTCGATCTGATCCATTCACTAGGTGTTTTTTTAGCTTCTCGTAGTCAAGGGAAGGCAACAACGGCACGTCTTTGGGCCTCCTGAGAGCAGGAAATGAAAGGATGATTAATCAGTACATGAAATCTGGCTCTTCAGGTTACTGATTGAAATCTTTCCATCTCTGGGAACATCACATGTTTCCATAATCTGGTTTTATTGCATTTATAGACTGCCTTTTGAATGATGACAAGTAAAATATGCTAAAGTTAACAAGCTACTTAAGACATTCATTAAATATTTGTACAAAATCAGTAATTCATTCTGGTTTCTAAAGACTATTGGAACTATTTGAATCTACTGACAACTATACATTTTAAAGAAAGAAAGAAATCTGGATATTGGGTTATTGTGAATAACCAAAATAAACATACTACAGGGTTATGGTTTGGTTTAGGCAAACTATGCAACTAACTTTACTGTTATTACTAGAGTCAAGGTCATTGCACACTGAAAATTTCGTCTGAAATTTTTCACACGTTAAAAAAATGAATACGCCTTCACATTGTGTCAATGACTTTCCATGCTGCCTCTGAAATTTTCGTCAGTCATAAATAAATTCGGATCAAGCGAATGCCAAAATCCAGAATGGCGATTGTCAAGTTCATCAACTTCGCCTTCGTCTCGCAGCAAAAAAAAAACACAGCACACTCATTGCACACTGAGTTCACAGAAATGGTCTTATTTTTAATATGTGGCTCTAGAATCGCTAGCAAAGCTTCAAACTGAGCCACTCACATCCTGAAGCACACTTTGAATCGCCCGTGATAATCCCGCTGCTCCTTTCCTTTCTATATCCCAGGATTGGATGGACCCACTATTTCCTTTCTTTTTCTCTTATTAAGAAGCAAGAGGACAAAAGACTCCCTTTAGTACTGTTTTGCGATTTGTTTTTCTGCAACAGATTTGTAAATGTGCAAGGTTGCACTCAGTGTGCAAGGTTTCTGTCCATGACGGAATATTTAGGATAACGAATACAAAAAAACGCATATGAAAATTTCAGACTCCGTGTGTGTGCAGAGACACCAAGTACAAATAAAGTGTTACAAAGACACAGTTTTGTTCAGATATTTTTCAGATTTAAATGTATTTTAAATATTAATGGTTATAAAACAAGATACTGTAAATATATACGGGATGTAAAAAAAGGCTAGATTTCCAGATTTTTTTTTTTAAGTATTCTTTTCCCCACATAATGTAAATAACTAGCCTTATAACTTACTAAGCGATCCTTGGTATTAATAAATAAATTAAATGTGAAAATCCCTGATCTATGTTAAGTTACCAAATGTTTAGCAGACATGCCTGCTACAACTAGCGAGACCAGATTTTTTATCTAGTGCTATCAAACGATTAATCGCGATTAATCCCATCCAAATTACAAGTTTTTGTTCACATAATATATGTGTGTCTACTGTGTGTGTGTATATATATATATATATACACACATACATACACATGCAGTATACATTTTGAAAATATTTACTTGTATATATATAAATATATAAACATAACATAATTTTCTTAAGTATATACATGCATGTGTTTGTATTTATATATAAACAGTATACACACATATATAATGCGTGTACAAAAACTTTTATTTTGGATGGGATTAATCGCGATTAATCGGTTGACAGCACTAGTTTTATTATCTTTTAAACACGAAACTTACTGAGGTGCGACTGATGCCCGCAACATTGAGGATGCCTGAATGGGAAAAAAAAAACAAACAAACAAGTAATTGGAATCTGATGATACATTGGCCTGCAAATAAAAATAAAAAGTCTGTGAGTGAATTTTTAGATGGTTATTCTACAGTATGTGAGTATTCAGGTTGCGATCGCATGCAGTACGGTGGGGTTACGTGTATGTGCATGCGATGAATGACCTGAAACAAATGAATAACATGGTCTCAAAGCAGGGAGGTTGGATGAGGGGGTTAGTGAGAGGAATTCCCCACGCTCATTATTGCGCTGCAACTGTGGGATCTAATTTCCAACTGAGCCAAAGTGCGCGGCATATTCTGGCATCTCAAAGATAGCAATTAGAAGCCGTTCCTTAGGGGGGGAGGTTACACTGAAACCCACGAGGAGGCGGATCATGTGAGCACAAACTCAGGTGGTTCCGCATTATTTGGAGTTTGATGAATGGTGATAATGGTGGAGTGTGCTGGTGTGTTACGTGAGGCCAAATTACATTTTCCTGTCAAATATAAACATCCTTCTGCGAAGGGCTGTGTGAGTCATGCTAGTTAAACTTCAAACTGGTTTGAGGAAAAGTTCCGGTTGGCCGGAGGTATGCATACGAACACTTAACTTTGGTAAATCTTAAGTGTTTGTTCTGATTATTTGCAGTCCGTCTGCGTATGTGGATTTCACAATGACATGGGTTTGAACGTAATGAGTGTATCCTGCTCCAGAGAAGGATTATATGGTGTACATGTATGTCAAAACTAAGAGTTGATTCATTATCCTTTTTTAAAGAAATAAAACAATTATTCAATAATAATTTTTTTTTTTTTATTAATGAATGTAAAAATAAATAAAAACAAAAAATATATATATTTTCACTTTTGCGTATATTTATTATTATTATAAATATATCTACATTTAGGAATCAGAATTATATTAAATATTTTAGAACGCCCTCTCTTCTGCTCACCAAAGCTGATATTTTACATTATTACTTTTTCTGTATTTTCTATCCATTCATTTGATCAAAAATACAAATCTCAAAACAGTAATATTGTCAAATATAATTAGAAAAACTGTTTTCTGTGTGAATATCTGTTAATATGTAATTTATTCCTGTGATGTAAAGCTGTATTTTCAGCATCATTACTCCAGTCTTCAATGTCACATGATCCTTCAGAAATCAGTACAATATGCTGATTTGCTGTTCAACATTATTATCAATGCTGAAAACTGATTGTATTGCTTATTTATTTTGAAAACCGTGAAACACTGCCATTCATTTTTCTTGTGTACAATTTTTTTTATATCAAATACATAATTTTATTCAGCAAGGATGTAATAAACTGGTTATATCATATCACATTGGTCTTTTCCCCCCTTGTTAAATAATCTGTGACTTCCTGGTGTATATATATATATATGTGTGTGTGTGTGGTTTTCATATCAACCATTTACACATCAGAAATAGGAAGAAGGAAAAACTTTGCTCAAAGTAAATAATACACCAAAATACAAATAATAAATTTGCCCATGATGTATCCAAATTCAAATTCATTCAACTTTATGAAAACAAGATTTTTTACATTGGTCTTGTTTTAAGGATGTAATAATGACATTGATATGACTATTACATAAGTATCACTTTTATTATCATCATCTTGATAACATATCTTATCCTTAAAACAAGACGCTTGTAAAAACCTTTTTCTTTTTTTTACAATAAAACATGTTATGAAGAGTTGCATTTGGACACATCATTAGCAAATTGGTTATGTTTTTGTGCTGTATTATTATTTTTTGTGCAAAGTTTTTCCTTCTTCCTTCACTGTGACCCATTTGGCTTAAGTTTCTAAACAAAAAGTAAGCACACTGATATGTAAATGCAGACTGTCCTGTTTTCTTTCCTTCTCTTTTTTTTTTATCTGACGCCAGGAAGTTGCAGATTATTTTGAAAGAAAACCATGATATAACCACTTCACTGTATATTTGATGCAAGTCCTTGTTGTAACAGCTTTGCATGTATACTGTCCGACAAGTGAAACACAGTATTCAAACTCAAAGTAATCAGTGTTACGCGCTTCCTTTGGGATTCAGCAACAATATACATGACTGTCGGACAAAGCCGAGCATTATTAGACCGAACAAGGACGGACGTCCCGTGACACTAGCACGATCTAATGGGAACTAGATGAAGTAGAGGGCTTTGGGATGAAATACAAAAGAGGAAGAGGACAGGCAGGACTCATGGTCATACAGGCAAGACCGGGGAGGTAGGAAGAAAGACAACTTACATATCCATCATCATAAGGACTCATAGAGTAATATCCCTTCATGAGCAGACGATCAGACACACACAAACACACACACAGGAAGATATGATTGAGGACACACTAGCTGCAAAAGCATGTAAATATACAAACATTTTAGGCAATGTCTGATTATGCGACTCTTTGTAGGACCTGGATGTGAAACGTGTTGGGTTTTGTAGGAAAATATCTTATAGATCAAAACGTTTTGTTGGTTTAAGCGACTAAATGATGATAGAAACTGAAAACAAAACATAAAATAGATATCATCCAAAGGTGCAGTCACATTTTTTCATGCACTACAAAGGTTTATTGTTTAATAGCGTAGCAAAATTCACAATCGTGTGGATTCCAATTGAAACGAATGGATTTGTTGACAAAAAATCAATTAAATTAAATTATTTGGTAATTGATATTACCAAACAAGATAAAGTAAATACGTTAGAAAACTGCGCACTCTCAAGGACGCACATTTAATACATGCGCGGGATGTAGTCACACACCGCACCAGAAGCGCAGTCGTGTTCAGAACAACTCACTGGTATTGCACCCAATTCAAGACAGCAGTTCATATAAAAGCCCACTTCAGGAATGAACAAAGTTGCATCGCTGAGTTTGAAGTGGTGTTTGTTTGGCAAAACAGCAAACGGAAAGAGAAAGCGTGATCTATGGCTATTATTAGCTCGCTTTATAAAGCATAGCCTAAGGACAGAAAGACAAATGTAGTGTGGAAAGATACCCAATTACACAATATTTACAAGATTTTTTTTTTTCGGTAAACTATGTAAGTGGCACTCTGGTGCAGCAGGATTTGGTACAGCATCCTGAGTCGTCGCCGACAGTCTTTAACTTTAAATAATGTTGTTCAACTGAATGTACAAATCAAACTGTTAGCTGATATATCCACAAATAAAAAAACAACACTGATATGAGAGCGTGCCGTTTATCTGTCAATCAGATGCGCATGAGTTTTGTTACTACAGCAACAACAGAGTATTCTTTCAGAATAATCCTGGGTCCAATTCAATTAATATTAAAATAATGTGATGTGTGATTAAAGGGATGGTTCACCCAAAAATGAAATTCTGTCATCATTTACTCACCCTCATGTAGTTCCAGACCTGTATGAATGTGTTTGTTCTGCTGAACACAAAGGAAGATATTCTGAAGAAAGTTTGTAACCAGGCTGTTTTGGGGCACCATTGACTTGAACTGGTGCCCCAGAACTGCTCTGTTTCCCACATTCTTCAGAATATCTTCCTTTGTGTTCAGCAGAACAAACACATTCATACAGGTCTGGAACTACTTGAGCGTGAGCAAATGATGACAGAATTTCATTTTTTGGGTGAACTATCCCTTTAAGACGCCCAGCCCCCTGATGCTAATGTTGTTGGTTTACAAAATCAATTATTGCCTGTTAAACATACTATATAAAAATAAAGAATAAAGAAATAAAGCCATAGTAGGTTGAAAAGAACCGGAGGCCAAAAAATGCTAGAATTTGCAAGAAGTTTTGATAGAGCTGGTATTGCGTGACTCCTAGTTGAGGTTTCAAAGTCATCTTTTATTGCCTGAAGCTAATTAAAAATAACATGGCTTGACAAACAATATTTTCATGTTTTTCTTGCATTCCAAATAAATGAATGAGGAGAAAATCCTCTCCACGCGCTCTCTGTTCTCTCCGGTGCCTCCTTCTAGCAACAACAATTGCAGCCATTTCAAGCGCAAAATAGTTTAAGGCATGCTTTTTTGGGCCATTAAATATTGCGCAAATACCAGTAATTTGACGAGCGCAAACGTTAGTAAATTGCACTGTGTGATTCATTTTAATAGTCTCGTCCCATAAATGTTGCATCTGAAAGGGAAACTTCTACAAATGCATATTCAATAGGTCAGGTGCAAAAATATCTGTTTCCACGGCTTTTCAGTGCTAATTCTTCACTGCACGTCTTTAGTAAATCCTGACAGTACTATTTTAACGCTAAAAGACTGTTTGCGCTGGTGCAAGCTTTTAGTAAAACTGTCCCATAGTGTATATATTCAATACACATTGAATATTTCTTCGATTGACACCGTCTGAACAAAGAGACACTGAATTCATTATTTGCAAAATAACAAAGAAATTGGATTTGGGTGGAGTGAGGATATGCAAATAATATGGAAAAACGATTTAGAACAAAATTTGCTAATTTGTATCCAATGCATTTGGTCAGTAATCTGTGGAGGCAGTGACTCACAGTGCCGGGTCTGGTGAAGTCTACGCTCTGGGCAGCGCTCTGTCTCATGTGACTGCTGAAGAGCCGCATGCACACGCCTTGCAGGTACTCGGGGGAGATCTGCAAAACATCCGTCATAGTCCCTTGAGCATTTTATGAGCAATCCTGTCCCACGTAATTCTCTGCATTGTTGGAATAGTGAACATAATGTGTGATTTGATGTCTGCTTGCCATCTTTCCACGGACTGTGGCCTCCAGTGAATCCACCAGCTCGGCCGTGACACCGATGAGGTTGTGATGGTCGGCCTGCAGCTTGGCGAATCTCCTCATGCAGATGGCCGACTTCCTTTCCGCCTCGGTCAGATGGAGCTGCATTTGCTGAATCGCTTCTGGGAGAAAAAAGTCACACACAAGCAGTCAAATAAGGCGTTGGTGAACACGCACGATGCAAAAGAGCCACGTCGCCACAGTACGGGAAGTTAACAACTTCTGAGAGTGACGGTGCATTTGACCTACAATAAGGGAGCAAAATGAAGACTCGCTAAAATCAGATGTAATGTTACAAATGCAAAAAACAAACTAAAATTAGAACAAAAAATACATTTTCTTTTGGTGGCAGTTTGCAACAGCTAATTAATCCCAACTATTTAGGGACAAAATTACACACTTTATTTAAAATATGTATTAAATGATATGATATTATCTGTTATTATTTTAAGATCAAACTAATTTAATTATTACCCACAGTAATAAGTAATCATGATTTACAATGTGACTGGAGATCGAGGATTAAAGCTACTTTTATATTTTGTGAGCAATAACATTTTTATGATTTTTATTTTACGTTACAAAAAAAAAGGTTATATCACTTAAATCACATTATTCCATCAATAAACACAAATATTTAGAACAAAATCACAACATTTGTGCATTTTTACAGACATCATATGCAAATAAAACAGCTAAATAAAAGCATTGTTAGGAACAACATTATAAATATTCTAATCACTCATTGAAATAATAAATATTTGTATATTTTATTATATAAACCTATATATTATGACAAAACTGATTTAATTATTACCCATTTTGTAAAACAATCATTTTTCAAAATGATTATACAATTATTATTTTACAAAATGGGTATTAATTCAATTACTTTTTTCATAATATATTAATTTATATCACTAAAATAATGTGATACAGATTTTTTTGGGGTGATTTTTGTGATACAGACACATGAGGAATATTACTAAATAATACCTTTATTAGAGGCACAATTATACATATTGAGTTGTATTATGTATTTATTCTATAATTAAAATATACATTATTAAATAATATCATTATATGAAGATAAAAAAAAGTTGTTATCCACATTAATGTGTAATTGTGATTTAAAATGTGGCTGGGGATTCAGGATTAACATTACTTCCTAAATATTGTGACCATATATATATTTACACATGTATATATATTTAATAATTAATTATAAAAAAATTTTAAGTAATAATTTATAACACATTTTGCCACCAATATATAAATGATTTATCTAAATAATGAATGCAATTATTATATTATATATTATGTGTAGATAAAACTAATGTAAGTGTTAGTCAATGTAAAGTCTAAAGTAAAGTAAAGTCATGATTTACAATGTGACCGGAGAGTCAGGATTAAAGCTACTTCCTTCATACGCCTCTTTGTGACCAATACGTTTTTATGACTTTTCCTGTCATTTGTAATTACTGATAAGTATTTCAATTTTTTATCTTTATGATTATATTTAAAAAAAGACACCAAAACGAAAGTATTTAGAACAAAACTGTAATGTTTCTGTCACTAGTGTCGTTTCATATGCAACAAAAACAAACAAAAAACACTTTGAATTCAATAATTAGGCTCAGAATAATTCACCTTTGGTGCCTTTTCCACCTTCGGTCTGCTTTTGTGACGTTAAGGAGTCATTGTTCATTTTGAAGGATTAATGTCCCTGCCCTCAAATAACATCAAGCAAAAACATCCCAGTTTGCTCATCAAACACAACATTCACAAACTTGTGTTCACAATACACAGCCCATTGTTCTGACACAACACTAAAACATGTACATTTTATGACAATGCTTTTAGCTATTTTGGCCTGTGCGATGTTAAATTATTACTCAACTATAATCCTCAGGCTTCCCTTTATTACAAAAGATTATTACAAAAGAGTTGCTATCATTTGATATCTAAAACAGTTTCGGCTGCTCACGGCTATTTCAGGTTTCAGGTAAAACTATTTAAGAAGGATGATGAGTCATAGCATTTCCCGTTTCTAAAGCAAGTATCGCTATTAACATCGCTATTAACATATAATAGTCCTAAACATGTTTTTATCTTTATACAGGGAAACTAAAATATTATCCAAGTTGGGACTCTGTAAGATTTTATTTTGTAATGCTGATGATCAAAAATACAGTAAAAATCTGTGCTGTCAAACCATTAATTGCATTCAAAATAAAAGTTTTTGTTTACATAATGTGTGTGTGTGAACTGTGTTTATTTATTATGAATATATAAATACACACACATACAGTATATCAGCCAATAAACCCAGACGGCGTTCCCAATGCGTCATAGCTACGCAGCGTCTCGTTCCCTATTCAGAAAACAAGGGTTACGCGAGTAACCCGAGACGTTTTATCTTTATTACCGCCATAATCTGACACTTTTTTATGCAGGCTGCTGCTGCTGTGTTGACCTGTAAACTGTAATGCATCGTTGAATTGTTTACAATATTTTAGCTTTATATTTCTCCCTTGAAAATCCAAAATGTCTACCAAAGGAAAGCCAATTAAAGAAGCACCTGTAATGAGATTACAGCCTTAATACTTTGATAAAGAATAATTAAAAGTGTATCATTTTCATCGAGAAACCTTGTTTTAGATAAAAAAAAAATCGAATTATTACTCACAAAAATGTCATCATGATTTACATTGTGCCTGGAGATTCATAATTAAAGCTACATCCTCATTTAGAGACATCTAGAGGAAGTAGCTTTACTCCTGAATCGCCAGTGGACTGAACAGCTCATGTATTTGGCGACTGGATAAATATGAACACAACTATACACTTGTATTGTCATTAAGGTGTAACAAAGTTGGCATAATAAAACATTGTTGCATGTTCTGATTGGTTTGTTGGCCTCCGGGGGATTTCATACTGTCAGTGAATCAATAGAAATGTTCTGTTGCTTCCAGATCTTAATTACTGAAATCACATTTATTTGATGCCAAATTAATGCATACAAAATATGTTAAAATGTAGCTGCATGTTTTCACGTTTATCATGTTTCAAATTTTGAAAGTCTACTGAAAACATTTATCTTTTTACAATTTTTGGCATAGACAAAACATGATGAATGTACACGTTATTTGGCAACATGTGTAAGCAAATTAATCAAAATGAAATTTCTGAGGATTTTTATCTTTATTTTTACCTTATCCTTTCTGAGGATGTTTTATCTTTATCCCATTTAGTTTCCATTCCGTTTATTTATATATATATATTTACATATATATAAATTAGTATCTATTATTATATCAATATATATTATTGTATCCACAATAAAATTATTTGTTTATATAATATATGTGTGTATACTTATATTATGTATGTATGTATAAATACAGACACATGCATGTACATATTTAAGAAAAAAATTATGATTATATATTAAATATATTTATATATTACATAACATATAAGAATATAAATATTGAAATGTATGTATAATGTATATACATGTAAATATTTTCAAAATATATACTGTATGTGTGAGTTTTATATATATATATATTTTATATATATATATAAAATTTACATTTATAGTGTATATATTTATATAAAAACAATATTTGTATATTTAGTATAATACAATAATTGAACTGGTTTTATATTATTTATATTTATACATACTATTTATTTATTTTATTTTATTTCATTTTTATTTTTTTCTATCCATTACAGTTTTTAATTATTCTATTTCAGTTTTTAATTATTATTTCTAAGGCTTTTACAGCCTTGTATTTCCTCATTTTAAAATTATGATATAAAAAAAAGCCTCACAATATACACAAAAAGGATACGTATAAAGTCAGAAGCCTCGGTGTGTTTGAAGCTTTCAGAGTCACTGAGAGAAACTTCTCCAGCCTTTCCCTCAACTCTGGCATCCAGGAATCCTACGATCCGGTAAAACCACACCACGTTAAAACTCTTCTGCATCAGTGCTCAGTGTACAGGACATGAGGTTTATCATAAAGAACAATACTAGTTTTCAAAATGCTACACCTATAAGAAAATGCATCCTTGTATATGCTTGTCTAAGATCTAACCTCAGTTCTCATAGTTTTGTTATAATTTGAATCCGCTGGTGTTTTGGTGTGTGTTGTACCTGGAAAAGCTCTTGGAAGGACGGATGTACCGTGGGATTGGGCACAAACGGCAGGGCGTAGAACGGCAGGAACTCCGTGGTCTGGCTCAGTGCCGCCCCTCTGGTCTCCAGATAGTGTTTGAAATGTGTGATCCTGTTCTCAAACGCTCCTTTATCCTGTATTACACAAGCATATTTTTACATTTAACAAAAAATGATTTGCATCTTGACTGAAAGCTACAACCATGTCATTCAAATACTGATTCAAGTCATGTATTTGACTGAACGAGAGGTTTTCCTGAATATTTGACCTTACGAGGACATCTGTTGGTCAAACACAATAATGCATTGAATATTTTTCTATTCAGTTAATTAAAAAACAGGTCATTTTATTATTATTCCCAACAGTGAAATGCACTTACGTGACTTCCTACAGGTGATTTCAGCGGGTATATTGTAAAATGAATTTGTAAGTAGAATTCCAGTTTCTGAGCTACTGGATCAAAATCCCGAATCTCTGGAGGAATGGTTTTAGCCCACAGCTCAGAGAATACCTTATAGTCGCCATCGTTAAAAGAGCTGAGAAAATCATCCTATTGGGGGGGAAAACAAGTTGTCAAGTAATGAATGAAAGTCGTTTTGTTTTAATCTATTATTGTTATTACTTAAAAAATTATATTTTTTCTGATATCTTTTCAACCAATATATTTTTTCCATTTAATTGTTTGATATAAAAAAAATTTTTCATACTTTGCATGCTGTAATTACAGCAATGTTGAGGCCATTAAATCTATATCTATATATAAAATACATATATATCAGATTTTTCCTAAAAAGTTTAGAAGTTTAAATATCAAAAATATGTTAACACATACAATGTACTTAATAATAATTAACTAATTATAATCTGTAATATTTAAATATATACATTGTATGTGTTAACATATTTTTGCTATTTAAACGTCTAAACGTTTTAGAAAAAAATCTAAAATGCTTGACATGATGTTAATAAGCGGCACTGATTTTGTTTTTAAAAAATACTGTACATATATCAAATTGATTAAAATGATATTTTTATCATGAAAAAGTTCGGACCATTTCTGAATTCTGGCTAATAAAATGAACAAAATAGGAAAATAAAAGTAATTCAAGAGACTATTTAAAAGTTAAATACATTTAGCTGATATGTTTATAATAAGATTATACTAAAGAGAGCTAACCTGTGAAAAACTTAACCACACACGGATCCTGTTTCTTCAAAATTGTACACATAAATATCAAATTGACTAATAAAAAAGTTTCTACAATTTTTACATAGCTGGCTAATAAACAGGAAAAGGTCAACAAAGAGACACTTTTGTTAATATGTTTATACTACAATGATCACTCTCTTCAAATGAAACTGCAGCTAAATCAGGTGGTTTAACACATTTGCGTGCGATAGAAAATGATTTAATGATTTGCAAATGCTTCTAATGCTATATTTTATTGTTGTGATGTACTGTTTTTTGTTGTACGTGTATTTGTATAACTGGGCCGCCTATCTTGGCCAGGACACTCCTGGAAAAGAGATTTTTAAATCTCAGTGAGGTTCTCTCCTGGTTAAATAAAGGCATAAAAAAATTAAAATAAAAATACTAAAGCAAGCTGATGTAATACAAAACACTGCAGTTTAACAGCTGATGTTATTTTTGAATAAATGAGATCAGAAAGCAGTCTCACGTGAAGGCCGATGATCTTGGAGTCTCGCCGTGAGTGTCTTTTGAGGACAGCTTTTCCTTTGCGTTTGGCTTCCTTTTCAAACACTTTCGCAGTCTCTTCAAACTCAGCAAACTTCAGATACTGTAAATTGTTACATAACACGTCACTGTATGCTTATATATATGTGATCATTTCATAAAAGTCGTATGTAAGCCCACCTCGTTGATCATTGACAGCAGGTCACTTTCACTTGCCAGATCCTCACCCATCTTTTGAGATTTTCTGCAGCTCATTGATCTACAATCTAAACAAATACATTAATACTTGAGTACTGTAACAGAAAATATGACTGTGTCACTACTAAATATCACTTGTTAACAGCATTTTGGCTCACTAGGCTGCATATAATCCCTTAAGAAATCGACACAAACCCAACAAAACATGCAATTTGCTTTACAAATAACGTCACATGAGAGCCGTTTTATCTTCTTTCTTCTTCAGCTCGAAGCAAAACAAACTGGTTATGCAGAAATAAGCTACACCAGCTGATATATGCAGCTAACACTAATGTTACACCTGTTTATTAAGCTGAATAAACACATATGACGTTATCATGCATATATATACAGTTAGGTTAACGTTAGCTGGCGTGCGCGTGCTCGATAGGCGTTTGCAGTTTAAATATAATAAAATAACTCACCTCACCAACAATATTTCATGTACAACCGTCGCTGAACATGTCTGATGCGTTTTATGTCGAATCCGTAGAGGTATATACGCTATTATAGACGATTCCAGCAGCATAAACAGACGCTGTTTGGCTAACTGCGAGGGTAACCATGAGGAAGACGCTTTCTCCTAGCAACCGCGACGGAACCGCCGGATGCCGGATACATGTGTCGTAAAATGTATGTAGTTTTAGGTGAGATGAAATATAGTCGTTTGTGTCTTGGGAATCATTTTATTATTTGTATTTATGTTTTGTATTTTATTATTGTTTTTAATCTTATATTTTCTCAAAAGTGGATTGCAACATTTTGAGTTTTATTTGTTAAAAACGTAATTCGTACAAAAAGCTGAATTATTTTCATTGCATTTATTTATTTGAATTCATATTACCTCTCTATAAAATATTAAATATATGCAGTGCTCTGCCGACATAAACGCGAGCCATGACCCGGATGTAGTAGTTAATCACGTGGCCAGAGGTGAAGCACATTGTTTCGAGGCATGTTTCATATTTGTATTGAATGAGAAAAAGTTGTTGTTTTTTAGGCACAGTCGATATTTTCTATTTTTAGCTGGAACGGTCCTGCGCACATTATATTTGTAAAAAGTATGTATTTTGAACAAATCGTTTATTTAATTCTCGAGCGACTTCTGTACCTGATACTAACTGTTAGAATACGGCCACAATGAGGCTTTGTCGACATATTATTGATATGTTTTTAAAGCTAAACATAGTTTTATGTGAAATGTTAATCTCTTTATTTTTGGTTGTTACCAGGATACTACATCACCAATTGAGGATTTTCCGTGTAGAGTTCAGTTTGTGTGTAAATGGCCGGAATTCTGTTTGAGGATATCTTTGACGTGAAGGATATTGATCCAGATGGGAAAAAGTTTGACAGAGGTGAGATGATTTATATATATATATGGGTGTGTGTGTGTGTGTTGTGTGTGTGAGAGTTCAGTGTGTCTGTGTGTTAGAGTGTGTGTGTGTGTGTGTGTGTTGTGAGTGTTGTGTGTGTGTGTGTCTGAGAGTGTGTGTGTGTGTGTGTGAGTGTGTGTGTGTGTGTGTCTGAGAGTTCAGTGTGTGTGTGTGTGTGTGTCTGAGAGTGTGTGTGTGTGTGTGTGTCTGAGAGTGTGTGTGTGTGTGTCTGAGGAGTGTGTGTGTGTGTGAGAGTGTGTGTGTGTGTGTGTGCTGAGAGTGTGTGTGTGTGTGTGTGTGTGTGTGTGTGTGTGTGAGTGTGTGTGTGTGTGTGTGTGTGTGTGTGTGTGTGTGTGAGAGTGTGTGTGTGTGTGTGTGTGTGTGTGTGTGTGTGTGTGTGTGTGTGTGTGTGTGTGTGTGTGTGTGTGAGTGTGTGTGTGTGTGTGTGTGTGTGTGTGTGTGTGTGTGTGTGTGTGTGTGTGTGTGTGTGTGTGTGTGTGTGTGTGTGTGTGTGTGTGTGTGTGTGTGTGTGTAAGAGTGTGTGTGTGTGTGTATGTGTGTGTCTGTGTGTGTGTGTCTGAGAGTGTGTGTGTAAATGTGTGTGTGTGTGCATACATACAGACTATTTACGTAACATTACATTAAAAGGTGTAAAAATATTTATTAATAAAATATTTATTTTATCTTTTTAGCTTGTTTTGTATAGCCATTATTTTAGTATTTTTTACATTACATTAAATAAATTGAAAACTTAAAATAACAAAGTAAAAGTTAAAATAATGAAAATTACAAGATTCAAACTTTCTTTATTATTTAATGCTATTCATTAATTTAATGTAAATGCTTTAATGCTACTTGACTAAGAAATACTGGGGGAAAACAGTGATTGTTTTATTGTCATCTTTTATTTATTTATTTTTCAATATCCATTATTAAAGTGGGATTAACATGTTAAGAAGTGTGCTTTTTAAAAACATTAAAATACATTAATACCATTAAAACACGTTTGATAATTAAGTGTAAATGGAGGGTTAGTTTTAATTGTTTAGTAATGTATTTTGCAGAGGTGGAAAGAGTACGAAAATATTCCACTCAAGTAAAAGTGCCATTACATTAATGAAGTTTTACTCAAGTACAAGTAAAAGTACCCGTTTAAAAATCTACTCTGTAAAAGTACCATTACATTAATGAAGTTTTACTCAAGTACAAGTAAAAGTACCCGTTTAGAAATCTACTCAAGTAAAAGTATAAAGTAGCTCATTTAAAATGTACTCTGAGTTAAAATTACTTAGTTGCATTTTAACAATGGGAGGGAGGCTAACATAGGATAGGCCACGCGTGTCAAACTCAGTTCCCAGAGGGCCACAGCCCTACACAGTGTAGATATTACCCTAATTAAACACATCTGATCCAGCTAAACTAATCATTTAGGCTTATTTGAAAACTACATGGTGTGTGTTGGAGCAGGGTTGGAACTAAACTGTGCAGGGCTGCGGCAGTCCAGGAACTGAGTTTGACACACCTGGGATATGGGCCTAAAGATCTCAAACTAGTTGTTTTTAATTAAAGGAATCAGTTAATTAGAATAATAACACATTTGAGCTGTTACCAGGCAAATTAAATCAGTACACAGAAGCTAAATCTGAAGTATAGATGTGTTTAAACACTGTTTAATGCAGGACATGAATGCATTTAACCTGCAGTTACAAATGCAGAAATAATGTTTTTAATTATAAGACATAAAATGTTTCAACTCATTTGAAATTATATATAAAAAAAATTTAAACAGCCAGTAGGTGTCAGCAAGTCACTGTTTATAAGTGAGTCATTGTGATTGAACCGAATCATTTAAACGGTTGATTCATTCAGGAACAAAACACCATCATGTTGCTCAGAGATGCAAAACTTTTTTGTTTGGTTTGTGCAAAATACTGATAATGTCAAATCGCACATCGTTAAAACAACAATTACGATATTATCGCAGACGATATCGCACACCCTGCACCACTGTCTTTTTGGCTAATTTGTGCAAAACCTTTTGCTAAACTGTCAAATCTTAATTTCAACCACCAATGCAATGATGCAAGTACCTTACCTCTACATGCTTGCGAAGGGTGATGTCGAGATTTTATAAGCTGCTAGTTTGGTCTCCCAAGGAAAACACAGTTTACATAATAGAGCATAAATATGGCCAGGGGTTCACTTCATTTCCTTCGAGTTCAATTTCAGCAGAATACGACGGGGTTTGGTTTTCAGCTGGGTCTGCATCATAACGCCTGTCGTGTCCGTCTCCATCTTTCTTGTGATTTTAGCGTCAGTTTGTTCTCCGGCCCATTATTTACTGCAGTAGTTTCCAGGGAGTAACTTTTTATTTACTCCATAATTAATGTGTTTTAAAATGTAGTGAAGTACAATACTTCAAACAAATATACATAAGTAAAAGTAAAGTTACAGATTTAAAAAAAAAAGTAGAAGTACACAAAAAAGCTACTCAATTACAGTAATGCGAGTAAATATAATTCATTACTTTCCACCTCTGGTATTTTGTAAATGTAAATTCTACTTTAAGAATGGATATTAAGTAAAAAAGGAAAAGAAAACATCTTGTGAAACCACAATAAAGGCGTTTGTGAGGGAAGCCCCGTGATAGAAACATATTTTAAAATGACTGATAGGATATAGCATTACTAAGAAATATCTCTGTTAGTTTATCAAAAGTCGTTATTACCTTATTAATCATTTTGCTTTCAGTTACAATACATAAAAAAAACTAATATAGTCAGAAATTCTAACTATATTTGCTTTGTTGTTATTAGTATCTCGTCTTCACTGTGAAAGTGAGTCTTTCAAAATGGACCTGATCCTTGACGTGAACATCCAGATTTATCCTGTTGATCTCGGTAAGTGATGGTTTTGTTCCTCAGCCGTGTTGTTTTGAGATGATGTCATCCTCATGATGGCTTATCGTTTGCTCAGGTGACAAGTTCAGACTGGTGATCGCCAGCACGCTGTATGAGGATGGGACGCCGGATGATGGGGAATACAACCCTCAGGATGACAGACCGTCCAGGTAACACAACAAAATATATATAACCATAAAATAAATTATAAATAATGCAATGCAAAACATTCAGCAGCACAACTGTTTTATACATTGATAATAATCTGAAAGGTTTCTTGAGCAGCAAATCTGCATATTGAGGAATGAGGATCATGTGACACTGAACACTGGAGTAAAGATGCTTAACATTCAGCTTTAATCACAGAAATAAATCTGGCAATACATTCACATAGCGGGAAGTCGTGGCCTAATGGTTCGAGAGTCAGACTCGTAATCCTAAGGTTGTGAGTTCGAGTCTCAGGCCGGCAGGGATTGTAGTTGGGGGGAGTGAATGTCCAGCGCTCTCTCCACCTTCAATACCATGACTGAGATGTCCTTGAGCAAGGCACCGGACCCCCAACTGCTCCCCGGGCGGCGCAACATTAATGGCTGCCACACTGTGTGTGTTCACGGTGTGTGTGTGCACTTTGGATGGGTAAATGCAGTGCACGAATTCAGAGTATGGGTCACCATACTTGGCTGTATGTCACTTTCACTTAGAAAACAGCTATTTTAAATTATGATTTATGGTCTTTGTTGTTATTTTGCAGGGCTGATCAGTTTGATTATGTCATGTATGGAAAGGTTTATAGGATTGAAGGAGATGAAACCTCAACAGAGGCAGCAACACGACTGTGAGTTTCTTTTTTTATGCATATTTACTTATTTATTTGCTTGCTTGCTTTAACATTTCTATATGCATGCAAATTTGACATTATTCATTCGTTTTATTTATGGGCGCCTTTCATGACACTCAAGGACACCTAATAAAATCTCCCTGTAACATCAACAGCAAACTATAAAATAAAATGAAACCGTGATTTAAAAGTGTGAAGACTGTCGCAGTTACAGATGTCTTGGGGAAGGGCATTCCACAAATGAGGGGCAACATAACGAAAAGCCCTGGACCCCATACTTCTCAGACGAACACGTGGTTGTTCAGCTTGACAGAGAAGACGAAGGAAATACAGAGTTAGGCATGAAAGACATGTAGAGATGGCTGTTGTTGGCATAGCAATGAAAATGAATTCCAAACTTCATAAAAAATTGTCCAACAGGTTGTACATGAATAATGAATAAAAGAGGCCCCAAGACTGAGCCTTGCGGGACACCATCAGTAACATGTGATTGCTCAGATCTGAAATGTTTAAGTTGTACAAACTATGTGCGGCCAGAAAGATATGATCTAAACCAAGATAGACAGTGTTGTCCAAATCTAAAATGGAGAATTTTATACATCAGAGAATTTTAAATTTGTGATTTTCAGATGTAAAAAAAAGTGATGGAAATTAATAAAGGCATGGGAATTTCAGTAGTTCTACATTTATTTGAAATACATTTTTTAATGTAAAATGGTTTATTGTCTAATATAATCACTGTTTCTAACCTGATTTGTGTTTCTGCACAGATCTGCGTTTGTGTCTTATGGAGGTCTGCTAATGCGACTTCAGGGAGATGCTAATAATTTGCATGGATTTGAAGTGGACTCCAGGGTCTATCTACTGATGAAGAAACTTGCTTTCTGATTGTGTCTCCTGTCCTGTAGGGACACTTGCTTCTAAGGACTGAGAAAACATGTGCAGTTTTATTATTGTTATCATTTGTATTTTTTTACCTTTTGAGGGTTTCCTGTTGTGGAAAATGTAGGCCATGGTAAATTATGTAAAACATTTGTTTTATATACACACTATATTGCCAAAAGTATTGGGTCACCCCCTTCTAATGAAAGGTTTGACTACTTTAGTAATTTCCATGAGTACAAATCTTAATGTTTAAGCATATAATGATATTCTAGTGAATTTTGTGCTTCTAATTTTATAGAAACAGTTTGGACAGAACCCTTTTCTATTCTAACATGACAGTGTCTCTGTGTATAAGACAAGGATCAAAGAGAAATGATGATTCAGTCAGTGTGGAAGAACTTGACTGGTCTGCAGAAAGACAAGTCCTAATCCCAGCTGAACACCTCTGGTGTGACTTTAAATGCAGACCTTGAGACCTTCACCAAACACCAATGACTTGTACATATGGGTACAGACACTTCATACACTTCAAAACTGTTGCAACAGAGGTGGAAATAAAAATTTTAAGTACATGAATTATGTTTCCATCTTTGTTGCCACAGTTTGGAAGTGCCTTTTTCTCTTCTAAAGAAGGGGGTGTCCCAGTACTTTTGTCCATATAATGAATGTACAAGTCATTGGTGTTTGGTGATGAGTTTTTGTCACAAGGTCTGCATTTAAAGTCACACCAGAAGTGTTCAGCTGGGATTAGGACTTGTCTTTCTGCAGACCAGTCAAGTTCTTCCACACTGACTGAATCATAATTTCTCTTTGATCCTTGTCTTATACACAGAGGCACTGTCATGTTAGAATAGAAAAGGGTTCTGTCCAAACTGTTGCTATAAAATTAGAAGCACACAAGTCCCTAGAATATCATTATATGCTTAAACATTAAGATTTGTACTCATGGAAATTACTAAAGTAGTCAAACCTTTCATTAAAAGGGGGTGACCCAATACTTTTGGCAATATAGTGTATGTGTGGTTTTATATTCAAGTCATACGAATGCTCAGTTTGATAAAATGCTTTCTCATTTCATCTAGTGCATGTGCACTACTTTGGTCAAACGTATTGATTGAATCACATTAATGACATCAGATACATGTTTTATTTTGTATGTTTCTTTTCTTTTAAACTGTTTATTAGTCGATGAGAAATTGTGTTTACTAGGAATAATCTCCAGTCTGAAATACTCTCTCCAACATGATAATTGAGACTTTGGGGAAAGGTCACTATTTATGCATAATAATTTCGTCCTGGGCCGTGTGAATATAAGCAAATACAAAAAAAAATAACGGGCTAAGCAAAAACAGCAAAGATTGCATCCCAACATAAATGGGAATCCAGTTTAATTCAATTTAAACTACATGAACACGGCAGTGTGAGGACTAATAGAAATCACAAGACAGCTCAATGGCACAAGTCTGCAGTCCGATGAGGGCCTGAATGTAATATTTAACCCCCGATTATCTCCACACTGCCGCATATGAAAGCATTTTACATAATAGTTCAACACATCAGGCATGTTCTTTGAATGGGAAACAAAAACTCATAAATCAGGGCAAATTTTTTTCCATCCTTTTTTTTGGTAACTGATAAGGGAAAGATCATTTTTGGAAACTAATTTTTGCCATAAAAAAATTCACAATGTAATTGCGACCTTTTTATCTCATATACTGACTTTGTTGCAATTCTGACTTTTTCTAAAATCAGTAAAAAGATGTTTTGTTCCCTCACAAATGCACTTCATAATTAGCAATTGCAAGTTAATATCTCTCAATTCTTAGAAAAGAAGTCAGAATTGTGAGATGTAAATTTGCAATAGCAAGAAAAAAAGGTAATCAGATAAAAGTCATAATTACCATTTTAATTGTTCCTATTCAGTGGCAGAAACAGGCTTCCATGGATATTTGATCATCATTAGATGTCGAATTTGTCATTTTTCAGCAATAAATACACAAATTTGTAACTCATTGTAAAACAGAAAGTAGGCATATGTCTTTTAATTTTGTATAATTGTGTGTAATTAATTATAATAACTTGTATAATCGAACTATAAAACATAATCCAACGTATATATATATATATATATATAATATTAATATTTAATTTGCAAAAACAGATAACTCCGTTTTTAACTATTCTCAAAAAATCATATTTTTTCATTGTGCATAATTAATCTCAATCAAACTGCAGCTGGGCTGTTTTGACTAGTTTAAAAAAACAGCTAATTAACATAATAAAAATATGATTTTTGAACATTTGTAAAGACGGAGTTATCTGTTTTTGGAAATAAACTTAATATATATATATATATATATTTTATTCATATATACATGTTTAATTTGTATTGCTGGAAAATACGTCTGGGGTTTTCATAAACGCATATTTAGCAGTCAACCATTTATTTTACGTAATGTTACGGCTTTGGATAAATCTGCAGTCACAGCTGTCGAGTAAAAGGGTTGCATTACAAGTTTAAGCGTTAAAAGAGTATTTCGAAATATCTTTACATTGAATATCAGTTTAGATAGTCAAAACGATTGAATTTGAGGTAATTGTTTAACAGCTGAGTGTAGAGTTTAAAATGTATCGTTCATGTTATGGCTATGTTCATTATATTTGTGCGTAGTTTAAATAATGTTCTTGATAATTTGAGTCGAACTTTTATTACAAAGCGTAACGGCAACCGGTAGTGACGCCAGAAGGAGAGCCAGTCCAAAGGTGCGTCCTTTATCCGTCTAAATCACGGCGTTCAAACAATGCACGTAACGTGTCTGTTTTAAACAGTGCTGTCTGCTGCTGACTGTTGAGAAGCACTGTCTGAGGTACGCTGCAGCGCCGCTGGTTCAGACCATATTTAAACTGCGTTTGTGTAGAGAGCGCTGCAGTAATTGGTCGCAGTGTCCTGATCATTAACGTTACGAGTCGCGATAAAATGGGTCAAAATCTCTGTGAAAAGTCATAATCGTCAAAAAGAGTAAAATGGACTATAGACGCAAGAGGAGACTGACCTTCTTCACTATTGGACTGATCTTCTTACTGAGCGGGATCGAGTACGGTGAGTGGATTAACGGTTACTGATCGCCGTTACAGTGTTATGGATACTAGTTTACGTTTGTATATTACACTATTGGCAATTGTATATTGATTGTCAGACTCTATTACCATAGTACAGTCATTTTAACATACTAGAATTACATATAAAAGCAGTATGACATTATATAGTAGCTAGCCTACATAAAATGTAGGTGTTATGTTTTGTTATTTGTGCATTATTATTATTATTGTGCATTTTTAATATCAAATAAAATCCACACCATTGAATATATAAAATAACAATTATAAATAATATGGTCAAAGTTTCAGTATTCAGAAAAAAATTAATGAATTGATTTGAAATTGAATGGATTTGAACTGGAAATGGAATTCAATTAACAGGCATTCAATTAAGAATATTGAATTTGATTTTTTTATTTTATTTGAATTTAAGTTAAATTTGTCGTTTAACATTATGTTGAATTGCAATTTGAACTGATTTGAGTGTGAATTGGTCACACTTTCCACATAATGTTTAATTGTAATTTAAATTAATTTGGAATTTAATTTGATTTTGAATTTACCACAAGCTCCGCAAAACATTGAAATTTGATTTGAACTAAAATTTGAGGCGAATCGACTCTACGCTACAGAATGGATCATTACTTTAACACACTATTAGCAATACTCTAGGCTACTGGTATGTTGTTATTGGGTATTATTTTATTTGGACTCCATATAGATGTATAAAAACAATGGAACATAGTAATAATGTAGCTAGATGTTTCAGTAGTCAAGATAATTCTTGATGTAAATCAGCATTCAATGATAACAAAGTGACTGTTACATTCATCACAAATGTATAACGTGATGTTGCTAATAACAGTGATTGAATTGCTACTTGTTTCTAATAAAACATATCTTATGAGACAATTTCCGACATGCCTGTCTCAGAATCGCTCTTTATGTTCAGAGATTCTTCAGATTTTTTCAGAACAGAAAGTCACAGTTTCTCTGTTAATGAACTGCCATTAGTTACTCATCTATCTAGCTATCAAGTTAATAGTTAAAATACCCGATCAGATATGCCCATAATGTATTAATGTATGTCTGTTTTCATTTCAGCTGTGATTTTGCCCACAATATGGAGGTATCTGCAGACGTTAAATGCAGCACCGTACTTTCTTGGTCTCAGCCTATCAGCATTTAGCTTCAGCGGGCTTCTCGCTGGTCCTTTGTTTGGCTTCTGGTCGGATCGCACACTCTCCACCAAGAAAATCATCCTGTTCGCCAATGTCTTTGAGATTGTCGGTAAGTTTACGCTTAAAGGAATATTTCACCCAAAAATGAATATGTATTCACCCTCAGGCCATCCTAGATGCAGATGTGTTTGTTTCTTCATCAGATTTGGAGAAATGTAGCATTGCATCACTTGCTCACCAATGGGTGCCGTCAGAATGAGAGGCCAAACATCTGATAAAAACATCACAATAATCCACAAGTCATACACACCACTCCAGTCCATCAGTTAATGTCTTGTGAACCGAACAGCTGTGTGTTTATAAGGAACAAATCCATCTTTAAGACATTTTTAACTCCCATTCTGACGGCACCCATCCACATCCATTGGTGAGCAAGTGATGCAATGCTACATTTCTCCAAATCTGATGAGGAAATCTACACGAATCGTGTATGAATTACTCCTTTAAATTAAAACAAGACTTACAATGTTGGTGGCTTGTGGGTAACATCTCTTTCTGTTCGTTTTTAGGTAATTTCATGTATTTTATGGGATACTCCAAATGGTTATTGCTCTGTAGTCGTCTAGTTGCAGGTGAAGTTTCAGTCTAATTCTTTAAGGTTATGACTATTTTAATGCTTTAGTGATTTAACCAGTTTATCATGCTCTAGGTATTGGCACTGGTGCTGGATCGTCAATCTTCGGCTTCTTGACTAGAAATACAGCTCCTGAGGACCGTTCAACTGTTTTTGCTGCGGTTATGGCCTCCCGTCAAGCTGGGCTTCTCATTGGTCAGTAAAAATAAATCATCAGACCATACATGAAAATTAGAATTGTGCAATAGACATTTCAGTAGTCGATTTAATATAATACTTTTAAAATACAATTGCATGATTATATATCTATTCATTATAATTATGTTACATATTTAATTCTCTGTATTTAATTTATAGTTCTTTTCATACTTGGTTCTTTGCATTGTCTTCTAGGTCCTGCATTCAATATTTTTCTCAGACTCTGTAACTTCCAGATTGGACCTTTTACAGCGAACAAATACACTTCCCCGGGGGTAAGATCCTGAAGATTTCGTGTCGACATTGTTTGAAGCATCTGGACATTTGCAAATGTACAATAAACAAATGTATTTGTTGCGTTTCAGCTCTTCATGTGCCTGCTGTGGATCCTCCTTCAGTTTGCCGTCCTGTTTTTATACTGGGACTTCACTCATCAAGACGAAGCGCTTCAGAGGAACAGAGTGGAGGAGGAGGAGGTGGAGCAGGAGGAAGAAGAGGGAAAACCTTTGGTTGGGCCCAACGAGCTCACTGGCTCATACGGGACGGTCACCAGCGTCCAGTCCAGGACCTCTTCATTGGCCAACAGAGAGGTGACCCATGTTTCCCCTCCACCTTCACCTCCACCTGAGGAGGTCAACTCCAGTCCCTTCAACAAATTCAGTGCCAGCAGAGGTGAGAGAAACATTACAGATTTTCGAAATCAGAATTACAGGAATTAAAAGACAATTTTGACTAGTCAATCTTAAAGGTGTCGTCATGATGCAATTTCACGGTTTCCTTTGTCTTTGGAGCGCTACAAGCTGTTCCCCTTCTAGGGAACTCCACGCTGTGCCCCCTAGGAAGCACTATGGGGAATGCAGCCTGCATGACCCGTGTCTGAAGCACGTGTGAAACGACGCCAATCTATTGGCCCACATGGTCAATGACGTCATAGGCGGGGTGCACGGAAGTATAAAAGTGCACCTGTTGAATACTAGTGATGGTGAAGTGAAGCGTTCTGAACCAGTGAAGCTTTCAACCCAAATTGTATCGGAAAAAGGTTCATTACTCGAAGCTTTTTAAAACGGTTCATTACAGCTGCTGGTTACACATCTGGTTCTACAACTGATTCCTTGTTTTAATTTATTGCCACAAAAATAATTATAATAAATCAAACATAAACTCATGAATTAAATCTGTGATCTGTCAATGTTAACTCTGCCTCAGTCCTTAGACTCTTATTTCATGGGCAAAGTTCATTTGACCTTAATATATAAATTAGGATAAAAAGAAAACAATGCTAACGCATTATAATGTGAAGGAAACGCGCTGAGGTTCGCTTCGTTTGAACCAGATATGAAGCAGTCACGTGGTTTTCAGGCGAATGAAGCTTCGGACGTCATAGATCACGTGCTTTTGGCAAAACGAATCAAGCTCCGATACAGCGCTTCAATGTGAGATGTTTAGTTTTTTTTTTCAAGGGCGCTGAACGCGCTCATTGTGAGTGTTATCTGATGAGAAGCTCTATTTGCGTTTGTCCCTCTTCTCGAGAGATGAGTGACAAGTGTTTGCATCTCACAGTTCGGGTCCCGCTGTTGCCGAGGCACGGCGAAGACTCGGATTGCGGGGTTGAGATGCTCTTTTTGGGTAATTGGATCCTGCGGATAGCACTCGAGTTGAGCAGCGCTTTAGGGGACGTGTGCCTCCATGTTTGGATTCTAACACTCGAGGTTATGTTCTGCTTTTGCGCTTGCGTCGGCGAAGAGCACGCACATTCAGAGTTACGTGCGCATCGCGATGAGTCACGGCGTCTAGGCTCAACTCGCGTTTATTCCTATTCTTGAGGGATGTGGAATAAAGTGTTTGTGTCTCGCGGCCTGGTTTCGCACAGTTTCTCACCTCGCAGTCATCACTTTGATCTGCGAGATCCGCTCACCCTCTCTAAACAGGTTGTCGGATGTCCCAGATACTATTGGGTTGTTATGACGATGAAGTGTGCACAGTCGTTTCAGCCCTGATCCTGCAAGATCGTGGGCGGAGCTATATTCAGCTCGGCCGTGCCTCTTTAATATGCATGTTATTGTGTGTGGAGAGCCTTGCTGGGTGTGAATATATTTTAAATCTCTGTGGAGAGAGGCTTTGCGAGTTTTCTCCTGGATTGGTTCCCTTTCCTATAGCCTAGCTATCTGAGTCTCTTGAGCCCTTACTTAGACAGTGCTGTCTCCCCTCTTTGGATCGTAAGTAGATGGTCCACTCTCTGTGGTCTGGGCAGCTTTGTAGGAAGGCTACTTCGGCTATGTTATTCTGGTCCACAAGCCTTCATAAGACCGTAGGGACATAGCTATCTGAGGATAGCTGTGTTCTAGCTAAGTAGCTACTCTCTTTACCTGGGATTTAAGTAGCAATCTCTTGAGCTCCTCTAGAGGCTTTCCAGTTAGCCTCGTCAGTGGTCTTATGTATCCAGGCTAGTTCTGCTCACACAGCATAGCTATCTGAGGATAGCTGTGCTCTTAAATTGGGTGGCATGTTCCCCTTGATCTATTTGGGTTCCCCCATTTCTGCCAAGTTGCGTGAGGGAAGGCTTGAAGAGAAGGCTTGAGGGAAGACCAGTCAAGTTCTTCCACACTGACTGAATCATCATTTCTCTTTGATTCTTGTCTTATACACAGAGACACTGTCATGTTAGAATAGAAAAAGGTCCTGTCCAAACTGTTTCTATAAAATTAGAAGCACACAATTCCCTAGAATATCATTATATGCTTAAACATTAAGATTTGTACTCATGGAAATTACTAAACTAGTCAAACCTTTCATTAAAAGGGGGTGACCCAATACTTTTGACAATATAGTGTATCTACGTCACTGTGTGGGAAGATTTGCATAACACTGCCCAAATGTTTACGCAAAAAGAAGGCGTAACGTTTATTCTCGCTGTAGTATTGTTGCCGCCGCCGCCATGTCCTGGAGATGCTGTGTGTTTCCAAATATGGTAAGGGGCGTAACATTTCTGTCACATGCTTGAGGTATTCAGCCAATCACAATGCACTGGACAGCTGGCCAATTAGAGCACACCTTGCTTTTCAGAATGAGTTTTGTAAAAAAAATCTTCACGTTTTCAGAAAAAAGGGCCAGAGAGGAGCAACAATAATCTACCGTATGTGGAAAATAATGTTTTTTCTTTTTTTTTGTACCTTAAATGGCGTAAACACATTGCATTGCTAAAAATAACATTATTTTGTGTATTTGGTGCAATGTAAAATGACCTCTTTAAGGAAGCCTTGTTAGTTGAAAATAGAACATATTTTGTGTCTTCATAATAATGAATGAACAATTCTGGAATGGAAAGTGATTTTCACTTGAGTCAATTGAAGTTTAAAAACGCCTTTATGCTATTCAAATATTATTATTTGTATCTCAATATTATAACTAAACAATGCAATTTCTTAGTATATTAATAGGATTGCCATATAATTTTTTGCTAGACTTTCAGTTGCTTTACTAAAAAAACGTAATTTTAAAACTTAACTTATAAGATCCTTGATAGTGTTCAACATTACATGTTCAGATAAGTTTGAAGCTCACGTTGATATAACCAAAATCTGGAAACCTAGTTTGACATATTTCAGTGTTTACTGACTATCTAATAAAACAGGTTATTATACTCTAAATGTCAGACTCTCTATGGGAATGAGTTTGGTTTAAAATCCATCTGTGAGTTTCATTGTTTCTACTTTCAGAGTTCCTCAGAGAGGAGGTGGTTGTGCTGTTGGCTGCTCAGTTTATCACACTGTTTAATCAGACTGCTCTGGAGGTGAACAAACACACACACAAACACTCCTATAGTAGCAGTTTTTGACTAAATTAAATTTGAATTAAATTTTTCACACACTCCACATAATTTGAATTTTCATAGGATATCAATTTGCATTGATCTGACCAGATATTTGAATTGAATTTGCCATACACTCCACATAATGTTGAATTTGAATTGGAACTGGAATTTAATTTGATTTGAAATGGCCACACTTTACAAAATGTTGAACTGGAATTTGATTTGATTTGAAATGGCCACAATTCACAAAATGTTGAACTGGAATTTGATTTGATTTGAAATGGCCACAATTCACAAAATGTTGAACTGGAATTTGATTTTAAATGGCCACACTTCACAAAATGTAGAATTGGAATTTGAATTAATTTGTACTTGAATGTGAATTTAAATTTGCCACACATTGCATAAAAAACTGAAATTGAATTTAAATGGATTTGAATTTAATTTAGAATTGAATTGGTTTGGTTTGATTGGATTAGGAAATTTAATTGAATTTGCCAAATTCTAGACAGATTTTTAAATTAATTGGAATTTGAATCAGAACTGAAATTGGTTTGATTTGATTTGGAATTCGAATTTGCCTCACAATTCACAGAAGGTTGATTTAGAATTTGAATCTAATTGGATTTAAATTTTCCACACATTCTATAAAAGTTTGAATTGGAATTTGAAACAATTTGGTTTTGAATTGATTTGATTTGGAATTTGAATTTAATTTGCCACAAGCTCCATAAAATGTTAAACTGGCATTTGAATTCGTTTTAATTAGAATTTGAATTCAATTGCAATCGCTGCATGCACACAGGATTTTGAACAAGAATTTGAATTTACACTCACCAGGATTTTGATTTAAAGTGAAATTAATTGTGATTCTAATTCTAAATTTTAATTCAGATTTGACAGTTACACAAAAGTTTTGCAGCAAGCCTAAAAAAATGTCATCGTGCCTTCAAACAAAAAGTTTGTTTCTTCTTCCCTAAATTTGAATTATAATTCTGCATCCAATTTGTTAATTATTTTTAAATTCAGGAATTGGTTTGGAAAATAAAAGGCATTTACATTTATAGTGCGTGGAAATCACTTGCACTACTTTCTATGACAAATAATTATTTCTTAAGTGCAATATTTTGTCTGATAACGTTGTCCCTCTAGACTATGGTGACTCCTTTGACGCAGAAGTTCTTTAACTTCGGCGAGTTGGAGAACAGCATCATGTACTGTGTTTGTGGCGTCGAGGTAATTGCTGGATTCCTGTTTGTGCGCTGGTTGAGCAAGCGTGTGGCGGACCGAGTGGTGCTGGCCGTCGGCCTCATCATCTGCAATATCTCCTGTGTCTGGTGCCTGATCTTCCTGGCCAATCCTCAGGGTAAGAACACACAGAACTGTGGATGTTGTGCTCACAAGCTGTAAAATGCCTCACGGCTCACAAATGTTTCTTTGGTTCAGGTGGATTTGCATGGCAGCTGGCGGAGTTCATCATTGGTGTTTTCCTTCAGGTCCTGGGCCTTCCTTTTGTGGCAGTCGCGCAGGTGTCTCTCTTCTCCAAAATTACATCAGAGAAGACGCAAGGTTAGTTCTAAGAACGTAGTAGCTGTTTACCAAGTGCCTAGAAACAAGTCGGAAAACTTTAGGCACATTCACATTTGTTCAGTGTCTTTTTTTCGGAGAGAATTTAGTAGATGAAAATCCAAGCAAACTGGAAAGATTTGGGCATGCAAATTTCACAATGGGTTCAACGAGTTGGTCACATAGATGTGCTGTCCGGTTTGAAAGCGAATTGGGACAACAGACAATGAAAATTTTTCGCCCACAAAATTCCGCTAATCTGAATAAAAATTTTTATTGAACTTTTTTTTCTGACTTTTTACCTTGCAATTCAGACATCTAAATGTCATAATTTTCTCGTAATTCTGACTTTTCTCACAATTCTGACTTTATTTCTCACAATTGCAAGTTTATATCTCAAAATTATGACTTTTTTTCTGACAATTCACTCTTTCAATTCTGAGCCTGCAGTTCGGACGTTTTTTCTCACAATTTTCTCAAATTCAGACATATTCTTGCAATTTACTTTTTTCTCGCAGTTATGACTTTTTCTCACATTTATTTTTCTCACAGTTCTAACTATTTTCTCAAAATGCTGTCTTTTTCTCGCAATTATGACATTTTTCTGGCAATTCACTTTTTTTCTCACAATTCTTACTTTCTCGCAATTCTGACTATGTTCTCACAAATCTGACTTTCTCTAGAGTGCGCGTTTAAATCTTGCAATTCAGAATTGTGAGATATAAACTCGCGATTGTGAGAATAAAATCAGAATTGTGAGAAGTGACAGTTTTTATATTTATTTAGTCAGTGGTGGAAACAAGCTTCCATATTGACCGCACCTTTGCGCAAAAATAACTCTCAGGCTTTTTCAACTTTTTGGCGAGGCTTTGACAAGCAACATACAAAGCGACAAACATTTCTAGATTTTTCTGGTTTCCAAGTCCGTGTTTGCTGAAGCTCAGTCCTGTGTTTGTGTTCAGGGTTCACTCAAGGGATTCGGCGCTCTGTCGGAGGACTGGCCACCATTCTCGGGCCTCTCTGGGCGGGCGGTCTGACCTCGGACCTGTACATCATGCTGGGGCTGATGATGGGTCTGCTCGCCCTACTCACCGTGAGTCCAGATGCACATGTGTGACTGTCTGTAGCAGCTAGTGCACACATGATAGTATGAAAACACTCTGAGACATCTCTGTGATTAACAGATCATGATGGTGGTGTCGTATGAGCGGCTGGTGGTACCCGTAACTGTAGACAATCCCTCAGGAACAGAGTCAGAAGACTGACGCAGGTGATCACAGAATGAACTTTAGACTGAAGCATACTTGGTGTTTGGAACTGAAATCTAGCATACTGCTTACTGGGCACAATAATGTTTAACAGTATACATCTGTAATATTTGAATAGCAGTATGCAACATTTTTGTCACATGACTTAATCACCTTTTCATCAAGTATCGTTCAGTTTTGAAAATGTTCCTGATTCTATATATAAATGTAACTTTTCACTGCCTTGTCAAATATTGAGTCAAGGAAATGATTTAAAAAATCACAAAGGAAATGTAATTGATGAATATTATGTAGTATTTTATTCAAAATTAAAGTCCAGTCAATGACTTACTGAAAAAACAATGACAACCAAAAAAACTGATTAAGTAGTTTGGCAAAATATTTTATTATTCCTTAAGTTTTTTTTGTTTATTTTATTTAATATTTTTTTAACAAAACTGATTTGTTCATTAATATTTCTTCATGTGCTACAGACAACATGCTTAAACATAAATACATAATTTGTATGAATAAAAATTTTACATTGAAAAAAAAATACTTTATAAAAATCAGTTTTAAAAGGATTGATTTAAATGCATTTCTTCTATGCTAAACATGCTTTTAATTGATAAATTTAACTTTTGATATCGAAATTAAAATGGTTATCACAATAATTAAATACTTGTAAAGAAAGCCTGATTAATTATTTTTGGCAATCTAATTATTTCTTAAGAGGAAAAAAAATATTGCTTTTTAACATTTATCCATGTGGTATAACCAGTAAACCTAAATAAACTATATATAAATTGTATAAATAAATAAAAAATCATGTCTGTAAAAAAACAAATATATATATAAAATATTAATAAATAATATTTAAATTAATTTTGATTTGTTTAGCATGTCATTGTGTTTGTTAAAATATTAGGTTTTTAAAACTATACGAAACTTACATGGATACATATTTTTCCTTTTTAGGGGTTCAAGTGCATAGTGCCGAAACCCTATTGTAATTGTTACGATTTTCGAAGATCACCATTCTGACATAAAACTGATCGTGCAGACCAAACCATAAGGCGTAGAGACCTGGAAACTTTGATGGATTATAGTACCCACCCCTTCTACAAAGTCACCAAGGCTTGTTTCAGTCGGCCTGACGGGGGCGCTACAGTGATCAAAAGTATGAAATCGATCATAACTCCTAAACAGTTAATCGCAGGCTCAAGTGTCTTAAGTGTTGGAATCTGTGGGTCACGCAATCAAAATACTCGTGACTGATTTAATCAGATTGATGGATTTAGTGGCTCCGTAGAATGCGTTATTTGTTTTCCGTGCTTTTCTGCATACGGATTCACGCTTCGGGCACACCCCTAACCCCGCCCCCCGATGTCATCGTCCATCACGATGTTTCACTGTAGACATCACCCGATGCCAAATTGGTAGACATCGCCCAACCCTAGTATGCATGTAATACTGACACACATTCAGTTTTCACCCACCTGTTTACGCTCACTTAAGTCATAACCGACTGTATTTACATGATATACTCTACTTGATAGACATGTGGACTGCTGTGGGTGTATTTGAGCACTGATCGCGCGCTGTATGAGAACTGAAGAAGTGGAGCTTGTGCGCGCGCGCGAGAGAGCACTTCTATCAGTGACTTTCAGTTAATTGACAACGAATTGTGACTCCTGGGAAAAACGGGACATCTGGTCACCCAGTCCCTAACCCTTCGGGTGCTGAGGCCATTGTTTCAGATCGCTAGTTCGCACTTGGTAGTCTGTCTGTCCGCTGCGGCTGCTATACTGAGAACTAGCTATGCTAACGCTCCTTATACAATGACAGAGACAAGACAGTTAACTCAGCCTATAGGATGAATTTTGGAAGTAATTCAACTCAAATTGTGAAACTCGTGTATTAAATAAATTAAATGCACACAGACTGAATTAGTTTAAGTCTTTGGTTCTTTTAATTGTGATGATTTTGGCTCACATTTCACAAAAACCCACCAATTCACTATCTCAACAAATTAGAATACTTCACAAGACAAATAATAATAAAGACTATTTTTTTTAGAATAAGTTGACATATACTTGCAAAGTTTCTCATAGTGAGTATGTTGTGGACCCATCAAAATAAAGTGTTTGAAGATATTAAGCAAACAGTCTACTAATACTCTGACTGCTAGTTGACATGTAGTTGCAAAGTTACTTACTGTTAGTAGAATAAAGTGGACTATCAAAATAAAGTGTTTTACCAAAAAAAGAAAGACAATTGCCAAATAATGTCCTTTTTCGTCATTGATTTTGGGTAGGTACAGGCTTGCTAATTAATGCGTAATGTCTTTACTTGTACTTGTTTAAATGCCTTAAAGCATGCGAACCCTGGTAACCGCTGCTTGCAGCTATATGTTATTGTTATTTTGATATTGACCTAATGTTCATTATGGAGATAGATAGATAGCAATTGTGTGTGTGTGTGTGTGTGTGTGTGCGCGTGCGAGCGAGCGAAGTTGATTTATTTCACTAATTCCATTCAAAAAGTGAAACTTGTATAATGTATACATTCATTCCACACAGACTGATATATTTCAAGTGTTTATTTCTTTTAATTTTGATGATTATAACTGACAACTAATGAGAACCCCAAATTCAGTATCTCAGAAAATTTGAATATTGTGAAAAGGTTCAATATTGAAGACACCTGGTGCCACACTCTAATCAGCTAATTATCAGTCTAGTTCTGTAGGCTGCACAATCATGGGGAAGACTGCTGACTTGACAGTTGTCCAAAAGGCGACCATTGACACCTTGCACAAGGAGGGCAAGACACAAAAGGTCATTGCAAAAGAGGCTGGCTGTTCACAGAGCTCTGTGTCCAAGCACATTAATAGAGAGGCGAAGGGAAGGAAAAGATGTGGTAGAAAAAAGTGTACAAGCAATAGGGATAACCGCACCTGGAGAGGATTGTGAAACAAAACCCATTCAAAAATGTGGGGGAGATTCACAAAGAGTGGACTGCAGCTGGAGTCAGTGCTTCAAGAACCACTACGCACAGACGTATGCAAGACATGGGTTTCAGCTGTCGCATTCCTTGTGTCAAGCCACTCTTGAACAACAGACAGCGTCAGAAGCGTCTCGCCTGGGCTAAAGACAAAAAGGACTGGACTGCTGCTGAGTGGTCCAAAGTTATGTTCTCTGATGAAGTAAATTTTGCATTTCCTTTGGAAATCAGGGTCCCAGAGTCTGGAGGAAGAGAGGAGAGGCACAGAATCCACGTTGCTTGAGGTCCAGTGTAAAGTTTCCACAGTCAGTGATGGTTTGGGGTGCCATGTCATCTGCTGGTGTTGGTCCACTGTGTTTTCTGAGGTCCAAGGTCAACACAGCCGTATACCAGGAAGTTTTAGAGCACTTCATGCTTCCTGCTGCTGACCAACTTTATGGAGATGCAGATTTCATTTTCCAACAGGACTTGGCACCTGCACACAGTGCCAAAGCTACCAGTACCTGGTTTAAGGACCATGGTATCCCTGTTCTTAATTGGCCAGCAAACTCGCCTGACCTTAACCCCATAGAAAATCTATGGGGTATTGTGAAGAGGAAGATGCGATATGCCAGACCCAACAATGCAGAAGAGCTGAAGGCCACTATCAGAGCAACCTGGGCTCTCATAACACCTGAGCAGTGCCACAGACTGATCGACTCCATGCCACGCCGCATTGCTGCAGTAATTCAGGCAAAAGGAGCCCCAACTAAGTATTGAGTGCTGTACATGCTCACTTTTCATGATTTCCCTTTCTTTTTATTGGTCTTAAGTAATATGTCTGAGAAATGAATTTGGGGTTTTCATTAGTTGTCACTTATAATCATCAAATTAAAAGAAATAAACACTTGAAATATATCAGTGTGTGAATGAATGTATACATTATACAAGTTTCACTTTTTGAATGAATAGTGAAAAAAAATCAACTTTTTGATGATATTCTAATTATATGACCAGCACCTGTTATACTATGTCCTAACACATACAGGTATATCTAAAAAAAAGTGCTGACTTATTTCAAAAGTGAAACTTTCATATATTTTAGATTCATACATGTAAAGTAAAACACTTTTTTTTGTTTTAATTTTGGTGATTAGAGCTTACAGCTAATGAAAGTCATCAGTATCATCAAAATATTAGAAAATTTACATTTGAGTTTCAATAAATGATCATCAACACAGTATACATTCTGGGTATCTCTTGTTCTTTGGAAACCACAATAATGAACACTGCTGACTTAACAATGAGAAGACGATCATTGACACCTCCAAAAGAGGGTAAGTCTCAGAGGGTCATTACTGAAAGGGGTGCTGTTCAAGCAGTGCTGTATCAAAGCATATTAAATGCAAAGTTGACTGGAAGGAAGAAATTGGGTAGGAAAATGTGCACAAGCAACAGGGATGACGCCAGCTTATACTGTCAAGCAAAGCCGATCAAACACTTAGATTCACAAGGAGCGAACTGAAGCTGGAGTAGTGCATCATGAGTCATCAGACATCTTCAGGTACCAAGCCACTTCTGAAACAGAAACATCGTCAGAAGCATCTTACCTGGGCTAAGGAGAAAAATAACTGGACTGTTGCTCAGTGATCCAAAGTCCTCTTTCAGATGAAAGTACATTTTTCATTTCATTTGGAAATCAAGGTCCCAGAGTCTGGAGAAGAGTGGAGAGGCACAGAATCCAAGTTGCTTGAAGTCCAGTGTGAAGTTTCCACAGTCAGTGATGATTTGGGCTGCCATGTATCTGCTGGTGTTGATCCATGTGTTTTCTGAAGTCCACAGTCAACGCAGCCATTACCAGAAGATTGTAGAGCACTTCATGCTTCCTTCTGCTGACAAGCTTTATGGAGATGCTGATTTCATTTTCCAGCAGGACTTGGCACCTGCCCACACTGCCAAAGGTACCAAAAGCTGGTTCAGTGACCATGGTGTTACTGTGCTTGATTGGCCAGCAAACTCACCTGACCTGAACCCCTTTATAGGGTATTGTCATGAGGAAGATGAGAGACACCAGACCCAACAATGCAGATGACCTGAAGGCTGCTATCAAAGCAACCTGGGCTTCATTACACCTGAGCAGTGCCACAGGTTGATTGTCTCCATGCCACGCCACATTGATGCAGTAATTCATGCAAAAGGAGGCCCAACCAAGTATTGAGTACATAGAAATGAACATACTTTTCAGAAGCATGGCATTTCTGTTTAAAATATATTTTTTATTGATCTTATGTAATATTCTATTTTTCTAAGACAATGAATTTTGGGATTTCATTATCTTTAAGCCATAATCATCAAAATTTCAAGAAATAAAGGCTTGAAATATTTCACTCTGTGTAATGAATCTATATAATATATAGGCTTCACTTTCTGAAATGAGTGACAAAATATTGACCTTTTTCATGATATTCTAATTTTTTAGATTTGTGTGTATATATAATGCATGCATATACATGGAGGTGAAAATAAAAAAGCTTATTATATAACAATGCTCTTTCCTTGTTTCTAGGTTTGACGTCAACTAGCTTATGCCATTGTTGGTGAGCAAGCAGACACTGAATCATTTGACTCAATAAATCTTGAGAAATCAGTCTAGGTTTGACTCATTTAATGCAGCTCCAGCTGAAACACCATCAGTGACGAGTGGACAACATCTGGATTCACTGCAGCAACAGAAATAATGCAGTGAATGGAGATGTCAGGAGTGGGTAAGACCAACATAAGCAGAATGACAAAAGCAAACACGAGGCTGATGGATAAATGAGGTGAATCTCTGGATGTCTTCATCTCTGCTTTGTGCAGAGCTTTGATCAGGGCAAAGACAATTTTGATAAATGCACGTTCTACTATATTTCCTTCGGAAATTCCATTCACGAGTGTCATGATGTTTTTATATTAATAAAGAGATTAATGCAATAAGTTTAGAACATTATGGATTTGTTGCTGATTGATTATTTAATCAAAGAAAATATTATTTATTTACTTATGCAATTTTGAAATGATGCTGATGCGGTTTGTGATCAAAAGCTTCATGCTTGTGTGTGTGTATATATATATATATTTATGTTATATTAATAATAATATCTATTTTTTATTTTTAACTAATAAGATTACTGCTACTTTGAAAAAATGGTCATACAACCCCAGGCCCAAAAGTACCAGGGCTGCATTAAGATAAATTACAATTGGAAAAAAAAAATCCCATTACGTCTAAAAAAATATTTGTCTTCCAACTCTGACTTTTTTTTTTCTCGCAATTGTTTTTTTTTTTTTTGCTACAATGTAAAATTAAGATAGGTAATTGTGACTTTATATCTCCCTTTTTCAGAATTGCAAAAAAAAGTCAGAATTTTCTGATAAAAATGTTGTATTATTTTATTTTTAACAATTTGGTGGTTTAATATTCTTATATCTGGGAAAGAAACTCTAAATTGTACAAACAAAGATGACATATAACAGGTAAACTATAGAGTTTGACTCTAGTGTTGAAGGATTTGTTGTTGTTGTTTTTTAATTATAAAAACCCTTGTTACATTAAACATTAGCCTCTAGGCCATACGTTCTAAGCAAAAATGGTGCTAAATAGCATTAAACGTGATTCATTGGCTTTTAATCATAGGGGAACCACTTTAAGTGCTATATAGCATCTATCTTTAAAGGTGTCTTTTGTCAAATAGTGTTATGTAGAACCATTGAGGAAGCCCATTCTCATCCTTTGAGTTTTAGATATGTTACTCCTCTCATATGTTTGCTATATGGAAATTTACTACAATGGTAAAAGCTGTTGTGAATCACTCTTATCCATTTCTGAGGTCAAAAAGTCTCATGTGGGTGCCATGGGAGCAACAAGGTTAAGAACCACGTTATCTTTAGGAAATTCACTGTATTTTGATATCGTAGAGGGAATGAGGAGACGAGAATTTGTACTTAAAGTGTATTGGCACTAATTAATAACATTAGTGCATGAAGATGAAGACAATAAAACCATGTGTTTACATTAAGGCTTTGTGACTGGTTAATAGATCATTAGCTTAAAATGTCTATATAAAAATTAATACATTTGAGGAAACTTCTCAATATGAACACCCATAAAGGCAGTCAGTCATCCAGGCATGCTGTCCACCTCGGGCTAAAGCCAACCAGCTTAAAACACTAGTATTCTAAAGAATAGCAAAGACATTTAAGTTCACCTACTATTTTCCATTTATTTACTTTAAACAAACAAACAAAGATTGTTACTTAGACTAGAGTTACCAGATAAAAGGGTGACCAGATGGCCCTTTCCGCTTTCTCTTTTCCATTCTCTCTTTTCCTGCAGGCTACATAGTGTCGAAGAAAAATTAATCTTGGTTGATTTTACATGATTTTCTATATGCTCATTAAATACAGTGGAGTGTTTCTTTTGAGTTTCTTAGCATGAGTGTAAAAGTGTAACTGCGAGCTTGTAACCTTGAGTGCAGATATAAAGGCGGAGGAGCACCCTCCCCGTTTGCCGCACTCTGCAGCAACCTGTGTGTCTGTATGACTGTTGACCTTCTTTGCAAAGAATAAACCTTTTTAAAGACTAAGAGAGAGTTTGTCTCTTACATGGTGAGAGTGATTTTATATTGCCACATCAATTTGGTGTCAGAAGTTAGGATTCCTTGGATGTGCCTTTTGGACCCTGCGAGCGGATGGTGGCTGATCATCCTGGACTCAAAGAAGTCACAGCCCTACCCCGACTTGATTAAGGGAAGAGGGGCCGACCGCTGGGGCCTGGAGGGGATATCAATAAACGAACCCAGGTGTCAACAGGACTCTCTGGTAAGAGACAAATCAAAATCTTCTAAAGAATTTGGGTTTTGAAATTAGAAATGGAATTAAGATTAGGGGATAAACCATACTGGTGGGTATGACTCTGTGGTAGTGCGTAATTGAGATCACTCCGAGCAGATACAGCACAGTTAATACATTTCTGGGAGAAATTGAAACTGTGTCTGAGGTAAGGCAGTGTGATTTATTATTTTATTTATTTATTTCCTTTTATTGTCATTGTACACAAAATACAATGAAATTGCAAAGCTTCTGCATAAGGTGCACGGTACATAATAGACACAAAACTAAAAAGAAATATACATAATAAAAAGTGATGTACAATTTAAAAAGTTAAGCTAAGACAAAAGAATGAGGAAATTAGCATAAACAGAGTTGCTTGTGTATATATAAGTAAATAATAATCAGTCGCAGCTTGTCAAACGGATTATTGCACTAATATGAGGTAGACTTCTGGATCTGAATAAAACTATTTGGAATGAGAATATAAAAACATTGCACAAAAAGTGGGGATATTTCACTGGAATATAATGCTGTACTGCACTGACGGAATAAAGATATAGAAGACGTTGCACTAAGAGTGGAGATTGCACAAAAAATATGACACACATACATAATATACATATTGTACTGAGTAAGATGTCAGTGCATGAGAGTGTTCAGTACATGTTTGTGTTCAGTGTGATTATAGCTCTGGGGAAGAAGCTGTCCTTGAGTCTATTGGTCCGTGATTTGATGCATCTGTAGCGCCTGCCAGAGGGCAGCAGTTTAAAAAGGTGGGAACCAGGGTGAGAGTGGCCTTTTTCAATGTTCTGAGCTCTGCTGAGGCAGCGGGAGTTGTAAAGGCGCTTCAGAGAGGGAAGAGAGCAGCCAATGATCCTCTGCGCTGTGTTAATGATCCGCTGTATTCCCTTCCTCTCTGCCTCAGTACAGCTGCAATACCATACTGTGATACAGTATGCCAGCAGGCTCTCCACTGCAGAGCGATAGAAGGTCTCCAGCAGCTTGACATTTAGGCTGTTCTTCTTTAACACTCTCAAGAAGTGAAGGCGCTGCTGTGCCTTCTTGATGATTAATGTAGAGTTGGCTGACCATTTGAGGTCTGCTGAGATGATTGTGCCGAGAAATTTGAATGTCTGAACCTTCTCTACGCAGTCTCCATTGATTTAGAGGGGAGCAGGGTCTGCCTTGTGCCTTCTAAAATCAAGGATGATTTCCTTTGTTTTGGTGGTGTTAAGTATCAGGTTGTTGGCTGAACACCACTCTGACAATCTCAGGATTTCATTTCTATAGGCAGCCTCATCCCCCTTTGAGATTAGGCCCACCACTGTGGTATCATCGGTGTATTTGATGATGTTGTTCTGGTGATGGACTGGGCGGCAGTCATGCATATAGAGAGAGTACAGAATTGGGCTCAGCACGCACCCCGAGGAGAGCCAGTGCTGAGCGTGCGGGTGGAGGACAGATGAGGACCGAGTTTAATGGTCTGATGACGGTCAGTCAGGAAGTTCCTGATCCAAGTGCAGGTGAGTGAGGGGAAGCCCAGATCTGTGAGTTTGCTGAAGAGGATGTCCGGTATGATGGTGTTGAAAGCTGAGCTATAATCAATAAAAGATCAAAGACGTTTCTGGGAGAGACTGAGATTACGTGGCTAAAAGTCGGAGCAGCTGGTGCGCTCCGCCCTTACGGTTTTGGTATAGAGATTGGATCTGTTGGAGACGTCCGACAGATTATTTAGGCGCCTAAAGGAAAATCCATGGAGAAGAAACAGCCAATATGGGGAAGTCCCAGAGCAAGCTTGCTAAATATGATACACCGGTACTTTGTCAAATGAGAAAAATTATATGGCCAGAAATGCATCCAAGACATGGGGAAACTAATTAAGTATCATAATTTTCCAAAAGCGGGAACATTGAGTGTCACAAGATTAAATGTAGTAAAGGAATCAGTTGAAGAGGGAAGCAAAAAAAAAAGCAGAAAGAGTGTTGTGTGAAGATATGTGTGGGAAATGTGAACAAACCGTGAATGTTGGATGGGCGAAGCAGATTAAGAGGGAAAGAAGGGCAATGCAGAAAGAAATGGGAAAGATAAGAAAAAATAAAAATGTGAAGGAAAAGTAACTGCATCACATAGACCTACTAACCGCTCTGTCTGTGTCTCTCCACACGCATCACAAGAGGTGGGACCAAGTCATTGTTTTGGAAGTCACAAGTAAGTCTCGAGTCTTTGCATTAAATTCTCGAGTAAAGACAGACAAGTCCCAAGTCAAAATAGGCACGTCCAAGTCTAGTTGCAAGTCCTCAATTTTTAGCTTCAAGTCTTAAACAAGTCATTAGTGCTCTTTGCCCAAATTAGTGTCTCAGTATTAGTTACCATTTCAAATGTATATAAATTTATATCAGGTCGGGTAGAATATATTTGACATATTAATTTCATGTGAGATGGGTGCCCTTAGTAAAACTACTCAAGTTCAATTTAGGGATTGTGCCAAAATAGGACAAGCAGTGAAAAAAACTATTTTAGTAACAGAATAGCAAAGATATATACTTTGCATGTGTGCATATTATAATAAAATATGCTTATAGGTGTTATCTTAGCCTATGAGACATTATTTGGAACCTCAATGAAAGATTTAAAATGAAAGAACTAGAAGAAATAACTGCTACCATACTTTACATGTGAGAGGAAACCTGCTATATGGATCATCCATAATGGATGCAGACAAACTCATGAAGACAGTTATTCAAAAATGTTGTGCTACCATTCTTTATAACTAAGAGTATCAAAGACAAAATGTCCTCGACTGCTCTCCACCAAAAAGACTAACAGCACCGCGGATAGAGAAAGAGGAAATGGAGGAAGACCAAGAAATTATTCCTGAAACCCCCCACGAAGAAGCTGAAGAGGAAAGAGTGATCATGGCTCCCCCGACAAAGAAAAGAAAACCCAGACAAACGGTGAAAGAAGAAAATGTGAGTATAACGGCGCCGATGATCGAAGTTTCGGGACCTGATGGGCCAATGATGGTTTTTGACCATGGACTGTGAATGATATGAAAGACGCAATGGCTCACTTGCCAAGCCCAGAGGAGGCAGGTGACAAATTTTCTACGGGACTGATCACGTTCTGGAAGAATTCAGCCGTACCGCGTACGAGCTGAGGAGGCCACTGGCAGTGAAACTAGGGGCTTCCAGCTGGCACAAATTGAGTGGAAGGTTGCAAAGGGAAGACTGCCAAAGAGAAAACAGCGAATGGGAACACAGACATAATCTGGAATACCGCACAGCTGTTGAGAAGCTGGCTGAAGCTATGAAAACAGCATTTCCAGCACATGTGGACACATCAAAGATTGGCAATTGCTTCCAGAACAGAGAGGAGTATGAACAAGATTATTATCATAGCCTCTATGCAATATTCAACAAACAGAGTGGCTTAGAGGAGACTGACGATCGAGGAAATCAGCCTGAGACATGGGAATGTCATCAGCTGAGCTTGTTTTTGAATGGACTGAGACCTGAGATTGTGCAAGCAGTGAAAACCAGTTACAAGGAATGGAAAAACAGACGGTTATCTGCTGTTAGCTTTGCTTTGCGTGCAGAAGAACTGTAGACAGCGAAGAAGGAAAGAGCTAGTGCAAAGACTGACAAAGATCTACTGCTGGCCCTAGTGCAAGCTGTTTCGAGGCCGGTGGGAACTCTCTGTGCAGAGCCGTCAGCAGACGGCTGGGGGAAGAGAAAAAAGAAGAAGCGGAAGAAATTTTGAAGAACCGGGTTGTTGGATCAGCGAAACGGATGATCACAAGGTGAGAAAATGCACCAAATGCAGACTGTGCAAGAAGGATGGTCATTGGGCCAAGGACTGTCCAGAGAAAACCCGAGATATCAAGAGGCAGATTGAAGCGAAGAGGACAGGGAGGGAGGGGTCCGGGTCGAACAGATATCAGCAGCGAAACAGGGAAGTGAAAATGTATTAACCACACACATGCACTGATGTATACACTGCTCTCTGCAATGAAGATAAAGCTTGCGTTTCTTTGTGATTTGAGCGATGCAATTTTTGAAATATTTTTGATGTATGAAAGTAAGGAATTTTTAAATATGCCCAAATACCCCATGCTGGTGGAGGGGGTAATGATTGAGTTTTTTGCCGATTCTGGGGCTTCAAGGTCATCTATACGACCATGTGACTTTCCATGTCAACCGTCATTATCAGACAAAACAAATGAGTCCATTTCTGCATCAGGGCATACAATTTTTGAAAGATTTAAGGTACCCTTCAATTTTGAAACGGGGGGGGGGGGGGGGGGGGGGGGGTGTGCTAAAAAATGCATAGTTGGGGTAGGATACATCCACTGCGGTGACGGAGCTGCTGTTTTGCCTGGGTCTCATTTCGTTAAGTGTTATTGATTGTGAGTTGGTGTACGTTCTGCGTGTGTGTGTTGAATTTGTGGTTGAGTCATTGAATTGATTTTGTCTTCTGCTAATGGTCTCTTATGGGCAGATATTTGATTATCTGTTGTTTTTTTTGTTATTTTCTTTGAAAAGTATTACGTTGTTTAATTGGTTAGCTGCAATAGTAGGCTTATTGCATTTTTTCATTTTGTTTCTTTTGTAGTGTAATTTTGTATTGTGTTCCTTGTTTCTTAGTATGTTGTGTGATGTTTTTTTTTTTTTTTTTTGGTTTATCCTTTTTTGTTGTAATGTATTTCAGTTCATCTTTATAGTGGGAGAAACCCAGCTGTGATTGTAACGTACTGGTGTGTGTACACAGAGTGCTGTGTTTAACAAGTTGCTGTGTTTTCACAAATGTGTTGTGGGTTTCCTTTTTGTCGAGGGCTGGGTGGAAAGCTGAGGACTCCTGCTGGCCATCTCCTTTACTTTTTATTGTTTTTTTCTAGTGTATTTATATGTATCATTTGGAACTGTGATTGAGACCTTGTGTGAAATCAATGGATTGTGTATTTTTTAACTTTTGTATCTCAATAAAGTGTTACCTTTATTTTTCCCGTCCACATCTCTATGCTCACAATGCCTTGGCAGCGAACCTATGTGCCTTTTTATAAGGTTGTTATTTCCCAGTGTATTCTGGGTGGCGTAGTCGATGAACAGCTAAATTCCCACTCTTGCCACACATGGGAAAGACCATGCATCGAAAGGGGAAATTATGAAAGAACTGGTTTACAAAGGGGTTCACAACTTTTGCTGAACATCTGTAATACCCACAATGGCAAGGGTAAACCTGAGCCATTTAAAATGCTCTTTGGTAAACCACCATTTATGAGAATAGACGGAGGTAAACAACAATTGCGATTGACAGAGGTGTGTGAGCATGACATGTTGAGTTACTGCAAAGAAATGTCTTCTCTGTTGTCTAACGTCTGTGTGCATGTGAAAGCTGCCCTGGGGAACGTTGCTGAAACTCCTCTGCAAGACATCAAACCAGGAGATTTCGTGGTGGTACGAGATCTGAGGAGAAAGAGTTGGAAGGCGAAAAGGTGAATGGGACCGTTCCAGGTGCTTCTGACTACCCACACGGCGGTGAACGTAGCTGAGAGGGCAACGTGGATTCACTGCAGAGAAGTTCCATCTGCACCTCAGGAGGAGGAACGGAGGGGGTAAGCGATCGGAGACGTGCGTCAACAAGTGCCAGGATCCTGTATAAACACCAAGCGCCTTTACCAACATCACTCACATGAGAACGATCATTCAGAGCTCTTTTACGCGATCAAACAATGTATGGTTTGAATGAGTGGCAAATCTGTGTGTTACCAATTTTGGCAACAGAATCGTTGCTGTTGGTATGTTTACCATGCATTTTTCAGTTCATACCCAGCTCAGTACAGAGACTGGTGAAGACTAGCCTGTCACATCAGATGATTACAATGACAGCTTATTCTGATGACATGTTTTTGAATCTGGGAAGAGAGAAATCAGGTAATGAAGACACGACCAGTAGTGGAAGCTACAGTGAGATGTGTGAAACTAATTTAGGAGGTAATTCCCTGTATTTCAGTCATGGGCTTTACCAGTATTTCAGTCATGGGGCTTTACCAGTGTTTAGCCCATCTATGTCAATACTGTTTAGCTTGCTTGACATTAGGGTCTGTCCCCACACAAAAAGCCTTGGCAGGTTTTTCTGACTTTCACGAATTTAAGAGAGTAATCATTTGTACTAAAATCAGAGATGAGGAGTATAAATGTGATGTAATGACTTAAATATGCATGTAATTTGATATAGTAAGAGTTCTAGATGTAGTTTTTTTATAATTCGTTTTTAATGAGTGAAAAAAAAACGGGGGAAATTGTCGAAGAAAAATGTAATCGTTGTTGCTTTGACATGATTTTCTATATGCTCATGAAATATAGTGGAGTGTTTCTTTCTAGTTTCTTAGCATGAGTGGAAAAGTACAGCTGCGAGCTTGTAACCTTGAGTGCAGATATAAAGGTGGAGGAGCACCCTCTAATAAATGTATATTGCTGCGTCCCATTTCGCATACTATCCGTCCTAAATAGCATTCGAAAATAGAATTAGTTTGTCCCAAATCATAGTGTATTTAAAAAAAGTATGCCAAAGATTCCCGGATGGTCTACTATTTCCGGTCAGAATTCAAAGTGCAGATCGATGCACACTCTAACGGCTAATATTGCCCACAACACATTGCACGGTGGATGGGGATTTGATTAGAACTACAAACACACATAACAAGTGTTAAAAACTACATGGCAGATATGCGCCACCAACGGGCACGTAGAAGGGGATTTGAGTGATAAATAAGCAATGTCTAACCTGATGAATTAACATTTATTTCATGTTATCCACGTTGTATTTCATCTGTATATGAACATTATTATTGATCAAGGCAAGGCCACTTTGGTGGTTTAACCTTGAATGCATCATTACGGACCCTGCAAACATTTGCCAGCAGCAAGTATTATTTTAACTTTCCAAACGGTCAGGAAATTATATATTATTAACTTGACAAGATGAGATGACAGTGCAGTTATCGTTACAGGACGTTCATCATACTGCAGTGTACCAGGTTCAACTAAGCTGAACTACGCCACCTCCCATATCTTCGAAGGCAGGAGGAGCCCTCCACAAATCACAATACTTGATTCTAGGCAACAATGTAGTTTGTAAGAAATCTCTATAAGCCAATTGTCCGACAGCAGACCCAAAATGCCTGAGTCGCAAATATTGAGCAGTAATAAAATCCACAAAAGTAGGAACTAGCTCTCCAGACGTTCTCGCATCTGCACCACATAAGACACTACATTCGCGGTTCACCTCTGCTCGGGTCTCCTTCCCACATCTCTCGAAGTGAGCAGAGGACCTCTCACTTCATGCCCATACAACAGTTCAAAAGGGGAGAAGCCAGTGGAGGATTGTGGTACTTCTCTATAAGCGAACAGAAGGTATCCCCCATTGATCCCAATCAGTGCCTGAGTCGCAAACAAACTTGCGAAGCATCTGCTTCAGGGTCTGGTTGAATCTTTCAGTAAGCCATTCTGTCTGGGGATGATATGGAGTGGTTCTTAGACTCTTGATACCCAGCAACTTGTATACCTGTTTCAGGAGTGTTGACATGAAATTAGTTCCTTGATCTGTTAGAATCTCACTCGGAAACCCAACTCTGGAAAACAGCTGAACTAGACAGGTTGCCACATACTTTGCCTTGATGGACTTTAACGGAAACACTTCAGGATACCTGGTAGCATAGTCTGTTACAACAAGCATAAATCGGTTACCTGAACGACTTCTTTCCACAGGCCCAACAACATCCATTCCCAGTCTCTCAAATGGAGTGCCTATAAGTGGGAGCGGTTGGAGAGGAACCCGACACGGGCCTTGGGTAGAGACTTTCTGACATTCTGGGCAACTTTTACAATACTGGGTTACATCTGAATTCAAACCGGGCCAATAGAAGTATTTTTTAATCCGGGCGATGGTTTTACATTTCCCCAGGTGGCCAGCCCAAGGAATCGAATGACCCAGAGCAAGAATAACTTCCCGGACACACTGTGGTACCACCAGTTGCGTCACTGGCCCCAGCTGACGATAGAGTATCCCCTGATGAATGCAGTATCTTTCCTTTAGGTCCCTGTTCGCTGTCTTTACATCCTCCCCCTCTGCTCTTTCCACATAAGAGACAAGACTGGCATCCTCCTGTTGTAGCTGAGTAATGTTAGCTGGCAGCTTAAACTCTGGGAAAAGTCGGAGGTCTCAACAGGCATTTTAGAAGCATTATATTGAATTTTTTCTAAGACGACCGGACCAGCACCAGAAGTTGGGAACCTTGCAAAACTCACTGCACGGTAACCTCAACTCAAAGAAACTGAATTAACAAAAATACACAGACAGCGAACTAAATTGTGTGCACTCCAATTAGTTACGATGTACTGTGATTTAATAAAGTTTTAAATGACAAAAAGAGTTTGTGTCTTATTTGAAATACAAAATGAAAGTAACATGAATTAAATCCTAACTATAACAAACCTTTAAATCAATATGTAAATAAGAATGTGTGTGCGTGTACATGTGCATGAGTGTGCAAGCACATTACCGCTCACTGATGTGTGGCCACACGTGGGCCATCACATACTCCCTCCCTTCGGGAACGTCACTGGCACAACGGGAAAGATAATCAGCAGTAAGATTTTCTTTGCCAGGGACATGTTGGATGGAGAAACGGAAGGGCTGCATGGCAAGGTACCAGCGGGTGATTCGGCTGTTGGTATCCTTCATTCTTTGGAGCCACAGTAGAGCCTTATGATCCGTTTCCAGTATGAATTCCCTTCCCAAGAGATAGTATTTCAGGGAGTCCAAAGCCCACTTGACTGCCAAGCATTCTTTTTCCACAATGGAATAGCGGACTTCCCTGGGGAAGAGTTTACGGCTGAGGAAAGCAACGGGGCGCCGAGCATTGGGACCTCCCTGCAACAGCACTGCTCCTAGGCCTCGGTCCGAAGCATCTGTTTGGAGAATGAACAACTGATTGAAATCGGGATTATGCAGCACAGAATCCTTACTCAAGGCTGTTCTGATGTCCTGGAATGCTGCTTCCGCCTCTCTCGTCCATCGGAGCTGATTAGGACTCCTTGAGCCCACCATATCAGTCAATACTGCAGCCCTACTGGAGAAGCTGGGAATAAATTTGTTATAAAATCCAGCCATACCCAGAAAGGATCTCAACTCCTTGCGAGTCCGAGGCTGTGGGCACCCTTCAATAGCCTGAACCTTTCCCACCTGAGGCTTTATCACCCCCTTGCCAATGACAAACCCCAGGTACTCGGTCTCTGCCTTTGCAATGGCACACTTTCGTGGATTAACAGTTAGACCAGCTTCTTGAAGACGTTGCAGAACCTCCCGGATATGCTGCATATGTTGCTCCCATGTGTTGCTGTAAATCACAATATCATCTAGATAGGCAGCTGTAAAAGTCAACCCTTGCAGTACTTGGTCCATAAGTCTTTGAAAGCTGGCCGGTGCCCCGTGTAGCCCGAAAGCCAGAACTTTGAAATGAAATAGTCCCCATTGGGTTTTAAAAGCTGTTAGTTCTCTGGAACGCTGGGTCAACGGGATCTGCCAGTAACCCTTTGAAAGATCAATAGTTGTTAAAAACTTTGAGGTACCCAGACGATCCGTAAGGTCACCGATCCGAGGAGTTGGGTAAGCATCAAACTTGGTCACAGAATTAAGGTAACGAAAGTCTATACAAAATCTTATAGAACCATCTTTTTGGGCACAAGGACCACAGGGGGCACACTCACTTTTGGATGGTTCTATGATCCCCAACCTCAGCATCAGATCGATTTCCCCTTTCAGTGACTCTTGAAGACGTTCTGGCACCCTGTAGCTCATTCTTTTGACAACAGCATCAGGTTTCAACACAATGTCATGTTCTATCAACGCTGTGTAACCAGGATACTCTGAAAAAATTTCAGGTAAACAAACGTCCCTCACCTCCTTCTGTTGCTGCGGTGACAGATGACCCAGATCGACTTCTCCTAGAGCAGGCTGGGGTAAGTATTGATCATCCGATTCCTCTTCCTCCTTCACTTGCTTAATCATCAAGCTTTGGGCAGACTTATCGGGACGGGGGACCCATTGCTTAAGAAGATTAATGTGCAGGGTTCGTGTAGGACAATTTTGATCAGACAAGGCCACTTCATAGGTGGTGGATCCCAGTTTCCTTTTGACTTCATACGGACCCTGCCATTTTGCCAGCAGTTTACTTTCATGACTTGGCAGCATCACCAGTACCTTCTGACCAGGTTCAAACTGTCGCTCACGAGCAGATCGATCATACCAGGTTTTCTGGCGTGTTTGAGCCTCCGCCAAATGAGATTGAGCCAGTGCAGTCATCTTCTCCAGACGTTCTCGCATCTGCACCACATAAGACACTACATTCGCCGGTTCACCTCTGCTCGGGTCTCCTTCCCACATCTCTCGAAGCAGAGCAAGAGGACCTCTCACTTCATGCCCATACAACAGTTCAAAAGGGGAGAAGCCAGTGGAGGATTGTGGTACTTCTCTATAAGCGAACAGAAGGTACGGGAGCCATTGATCCCAATCAGTGCCTGAGTCGCAAACAAACTTGCGAAGCATTTGCTTCAGGGTCTGGTTGAATCTTTCAGTAAGCCCATCTGTTTGGGGATGATAGGGAGTGGTTCTTAGACTTTTGATACCCAGCAACTTGTATACCTGTTTCAGGAGTGTTGACATGAAATTAGTTCCTTGATCTGTTAGAATCTCACTCGGAAACCCAACTCTGGAAAACAGCTGAACTAGACAGGTTGCCACATACTTTGCCTTGATGGACTTTAACGGAAACACTTCAGGATACCTGGTAGCATAGTCTGTTACAACAAGCATAAATCGGTTACCTGAACGACTTCTTTCCACAGGCCCAACAACATCCATTCCCAGTCTCTCAAATGGAGTGCCTATAAGTGGGAGCGGTTGGAGAGGAACCCGACACGGGCCTTGGGTAGAGACTTTCTGACATTCTGGGCAACTTTTACAATACTGGGTTACATCTGAATTCAAACCGGCCAATAGAAGTATTTTTTAATCCGGGCGATGGTTTTACATTTCCCCAGGTGGCCAGCCCAAGGAATCGAATGACCCAGAGCAAGAATAACTTCCCGACACACTGTGGTACCACCAGTTGCGTCCCTGGCCCCAGCTGACGATAGAGTATCCCCTGATGAATGCAGTATCTTTCCTTTAGGTCCCTGTTCGCTGTCTTTACATCCTCCCCTCTGCTCTTTCCACATAAGAGACAAGACTGGCATCCTCCTGTTGTAGCTGAGTAATGTTAGCAGGCAGCTTAAACTCTGGGGAAAGTCGAGGTCTCAACAGGCATTTTAGAAGCATTATATTGAATTTTTTCTAACCTTTTCTGTCGACGAGACTTCCTGGGCTTAACAGAGCCACCGATTTCCACATTAAAGAATGGTAGGATACCAAGTAACTGTTCCTTCTCCTCCTTCCGTGCTTGGGCTCGAGTAACAACCATATTACATGTGGGTACCAGCTGCAACAAGTCCCAGAGCACTGGCAGATCATGACCCAAAACTACAGGGAATGGTAGGTTGTCGGCTATGCCCACCTCCAAGAGATAGGTTTGTCCTCTCACCTTTACATACACCTCTGCAGTGGGTAACAGCTTTTCATCACCATGCACACAACGAACAGCCTTCTTGTCAGTGAAGCGAAAGAGAACTGGAGGAATATATTTAGGATGCACTAATGTCTGATCACTTCCCGTATCAATCAGGGCTGCCAATTCCCTTCCATTCACCTCTACGGTGGTCATTGGCAGTGATCTCTCAGCTTCAACTGGTGAACTCATTTGACCCCTGGGCACATAACAAAGGTGAGTAGCCTTGATTGCCATTTTAGGGCACATGGGTTTCGTATGACCCTCCTGACCACACAGGTAACAGATTGGCACTTTCCTATGACTCTTGGCAGCGGTTACAAAGGCAGGCACTCCTCCCGGAGATTTACTCACACTGGGAAAGTTCCTCGAGGATTGCTGGGGGAGGTTTGATCTGCGATCATCCCTGCCGGGTTTCCAACACCAGGGCTGATTCCCCTTACGTGCTGCCACAAACACATCCGCCAGTGTTGCCGCTTGTGAAGCAGACTGTGGATCATGCTCTCGCACCCAAACCTGGAGCTCGGGAGAAAGCATTCTTAAATATTGTTCAAGAATTATGACTTCACCAATTTCCTCAACTGACTTTTTGGCTGCATCCACTTTCCATAGAGTTTTTTTAAATCGCACATAAACTTATTTAGGACTCTCGAGGGGTTCAACATCAAGAGAACGGAACCTTTGTCTATTAGTTTCTCGATTGATGTCATATTTTCTTAAAATAGCAGATTTAATTTCCTCATAATCAAGGGAGTCATCAACATCCATGTGAACATAAGCAGCCCTGGCCTTACCCGTCAGAAGGGGAATCAGATGGAAAGCCCAATCCTCCTTTGGCCACCGGCAAACTGCTACAATTCTCTCAAAGGTGATAAAAAAATGCTCAACATCATCAGAGGCAGATAGCTTCTCAAGTTTAGGCTCTTTAAATTGACACTGACCTGTATCACGGACTTCAGAAATATCTTTCCGACAGGCCGTAGACTGAGACAGTGGCCATTAGGGACAGCATCCTCATCATCTGGACCATACAAAGTGTCCCAGCAGTCAGCAATGGGTTAGGTATTGGAGTTGTGCGAGCCTGCACCTCCAGCTGCAATAAACTAAACTGTGTTGAAGGATTTAAACCGACGTCCCGCTGAGCATACTCTGCCGCTCTTTGAGCTTCCTGGGCATCCATTTTTGCCATATGAGCTTGAAACAAACCAGTCAAGTCAGCGAGAGTTGGCTCTCTAATTTCAGGCTCCATATCAACATCTCTGACAGCCTGTGCTACTCCATCCTCCCCAAGCTCCTGTGTAACTTCTTCGGTTGCCCTACTGGAACAATCTTTGGGGCTCCTTTCCGACCTCCCCGGTTCATGGCTCAAAACAAAGGAGGAAAAAATATTTTAGGTAACTATGCCCCTTCTGGCTTGCATCCCACTGCTGCCACCAATTGTGAGGGACCGAGCCAAAAGGCAATGAGGCATGAAAAACCAATTTCCAAAAAAACAACTTATTTTAATAAGTCCAAAAATAGGTTCACATTTGGAAAGGAAAACAAACCAAATATTTGCAAATAATCATGCCTATCAAAGGAAAGGTCAACAGAACCAAACTAAGACATGTGCTAACCAAACTGACTCTCCCTTAATGACACAACAGGACCACATTTATACAATTGGACTAGTCCACATGAAAACAAAAGGGGGGGGCAACACCCAACTACAGAGTACAACATTCAAACCAACTACAAACTACTTCCATGCTTAAAATACAGATTAAATGCAAGCCTTAAATGAAAACCAACAAAAATACCATTAAAGAAATAAAGCATTAAACAAACAATCCTAAGTTCAACCATCTCCGTTCTCCCCGCCATTTATCGGTCTGTTGGTGCCGGCAAGCGGAACTAAAGAACTGGAGGAGGCATGCGCGTCCCTTTAGACGACCGGACCCAGCACCAGAAGTTGGGAACCTCTGCAAAACTCCACTGCACGGTAACCTCAACTCAAAGAAAACTGAATTAACAAAAATACACAGAACAGCGAACTAAATTGTGTGCACTCCAATTAGTTACGATGTACTGTGATTTAATAAAGTTTTGAAATGACAAAAAGAGTTTGTGTCTTATTTGAAATACAAAATGAAAGTAACATGATTTAAATCCTAACTATAACAACCTTTAAATCAATATGTAAATAAGAATGTGTGTGCGTGTACATGTGTATGAGTGTGCAAGCACATTACCGCTCACTGATGTGTGGCCACACCGTGGGCCATCACAAACAGAGCATCCGTTAAAGACGCAGCTATGACAAAGTAGAATGTCCCAAAACTTGCCTACTATTCTGCTACATACTCAAAAGTATGTACTTTTTCTTCACAAAAAGAGTACATACTGTTAGGACATAGTATAAGTAGGCGAATTGGGATGCAGCGTATCTCTCTCGCTCACTCACTCACACACACACACACACACTGACACACACACACACACAAAGTTTGCGCGAGCCTCAAACTTGACCTTACTGTCAATCTATTATCAGTCACTGTTTTTTTAATTGAATAAAATCCGAATCATTCTACACTAAATTTCGGTGCTTTCCTAGTTATACTTTGTTATTGATGTTTTAATCAGGCTACTTGTCAGCACGGTCTTTTTCACCTGCCTCTTCAAAAACAAAATCCACTTGTTCTGGACCAGCATTAATGTAGAGCCCTCAGGGCCGGTGTTCTGTCGATTTGTGCTACCTTGTCAGATTTTGCTACCTCCCATTAAAACAGTGGATAGTACAATTCAACAACGAAAAATGCTACCTGTCAAATTATGTTTGATTAATGTGCACACCTACCACAACCTACCCTTAGAGTAATGCACATACAGTAATTACGTGTTATATTCGCGGTTGTGGATAGAAGGGATACAGCTAGTACCGGAAACCAACAATAAAAAAATTCTACCTATTAGATTGTGTTTTATTAATGTATACACCTACCACAACCCTAACCCTACCCTTACAGTAAAGCAGATACATTAAATATTGTTGTTCAGCTTGAGAAAAAGTATGCAATATTGATGTGCGCATGCGCAGTAAGCCGAGGAAAATCTGACGGGTCGGATAAAATGTCAGGACACCGGCCGAGGCATAGGCGACATAGGCAGTTGCCTAGGGTGCAAAATGACTGGGGGGCACCGCACAAAAGTTAAATTGAGGAATATTGAATTGAGGGTGGGGTTATATTTTTGCGCTCCTCCTCTCATCTCTCACTCGCAGCGAACTAACGGGCGAGGGGCAAAATAATTTCTGACAGGTAACATAATTTTAGTCCTGATCGATCATCAAACTAATTAAAATAACGTTAGAATAAAATAAAATTGAAATCAATTAAAAGTTATAAGATTTGACAACATGTCATAATGGATGGTCGCAAGAGGGAACATCCTAGTTGAAATGTCACACTTGCGTTCCAGTCAATCACAAACAGAAGAAGATAAAAAACAACAACAAAATGCTGCCTTTCGTTTAGAAAAATGCTGACGGAAAACTAAGATTAAGGAAGGTATTTTATAAACTCTAATGTTTTTACGTGGAAGCAGTGAGGTCAAATGAGGTGTCCTACTGAGGTCGGGGTAGATTGATCCGCCAGGAGTTCACAGGTCGGGTATCCGACTTCAAGCGTGTTCCAGGCGTTATTTCCAAGTAGAAGGTGGGACAAATCCTAATTTTGAGTTGACTGGAACACTGCATAATTTAACCACTTCCTGTGTCATGAGGTAATTATAATACACCAGCATGGCGCACACAGTAAACATGCGTGCAGTTGCTGACGCTCGCTAAAGCGCGCAATCGCTTTCTTAAATGCGCTGTTTTATCGGATCCACTTTCGCTTCCGAAATCGATCACGTTCAGCAAGAGGGGAGAGGATGGAAAGTGGGGGGGCACAGTAACTCGTTTGAGGGGGCACAGCCCGTGAATGCCCCCCCTTGGCTCCGGTGTACCGACGACACATTCTACCTATCAGATTGTGCTACCAATAATATATTTGCATTGTTTTAAGGGTGAGGGTAGGTGTGGACGGGTAGGTTTAGGGTAGGGGTGGGTGTGGACGGGTAGGTTTAGGGTAGGGGTAGGTGTGGACGGGTAGGTTTAGGGTAGGGGTTTTGTGGACATGTAGGTTTAGGGTAGGGGTAAGTGTGGACGGGTAGGTTTTAGGGTAAGGGTAGTGTGGACGGTAGGTTTAGGGTAGGGGTAGGTTGGAACGGTAGGTTTAGGGTAGGGGTAGGTGTGGACGGGTAGGTTTAGGGTAAGGGTAGGTGTGGACGGGTAGGTTTAGGGTAGGGGTAGGTGTGGACGGGTAGGTTTAGGGTAGGGGTAGGTGTGGACGGGTAGGTTTAGGGTAGGGGTAGGTGTGGACGGGTAGGTTTAGGGTAGGTGTGGACGGGTAGGTTTAGGGTAAGGGTAGGTGTGGACGGGTAGGTTTAGGGTAGGGGTAGGTGTGGACGGGTAGGTTTAGGGTAGGGGTAGGTGTGGACGGGTAGGTTTAGGGTAGGGGTAGGTGTGGACGGGTAGGTTTAGGGTAGGGTGTGGACGGGTAGGTTTAGGGTAGGGGTAGGTGTGGACGGGTTGGTTTAGGGTAAGGGTAGGTGTGGACGGGTAGGTTTAGGGTAGGGGTAGGTGTGGACGGGTAGGTTTAGGGTAGGGGTAGGTGTGGACGGGTAGGTTTAGGGTAGGGGTAGGTGTGGACGGGTAGGTTTAGGGTAGGGGTAGGTGTGGACGGGTAGGTTTAGGGTAAGGGTAGGTGTGGACGGGTAGGTTTAGGGTAGGGTAGGTGTGGACGGGTAGGTTTAGGGTAAGGGTAGGTGTGGACGGGTAGGTTTAGGGTAAGGGTAGGTGTGGACGGGTAGGTTTAGGGTAGGGGTAGGTGTGGACGGGTAGGTTTAGGGTAAGGGTAGTGTGGACGGTAGGTTTTTAGGTAGGTGTGACGGGTAGGTTTAGGGTAAGGGTAGGTGTGGACGGGTAGGTTTAGGGTAAGGGTAGGTGTGGACGGGTAGGTTTAGGGTAGGGTAGGTGTGGACGGGTAGGTTTAGGGTAAGGGTAGGTGTGGACGGGTAGGTTTAGGGTAGGGATATGTGTGGACGGGTAGGTTTAGGGTAGGGGTAGGTGTGGACGGGTAGGTTTAGGGTAGGAGTAGGTGTGGACAATCAGGTGGCACAATCTGAGCAAGTAGCACAAATCGTCAGAACACCTCAGGCGCTCTGGTTTCACTCTCTGTACTGTGAGGCGTAGCGCGCACCGATAGAGAAGCATTTCCATTGACTGCAGTCTTCAGGTATTTTGGCCAATCACAAAAGTTGACATTACGCAGCTATCGTAGACATTTTTATTACTAGCCAACATATTGTACTATGTTTATTTGCGATAGAAAGGCTATCAAAACTGTCAGTTTGTGTTCTGTCTTCAAAATATTTGAGTAATGTAAAGGTCATGCATGTTTTTAAGTGTATTTTTATTTTAAGGTGTTTAATTAATATGATTTTTTTTTTCTTTATCTCCCTACCTTTATATTGTCTGTTGTATTGTTCAAGGCATAAAAAAAATATTATTTGCGGAAATCGGATCACTTTCGTAGGCCATTGAGTGGATTAAAAAATGAATATATAAAAATCTGAAATTAAACGCCGTCCCCCCTTGAAATTCACTCTCCGAACTCCCCCCCCTCCCTCATTTCTATACTGGTAGGGACACAGAATAAACAATTAATTATTTATTAAATATAAAATATATTTTAATAATATTAAAATAATAGTATTCTAATAATAACTTATTACAAATAATAATTAATTATTTTTGCATTAAACTAAAGACTAAAGGTAAATCTCAAATGATTGAGATTAATAGCATGTTCAATCAGTGTAGAATGCAGCTACACATAAACTGTCCACTAGAGGGCGACATGAACCCACATAAAACAATCCAGTAATCATTGAGAATGATGAAATATGGAGGCATTTATGAATCTATAGTAAACTCATTACTCTCCTTTTCTCCTCTGCACCGGCTGACTTGTAAAATGACAGTATTTGTTAGTGCGATCATTAATATGCAACAACATATTACAGTTCATATCTAAGAGAGAAGCGTGACTCTGGTTTTGTTCATGTTTAGAAGAAATATTTAGTCCTTAATAATAAAACAAACAAATGTGATTTTTGTTTTAACATATTTGTGCTACAGATTTGCATAATTTAAGTGTGCACTTAAACGTGTGGCCAGACGTGTAAGTGTTTAAATATTGTATGTAGTTTTAGTTTCATCTTTATTGCAACTATATTTATTATTATTATTTATCAACTACACGTATTAATATTATCTGTGTTTTAAATGTTATGAATTTAACTGAAGTGACCTTTTTTTAAAAAATGGGATCATTCATCTACAATTATTAATTATTAAAGAAAAAAAGAAAGGAACAGCTATCCATTGAAACATTGTCTGTTTCTAACTGAAAACAATGGGAGCTGTGCTCCGATGGGAATCATCCAGGTGCTTCTTGACGCTGTTTTCCGTTTTGTTATTTTCCCATAAAAGCCTATTTTTACCCCGCGTCTCTTAATAAACTGGAAAATGTTGCCAAGCCAGCTGTATCTGGATGATTCACTTTTGTCATTACAAAAATAAGAATGTTATGTTTATAGAAAATCAGATTTTGGTTGACAACTATATATAATCATTGCATAAACATTAAATGTAATAAATGATATGCAAAGCCATTTAAGTAATTGGAAAAAACAAAAAATGGTAATTATGTTCTCCAACATTTCCATCATGTATTGCAGAATCTTAAATATTAGTTTTTCCTTATGTCAAAAAGTTTCTTTGTTTTGCTTTTTGTTTTTAATGTTCAGTTATTTCCAGGTTTAAATTAAATTCTCATCCCAGATTTTGCTCTACGTCTTCAGATGAAATATAAAGTTTCAGAGCAAATTAGAGCTACAATTGTAGTATAGCATTGATCTTTCTTTATTATTATTATTATTATTAAGCTGACGATTGCAACATTGTTCTCCTAAAAAAATGTCATATTAGTATCCACAATTCGAAAAATAATATTTAAATATTTTTTTTGTAACACATTACTATTCAACTTAAGCTCAAGAAGGCTTTACTGCTGAATTTGAGCAATTAATTAAGCATATTGCGCAGGACTCTAACAGGCATGGAAGTATCAGAGAAAATTACGAATTTAAAAATTAAATAATACATTAAATATCAGAAGTTTACGTGAAAGATTTCCATTTTCATCCACAGAAGTAATGGGACAGCTTTGAAACGCTCTGCAAAAATTTCCAGCTTCAAACACCAGGGGTCACTGTGTTTCCGTATCACGAAACGGTCCCGCGTCGCTTAACGATGGGCGGAGCGAGCGAGCTTGTGCTCGTTAACATTCCTTGTAAACAAGTGAGGTTGTTTGGAGGCGGGTCGATTCGGTGGCCTTTCGCTGAACTCTGCTTCTAGACGGAGGGAGGGGGGGAGAAAGTACGGCGTGTTGGCAATGGCCAGGCATTTCGGTTATGTTTTAAAGAACCGACTCGATGCCCACAGGAGATATCTGACCGGACGATGACCCGCCGACTGGGGTCAGAAGTTCAGAAAATATCACGTCATAGCCAATGTGACGGGCTGTGGCTACAGTTTAGCCCCCAAAATCAGCTTTCATTGCCGCCAGTGTAAATCTATGATACCAGACGCGTGAACTTCCGATGAACTTTGCTTAATCCTTTCGTAGGGACAACGAGAGTTCATATTTGGGTTTGTACTTTGTCAGAGATTCGACATTTGAAGAGACACACTGGCGCAATATCCAATTTTGTTAGATCATCCGAGATCTGACCGAAATTTGACCTCGTGCGCGAGCGACAAATTCGGCTGGATGTCGTAAGCGCCGCTAAGTGACCTCGCCATGCCATTTTGCGTTTTGTTATCCTCTTGGTTTTCAATTTAACCACTTTATAATGTCAAAAAACGCCACTTTGACTAAGACTTGAAAAATATATTGCTGATAGCACTGCACTATACAACACCATAAAATGCGTTTTTTTACGTTTTTATGGCACTTTATTAAATATTAAGACTATACAGTGGTGTTGGAAGATGCTTTTAAGAGTTGTAAATCAAGGAAGTGTCACTGCCTCAAAAAAAAAGCCTTTAAATAATCCAGCGTGGCATTCACTGAAGTGCGGCGGCATGTGCGATCGAGGACTGAATATCCTCCTCGATAATGGATGTGTGATGCGTATAAAGTCCAGCCGAGGGCTTTTTTAAATTAAGGGAACAGGAAGACGAGAGAATGTTGAGTGGTCTTAGTTTTAGGGGGGAAAGTCATGGGACATAATTATGTTGAATTTAGTATGCTGTATTTTTTGTGAATTATTCACATTCTTGATTGTATTTTAAAACGATATATTAAAACTATATTTTAAAATATTCGCAAAAGAAAAAAATATTATATCATCATAAATATATAATCAAAATGTATGTTTCACAAAAGAAAATAATGAGTTTGGAACAATGTTATTGTCTGCCTTAGTGCCATAGATGTAAACAAATTAAAAATAAATCAAACACGAATATCGCAATAGTCATTGGAATGAGAGAGAGAGAGAAAAGACTAATACATCATTCAGATTTGTTCCTTTTGTTTTTCAAAGAAACAAATCATACTGCTTTGGAACAACATTACTTTCTGCGTTAGTGCTGCAAATGTCCCAAAAAAAAAAAAGATCACACTCTCTGCGTTAGTGCTGCAAATGTCCCAAAAACAAAAAAAAGCTCACAAAAAATATTAAAATATCGTTATAGATATTGCAATGAAAATATGTGACCCTGGACCACAAAACCAGTCTTAATTGTACATTTTTCAAAATGAGATTTATACATAAATAAGCTTTCCATTGATGTATGGTTTATGATAGGACAATATTTGGCAGAGATGCAACTATTTGAAAATCTGGAATCTGAGGGTGCAAAAAAATAAAAATATTGAGAAAATCACCTTTAAAGTCGTCCAAATGAAGCTCTTAGCAATGCATATTACTAATCAAAAATTAAGTTTTGATATATTTAGGGTAAGAAATTTACCAAATATTTTCATGGAACATGATTTTTACTTAATATCCTAATGATTTTTGGCATAAAATAAAAATGTATAATTTTGACCCATACAATGTATTTTTGGCTACAAATATTAAGAGACTTAAGACTGCTTTTGTGCTCCAGGGTCACATATGATTAATTCTTCCATTTTTGCATGGGTTTAGGACAACATTACTCTGTATTATTGCTGCGAATGTCAAAAAACAATTGTCACATTTTAAAAAGTGCAATAGTCACTGCAATGAAAAAAAATATGAATACATATTTTTTTCCCTTTTGTGTTCAACAAAATAAAGAAAATCACACAAGTTTAGAGTGACATTACATTACATTAGTGCTGCAGATCTCTGTGACAAATCAACCCAATCTCACTGCAATTCAAGGCTAATTCGAGGTGGCTAATTTTATTTGACCTCACTTGTATGAATTTGTATGATTTGTGCCAAAAATCGTACGTATTTTACGAGGTGGCAAATTTGTAGGAATTCGTACTAATGACTACTCCGAAACATACCCCTCACAGAAATTAGCCACCTCATAAAATATGTACAAATTGGTTGTGAGATTGTGTTGCACAAATTCAGATATCGCAATAGTCATTGCAAAGAAAAATGACTAATTGATTGTTTGGGCCGACAGTCTGAACGAGGCTCAGTAGTCTCTGCATTAGCGAGAAAAAACGAGGTTGTACGAATTTGTACTCTTTGTTACAAATCATACGTATTTTATGAGGTGGCAAATTTGTATGACCTCACACTGGCTACGATTTTTATAAAACGTACATATTTTATGAGGTGGGACATTCTAATGAATTTGTACAACCTCATTTGTACGATGAGTTAAAAATCTTATGTATTTTAAGAGTTGGCGAATTTGTTGGAAAGACCATCTCTAACCCCGCCCCTAAACGTACCCCTCAGAGAAATCATACAAAATCATACCAGTGAGATTGTACGAATTATCCACCTTAAAAAATACGTACGAATTGGTCATGAGATAGCATTGCACAAATCAAAGAAAATAAATAAAATATGTTTATCTTTACACAAAAGAAAATAATTCAGGTTTGTAACTACATTAGACTCTGCTTTAGCGCCGCACATGTAACAACAAACAAAAAAGAAAGACTCTGTCGCAATTCAAATATCGCAGTAGTCATCATAATGGAAAAAATTACTTCTACATCATTACATTTTTGTTCCTGCTTTGTTTCACAGAAGAGAGAAAATCACACGGGTTTGGAACCACATTAACTCTGCATTATTGCCGCAGATGTCTGAGATGTTACAATCTTTCCAAAACCTCATTCTAAGGACGTTTCCCATAATCAAGAGACAAGTAATTTGTTCTTCTCTACTTTTGTCTCATTTAATTGGTTTAGCTGATCCAACAACAGGTGTCCAGTGATGAAATATCCCCAAACACTTTCCCAGCAGTGGATATTTTGAACAAAAGTGGAGGGACGGCTAAATCACGTTCATTAGTCCACTCCATAAAAAAACCCAAAACAAACCCAGTTTGTCTGAAGAATAAAAGTTCTTCTGCCCCCGGTGCATTCACTTGGGTTTAGTGTCCGTACACCCCTGCTCCGCTCTGATGGCCCCCGAGGTCCCCATCCTCCCCACAGGCGTCGGGATTATCGCCCCATCTGTGTCACCCGCGCAGGGCCTCGCTGAGCCGCCGGGTCCCCTGCTTAGCAAGGCACCTCCATTGTTAACCCTGATTAACATGATGTGGCATTGAGTGGAGAAACAGTGTGAAAATCAAATGCATGGCATGACCTACTGCCCTGCCACTGAACCATGACAAAGAGAGAGAGAGAGAGACCGGGGAGAGAGAGAGAGAGAGACCGGGAGAGAGAGAGAAGAGAGAGAGACAGAGAGAGAGAGAGAGGGAGATAGAGAGAGAGACAGAGAGAGAGAGAGAGGGAGAGAGAGAGAGACCGGGAGAGAATTTGAATTTTAAAATGACTTTTATTCCTATAAATCACTCTTCATTAAACACTTGTTTCAACAAATTACCTTGTATCAAATAAATACCAAAGGAAAATAAATCCTTAAATCAAAATAAACAAATTACAATGAAAAAAATAAATCATCTTCAACAACAGAGCACAACGCACCATTACCACACCATTTCATTTCAAACGTTAATAGATCCTTTGTAGACTTATAAAAACAAAAATCTATCAATACACGTGATTTCATTAAATTTAAAAACAGTATTACAACATCTTCACCCGACAACCTTTCAACCATATTTTTTCTGCTCATGTAAATGGCCAGTTTTGCCTGACCTAAAACAAAATTCAAAAGCTGACAAGTAAACATTCTACTTCGAACAAATTTAAAACCAAAAATAAAAATCCTCATGGAAAACAATTCACTAAAAGGTGAAGGTCTGTCACAATCCATAAAAGCATGAAAAATAGTTTCTCTTTTTGAGCAGAAAGGACAATCAGCAATAACTTCAGGATTAAGAACTGAAATAAAAGCATTAACAGCGATGGCACAGTGAAGAAGCCTCCACTGTATATCCCCTCCCCTTTTAGATAACGGTGGCTTATACAGTGACCTCCACTCAGGTTTCACAATCTCTTCAACACCCAATACTCTGCGCCAAGGTGTGTCAACTTTATCCTTTAGTACCTTTTTATTAAAAACTTTTACAGATATTTTATAAAAAGCTTTGCCAGGTGCTGTACACAAATCCAAACACAAAGGTCTTTCAGCATCTAAAAAAGGCCACTACAACCATCCAATTTAGGCAACATAGTAAAAACAGGAAAAGAGTCTTCTGTACTGGGAGTGTTTACTCCTCCATGACTGTCCATCAGTAAAACTTTTTCTTCATTACTGACCGAAGATTTCCAGATCTTTAGCATCTGTTCAACAGTCCGCAAAGACCTGACCTTTAGACAAAAAGCCACTTCTTCTGTTCTTTCAAAGTCCAGTCCTGCTACATGAATTAAACGTCCAAACGTGAAGATCTGTGATTTCTGCAAAAGTACATTAAGTCCATGAAAGGAGCAACTCTCATTTGATAAGTCGAAACGAGCTCCGTTTATTAGCGGCTCCTCCAGAAGCCAATGAAGGGAAAGTGTGGTCTCATTTCTCTGTGATTCAAAAAGACTCCAAACCTTAAACAGATTTTGATAAAACACTGGCAGTCCATTCACGTTCACTTTAACGGGGTCCATTAGAAACAAAGATTTGTCCAACCCCAATCCTTCAGTTCTGTGTAAAATGGCGCATGTAACAGCTCGCCAGCCATTTATTGATGATTTATACAGAAATCTTTGTAAAAATTGCAAACGAAAAGCTGCTATTCTACTTTTCAAATGTATCAAACCATGGCCACCTCCTCTTTAGGTAAATACAACACACTCTGAGGGACCCAGTGTAATTTATCCCAAAAAAATCAACCAAAATCCCTTGAATTTTTGTTAGAAGTTGTGCGGGAGGATCCAAACATGCTAGCCTATGCCAAAGGCAGGAAGCTACTAAATTATTCACAATTAATGTCCTCCCTTTATATGACAACTTTGGTATTAACCATTTCCATTTGTCAAGCCTGCCTTTCACCTTATCAACAACCCCTTCCCAATTTTTCTGAATGGACATTTCGTCTCCCAAATACACTCCTAAAACTTAAAACCTCCTGTTCCCCAGGTTAAACCATCAGGAAGGCTTGGTTTCCCTTTTGGCCAATTTCCAATTAAAAGTGCTTCACTCTTGTTCCAATTAACTTTTGCTGATGACAAAACTCTAAAATCTTCTAAAACTTTCATTAAAACCTGTACATCATTTTGTCCGTTAATTAAAATTACCACATCATCAGCATAAGCAGACAAAGAAATGCTGCTTTTACAAATAGGTAGATTCAAACCACAAATATGTTATCTTAATTGTTGCAACATAGGTTCTATAGCAAGTGCATATAACATTCCAGATAAAGAACAGCCCTGTCTAATACCCCTAGAGAACTTAAAAGGAGTGCATAAGCCACCGTTTATCTTAAGCACACTCTCAACGTCACCATAGAGCACTTTCACTTTATCAATAAAATCCTGACAGAAACCAAAAGCTTTTAAAGTTCTCCACAAATAAGGGTGTTCGACCCTATCAAACGCCTTTTCTTGATCTAATTAAATAAGTCCAATATTAATGTTGAGCAACTTGGAGACATCAAAAATATCCCTAATAAGGGTAATATTGTCAAAAATGGACCTACCAGGGACACAATAAGTCTGATCTGGATGTACCACCTGGTCTATAATTTTAGCTAACCTATTAGCTAAAGCCTTTGAGAGTATTTTATAATCTGAGCAAAGGAGCGAAACAGGACGCCAATTCTTAACTTCTAAAAGATCTCCTTTTTTGGGGAGGAGAGTGATGACCGCTCTACGACTACTCAAAGGCAACTTACCTGAGCCCAAACTATCATTAAGCACCCGCAAAAGGTCCTCCCCTACCTCTGTCCAAATTTTTTTATAAAATTCAACAGGAAGGCCATCAATTCCTGGCACTTTCCCAGAATTCATGCCTTGAAGGGCCTTATGCAACTCCCCCAGGTTTAATGCTCCTGAGAGCTCTGCATTGGCACAATCTGACACTTGGGTCAATCCTTCAAAGAAAACACTTTCAGTATCCCATCCTGTTCCCAACTCATTCTTGTACAAGTTCTCATAAAACCCACAAGCTCTTGTTCGTATTTCTGCATGACTAGATGAAATCACTCCTGTCTCAGAGCGTAAAGAGTGCAAACAACGTTTTTGCCCATTTTTCTTTTCAAGGCTAAAAAAATATTTAGATGGTACATCCATCTGTTCAATACTTAAAAAACGAGAACGAACAGAGCTCCTTGTGTTTTCACCCCAGAAGGTCAGCTAGCTGGGTTTTCTTGTTTGAGATCATCTCTGTATAACTTTGATTACTTGTTGAATCAGCTACTCTGTAACTCTTAACTTTAATCTGTAATTTAATTATTGTAATTTAATTCTCTCCAAGGCTTTCATAGAACTATTTAATTCTTTGGTGACATTTCGAGTGTACTGTTGGCAAAACTGTTTTATTTGGACCTTTCCAAAATCCCACCATTGCTGTAGGTCTTTAAATGAATCTTGTGTCTTTTTAAACTCTTCCAAAATACTTTAAATACATCCTTAAAATCCTTACTACACAATAAATTAGTATTGAAGTGCCAGTATGCACTGTGTGGTTTAATTTGATTTAAGAAGAAAAACCCCAATACCATATGATGATCAGAAAAACTGACCGGTGAAATGACACAACTTTTAAATCAAATGCATGGCATGACCTACTGCCCTGCCACTGAACCGTGACAGAGAGAGAGAGAGAGAGAGAGACATAGAGAGAGAGAGAGAGAGAGAGAGAGAGAGAGAGAGAGAGAGAGAGAGAGAGAGAGAGAGAGTGAGAGAGCCACAGTAGACCAGCAAACAAAACATGTAAAACCACAGAATAACATGATAGTGAGTGGATAAAATGGCCAGTGTTCTCAATAAATTACATGATACTTATTAAACACTTTCCTAGGTGCTATTACACATTACAAATCTCTAGATCAAAACACAGCAGCAAAGTTGAAACAAGCGATTGCATTTATGAGCAGGTTTTTTTTTAAACGTTTATTTATTTATTTACTTGAAATTTACTGGTGTTCAAGTGTTGATAAAAAAATAAATAAATGTATGTAGCTATAATATTTTTTTTAAAGTGGAGACTCTGTTATTTCATTTAACTAATTCATGTCCAGATGTTCATGCAACAAAATATTCTGGGGGCCATGAAAATTTTTGCGGAAATGATCAAAAATACTGCGTGGCTGGCAACTTAAAAAAATAAAATAAACACTGTTAGGGAAAGAGTTAATGATTATCATTTATTGATTATTGTTGTATGTATTTAAAATGTAATTACAAAAAAATTATATTGCATTATATATAAAATTTATATTATTAAATAGTTTTAATATTTACATTAATATCTTTAATCATTATTAAATTAATATAATTAATTATAAAGTATTAAAAAAACAATAATAGATATTACTATATTGAATTTAAATATTTACTTATTTAATTGAATGAAAGATGTAATAAACTATTACTTATCATATTGTTATTAACAGATTATTATAGTATTAAAATAATTTTTTTACTTGAAATAAACTGTAACAGAAAAAAAGTATCAGTAATAAAATAAATGATAATAATGCACAAAATAAAATCTTTAACTAATATTAGTGCTGGTCAACGATTAATCACATCCAAAATAAACAAAATATGTTTACATAAGATATGTGCATACTGTGTATATTTATGTATTTATAAATACAAACACATGCATGTATATATTTAAGAAAAATGTGTTATGTTTATATATTAAATATATTTATATATAATATTTAAGAATATATAACTGTATAAACGTGTATATATCTTCAATATATATACTGTATGTATATGTATTTATATATACATAATAATTATTCACAGTATACACATATCTTATGTAAACAAAAATGTTTATTTTGGATGCGATTAATCATTTGACAGCACTATATATATATATATATATATATATATTATGAATATAAATGTACATATAAATATTTTCTAAATATATACTGTATGCATCTTTATATTTACATAATACATATACACAGTACACACACACATATTATGTACACAAAAACTTTTATTCTGCATGCGATTAATCCAGATCAATCATTGCTCAGCACTAACTAAAATGTAATTCAATTCAAAATATCTCAATCTTTATGATACCAAAATAGTTAATCAGTATTATTATTATTGTGCTTAAATATGATTAGCAGTATGGGTTCCCCCTTAAAAAATTTAATAAAATAAAAATTATTATTTTCAGTTTTTATAATTTAATTTAACTGTTCATTATTTATATATAACCATATACCAATAGTACAACATTATGAATCAATTTATCTCCATAAGAGCAAAAGATGAAAAGACCGCTAAAAATGACCGAGAGATAAGTCTGATCAGTTTGGAGAGGTAAAGTAAGCAGAAGTTTAGATTGGGGCTGTTGAGGAGCTTTGGCCGTGTCTCGAGACATGTTCCCATTACAAAGCGCTGACCCGCGAGTAAACGGCCGGGACAGAGGAGTTAGATTTGATCAGGCTGTGCCATGTTAAATCATTCATTAAATCCAATTAGCAGAGGTGCTTTAATCGGCCCAGTGATCCAGAGCCGGATTACATGTTAAAACACGCCAAAGAAAATCTACATCTAAAATTGAAAATATTGAACTTTATTGTTGTTTACAAGGCAAAATGTACTAAGAAATACTTCATATTGTTCAGTATTTCTAGGTCAGATTTATTTATCAGATTCATGTATGTCCCCCCTTTTAAGTTATCACTCATATTTATGTGCTTATTATAAAAAATGGCTAAATTCGAATATAAGTGTTCTTGGCCATGTTATCAGTGCTGTAATGAACAGTGGCGTTCCACCTGACTGGAGATTTTCTGCTTCATATCAATGGGAGAAGGATCACAGAGATCTGACCTACTTTCTGGTCTAATCTGCGCGGATGGAATCAAATATTCAGCACGGACGATGCTGCGTTGTGTGGAATCAAAAAGTCATGGAAATACCTAGCAAAGCATCATGTTCTGTGTGAAAGATTGAAATGACTTGAATTTTTAGAAATCTTTCTCTCTCGAGCCGAGTGCTGTTGGCACATGTCGTGAGAAATCTTGAGATCGATGTTTCAAATGTTAATAAATATTTGAAGCAGCTGTGTTACATTTAAAGAAGCAGAACCTATACATTTATTCATGGGTTTAATAGTTTAAGCTACAGTTTTGTAGATTTCCATTTTTTATTTTAATACAATTTTTTTTTTTTTTTTTGTAATTTGATTTGCATTTATTCTAAATATATTTTTTTTAAATATTGACCTTTTTTGTATAAATTGAACAAATAGAAAATACAAATAGAAATGACACAAATATATATATATATATTATATATACATTCACAAAATACATTTTTATTCAAATAAAACATACATCAAAAGGCAATAACCTTTGAACTGAACACATAAATGAATCTCCTAAATAACATGTATTATTTATTTGATAAGGTAAAATGTAAAATGGTTTGCTATTAGATTAGATTAGTTTGTATAGCTGTAGTACAAGACAGTTTTAACACGTATTGGTTATGTATCATAAAATCAGAATAATTGCTTTTTAACGTACATTTGCAATGTTAAAATATAATAATCCTGGAAATTTTCTAATTAATTGCTCAATCCTCAGATTTGTGATGCCTATGATGCAAATATAATGAATGTTACTGCTGTTTTCATGTGTATTTACATTTTAATGTGCTTTCACAAAATAAATAAATTATTAATAACAATAACAAACAGACAATAACAATGTAAAAATCCTTGTTTGAAATAGTACAAAAAAGTTGAATCAAGTTTAACCTAGACAACATTTTAAGACAACATTTGATTCAGTTTTTATTTTAACTAATGCTTCAAGCATCATCCTTTCTGATATTAATGTTCAGTAACATAAAACAACAAGGTAATGCTTAAATACAGTTCGTGATTAAATATACAGATTTATAATTGCAACTTGTCTACAATAAAAAAAAACAAATCAAGCCATGATGCAATAGCTAGTTAAAAAGATCACATAATGCAGTTGTTCACAGATTTTATTTTAATAAATAATGCTTTTAATTCATTAAATTATTTTACGGAAGTAAAATATTTTTAATTCATTAATTTAATGAATTGTCAACTTAAGTTCTAATGTTTACAGTTTACAACAAACTTATTTTGTATTTGGCTAATGTACTAAATATGTATGTATTTAAATCAAATTAAAAAGATCAAATTAATAAATACAAAACCTAAAATGAATAAATAAAACAGTTGCAGTATTGCCATGATCTCATCATATTCTTTCTTTCCGCATTGCATGGTCTATATCGAAGACGACGAAATATGACCTGATCCCAGAGAAAATGTATTATGGTGCCAGTTTTATGATATTCAAACCAAGTACAAACAGATTCGATGTCTTCTGAAGACGGTCTGAAATATGTATCTACTGTATTCCCACAAGCTGTATTCAATTAATGAATTCTACTGTCATTCTAGAATCGTGGAAATATGAAAAACCAAAATCTACATGAAAACAACCCACCTCTCTGCCTATACAGTCAGAAATAATCATTTAAATTAAAGACGATAAAAAAACTAATGCAAATGGGCCTAGTACACGTCCAGGTGGCACCCCTACAATATGTTTCGTTACAACAGGCTTTTACACTTCACTGAAAAAAACCTAAACTTACAGCAAACCATCATGACTTGAGTTTTTAAACTGTGATGATTATGGAGATGTTATTTCTTTCAGGAAACATTACGGCAGTGTGCACTTCAGGGGCTGCCGAAGTCAAGACTGAACTCTTGACCCCATCCAGTGATCCCGGTTTAAATATAGGAGAACCAAACTGCCGCAGTCGGTGAAATCACAGCATGAGGAGCTGTCTTGGTGGCTCACGCTCACTTATAGGGCAAGAGCTCACAAACATACCCTGCTTGGTGCCCTAATTACATCAACATGTGAGCGATTTCCCTTTGGGTCAGTAGAGCTATGCCAGCTGCGAGGCTGCTGTCTCTCTGTCTTGCTCTATCTCTCGATCCAGCCATATCCTGTCTTTTTTTGCTTGGATTTAGAAATTGTCACATCGACATCCATTTGTGAATGCTGAGAGTATGATCTGCACGCAGATTAACTGGAAATCTGGGACAATATTTAAGCCTTCAAACTCGATAATCTTGGTATGTCAGTACTAGGGTCAGAAATTAACCTGGACTGGAGAAGAAATGCCATATAAGTGACATAAAATGCCCTAGATATTTTGAATTCCTCTGTGTCTGGCACTTTCCACAAATAGGATACAAAATAGCACCTGAAATGCAACAAATGGTCAGTGAAAGGAGACGCTTAATCGGCAGAAAATGCTGATGACCAGTAAATGGACGGAAATTCAATTGATTTTAAACAAAGCTGTTTTTCTTCTTAAATAAAACATTAAACAAATATCCAAATTAAACCGTCACATTTAAAATAAACTAAATATAAGTTAAGCATTTTGCGTAAATGAAGCTGACGATGTGTAGTTATTGATAAATATATATATATATGTATATGTACAAAATTCTCCCTGAAGATGTTTCTAAACTAAATATGACATTTTTTCTGCCACTAATAAAACTGAAATACTTTAATAAATCTACCAATAAATCTTAATGTATTTTATATGTTTCATAATATCTAGACATGGGTTTTAACACCATATTTTCCATATAATCAATACATTTATGAGCATCTAGAGAGATGAATGAAAAATCACGATCAAACTGTTTAAATGATGAAAGATCTGTTCTGACTCCTGGATATGGAATATTTGCAAGACAGTCAGGCTTACATAACATGCAATATACTAAATACATACAAATATTACTAGAAATGAATGCAGTGCAGACCTGTATTTCTATTTCTTTCAGTTCTGTACGCTATAAGCATCTGTCCAGCTTTCTGCTGCAGGTCAGTTGTGTACGGCAGCATGTCGGATGTCAATGACAGCACATTTGTTTTCTAAATTCAACAAGCGTGTGTAATCAGAGCTGTAGGGGAAAAACGAGTGTGCCGCTTGTAAATATGTTTCTAAAGCACTACATGTGTCTCATGTTCCCAAAATTCTCTTCATGTGTGGATTAATGTTTCATAAAAAGCAAGAAACCGTGAACGGAGGTAAATCCGAGGTCTTTCCGTTTCATTTAACAGGATAAAATATAGCAATATGTTGCAAGAGCTTGATGTTGTGGAATCTGCACACAAAGACATGTACAGTGAAAACAGGCATTAATTGAAAAAAATATATAATACGTTTTAAAATTTTAGCATTTTATATTGTTTTAACTAATAGCTTAACTTTATTTTTCCTCAATTTGTTATTGAAACTTAATTTAATTGACTGAAATTACTGCTGCATGCAGTAATAACTAATAGTTTATATTTATTATATTAAAAATTACTGGTTAATACAAATCATACATATACAAATCTAAAATCAAATCATATTTAATCTTTTATTACCTTCAAACTAGTCTGCATTTTACCCAATAATTAATGCTACTTTTATTTTCATATTTAAGACCTTTTTACATTTGCATTTTTTTACTTATCCGATTCATACCACATACACATTTTTTGTTTGTTTTATTATTATTGGATGATAAAAATCATAAGTTTATATATTTTATTGTCTTTAAATCAGACTGCATTTCACCCAAGAACTGGTTCTGCTTTTAGTCTATTATAAAGATTGCTTTGGTTATTTGTCCACTTTGTTGTTGTTTTTTATTATTATATTCAAGGCATTTTAATATTTGTGCAGTTTATATTTAATATATACATATTTATACTAAATGTGCTATTTATTCGTAATAATTGTAAATGTATTATTCTTTATAACTAGTAACTTATTTTTTCCCCTCTAATGTCTTATCGAAACTTCATTGCATTGAATACAATTACTGCAATCAATAAAAAAAAAAATATTAAAAAAATCACAGCAGGAGAGAGAGATGATATCTACTGTAGATAGATATAGATAATGTTGCTGTTACTTAGTTATTTAAAAAATATTATATATATATTTTTTTATTTATAATTTTTTTTTTTTTTTTTCGCATTTCACAGTCATCTGATTTATACCCACACGTTTTTATTTTTTTATTCACAATTCACGCAACACACACACACATATTATACCCTGACAAAACACTTACACCAATTATTATCACACACAAACACACACACACACACACACATTACCATAGAACATAATGTATGCGCGCACATTTCACAGTCATATTACACACACATACACACTTGGTTACACACACACAATTATTGATGATTAAAACACTTATATTAATCTTTTATCAGCATTTCACCCAACAACTGATCCGGTTTTAGTCTATTATAAAGGCTTCTTGGTTATTTAGAGTCTGTCCTCCTGTGTCTGAAGTGTTCATAAAGCGTGGAAATGAAATTCATAAATATGTATCCTCTGAAGAAAACGCCAGGTTTTCAGTCCTGAGGAAGATCCAGTGAGCTGCACAGAAACAGAAGAAGCCAGGAGAACACCGATTTCTCACCAGAAATCCATGATAAAATATGAAGTGTATTTAATTGTCGAGCATGATTACCAGTCTCCACTCCATCAGTGGCTGTGTAAGTGTGATGTGTCAGACGCCAGCGGTTGGAGCTGGATTCTCTTGACTGTTGAAGCATTACATTGACTGGAGAATTAATTGAGTGTGTGTCTGCTGACAGATTTCACCTTCTTCGGTATGAAGCTGTGCTGCTGAGATGAAATGAAAGAGACTCAGGCGCTGCAGGAGCTCTTACTCTCATCCAGACAAACCTGCTTCGGCCTTCAGAACGCTAACTACTGTCTGAGTCGTCTTTCACAGCCAAAGCAGAATACGCATAAAACATACATGTGCAAATAATGAAAAGATCCTTTATCTGTGGATGTCCATTGCACCAAGCTCTCCAGTTGCATTTATCTTTATTCTGAAGCGCTTTTACAGAGAGATATCTTCATATATCATTTAACTGATTTTCTTTTTTACATTTGATTCCTAAAACTTGATGAGAATTCATTCATTTTGCCCGTTTTCTGATTTATTGAGTGATACAAATCAAATGTAAAAACTTTTTAAAAACCTGATCTCATTATTTTCTTTCTTTCCGTATTGCATGGTCTATATCTAAGATGACGAAATATGACCTGATCCCAGAGAAAATGTATTATGGTGCCAGTTTCATGATATTCAAACCAAGTACAAACAGATTCGATGTCTTCTGAAGACGGTCTGAAATATGAAATATTTAAAAAATATGTCAAAAACCTGTTGAATATTAAGATTTATGATCTGTAAATGTATTTTTAATTAGACAATGGCTCCATCTGCATAATTAAGCAATATTTGATAAAATGTGCATTCCATTACAATTATCTTAATGTGTTATGATTAATCAACTGAGGAAATGTATCGCATTCCCATTATTCTCAAAGAATCGCATTCCCATTATTCTCAAAGAAAATATAATGATTCCCAATAAAGGTAATGAACTTAATGGTCGTTAAAAAAAAAATGAAATATGAACTTATATATATTTTTTTTTTAATGCAAAATATAAATTTGATATTTATTTATTTAGATTTTGGTGTGAAACATGATATGATGAGGACTTGTTCTTGGCAGGTTTCTAAAAAAAAGTAAATCAGCATAAATTCAGTAATTGTGATCACCACTATTCATACACACTAAAATTATGCATACATGTAAATAATATTATTTTTCCTTTTTTTATATTTTTCTAAATAATAGATCTTAATTGTCATTAAGATAATGTCAAAATGCAATCGAATAAAATAAATCTGAATAGTCCTGAAATTGGCTTTAAATTATGCAAATATAAAAATATATTTTCATAATATATTTTCACGTCTCTTGCTTCTGATTTTGGGGTGAAATATGGCAAGACGAGGAAGCTTCATGAGATTCACAAGAATGGATAAGTATTAGTCAAAGAAAGAAAGAAAAAAACAATACACATGAATACAGTCTGTCACAGTCTTAAATATATATTATATTTGTTAAATGAATCCAGAAATCTACATTTTTTTTTCATTTACCACATTGTTGCTAAATGGTACTTTTATTAAAAAATAAAAAAAAAATAAACTGTAATGCACTGCAAGTGTGAAATGCAATGTGATGCATTCCCATACAGACTCCGCACTAGAGGGCAGCATGTGCCCTGCGTGTGCAGTTTGACGGGGTTCATGTGGAAACGCTGTTGAACTGAAATGAATGCGATTGAGTGAAAGATGACCTCCAGATGAACTGGAGAGATTCAACACAAGTATTCCTGCTGATTACATGCCACACAAACCTGATCACTGAAAAAAGCAATAGCAGATTTGCTTTTGTGTGTGTGTGTGTGTGTGTGTGTGTGTGTGTGTGTGTGTGTGTGTGTGTGTGTGTGTGTGTGTGTGTGTGTGTGTGTGTGTGTGTGATAGATGTGTATAGGCGTGTTTTGACAGGGCTTCATGTCTGTCAAGTGCTCCTTTGAACAGAGCCTTCATTTATAGTCTAGGCTGAAGACACACAGGACGCTAAATGAGGACCATTTGAGTCCACAACATTTCATAAAGAGCAATAAACACAAAAATCTGCTTTTACTTAGGCGTCCTTCTCGCTTAATTTAATATACTAATTAAAATACATTTTGCTTTATTTCATTTTTTTATTAGTGACGTTAAAAAAAGCCTAATTAATTGGTAAAATTGTTGTAAAAACATTTTCAAGGAGAATTGACAGAGCTAGATATTTATATGTTTGTATTTTACAGACATTATATGTAAAAAATAAATCAATCTGTAAAAAGTTTAGGTTAAGGTTAGTGTAAAAGAAACATGGTGTTAGGTTTGTATATATATATATATATATATCACACAGTTGAAGTCAAAAGTTTACATACACCTTGCAGAATCTGTAAAATATTGATTATTATTATATAAGAGGGATTATACAAAATGCATGCTATTGTTTATTTAGTGCTGACCTGAATAAGATATTTCACATAAAATATGTTTACATATAGTCCAAAAGAGAAAATAATATTGAATTGATAAAAATGACCTAGTTCAAAAGTTTACATACACTTGAATCTTAATACTGTGTTGTTCTCTGAATGATCCACAGCTGTGTGTTTGTTTAGTGATAGTTGTTCATGAGTCCCTTGTTCGTCCTGAACAGTTAAACTGTCTGCTGTTCTTCAGAAAAATCCTTCAGGTGCCACAAATTCTTTGGTTTTCCAGCATTTTTTTGTATTCGATCCCTTTCTAACAATGACTGTATGATTTTGCAATCCATATTTTCACAATAAGGACAACTGAAGGACTCCTATGCAACTATTACAGAAGATTCAAACTGCTCCAGAAGGAAAAAAAACATGCATTATGAGCCAGGGCGTGAAAACTTTTGAACAGGTTAAGATGGGTACATTTTTCTTGTTTTGCCTAAATATCATATTTTTTTCATTTAGTACTGGCCCTCAGAAGCTACAGAAGATAGTTACATGTTTTCCAGAAGACAAATAAATTCAAATTTACCTTGATCTTCAAATTCAAAAAGTTTTCACGCCATTATTGGGTGATAATAGGGTGATTTTGGAGTGAAAGTGAACATGCACACTTCAGGCAGAATCACGTCTTTCTGTTCCCAGTGCCATGTGACCGTCTCTCCTCATGCTCCCGTTTCACTTTTTGTTTCTGGAGTCCTGTTTTTGGACTTCTCTTGCAAACTCTATGACCATTTTGTTGAAATATTCCACTCGTTACAGGTCCTGAAAATCCCAACATGTTAATTTGTATTACTTTAACTTGAAATTTGTGTTATATGCATGCTAATAAATGCACATTCAAAAATGAAATTGCCATATAATGTCGTTGCGTTGCGGGTGTCTCGAGTTCGAATCCCGGCTCAAGGACCCTTCCCAATCCCATCCCACTTCGCTTCATGTCTGCTCTACACTATCCTATCTTCATAAAGGCAACATGCCAAAAAACAAATCTGAAAAAATATAAATAAATGGAATAGCCACCCATTTCATCGAATAAAAAAACACCTAGTTATTTTCATAGCAGATTCAATTAAGACAATTTGAACTTGGCCAGACTGTTTCCAATAGCAGTACCATGGCTCTGTACATTTTCTTGTCTTTTCTTCCCCATCTCCTCTCTTTCGGTCCATAACGTGGGCCAGGAATTGTGGGCCCATGATTATGAGCCAGCTAATTGGGTACAGATCCGAATTTTGGATCCGGTCCGAGCGAGAGTTACACAGCCGAGCTTCTGCATCTCAAGAAAGCTTGTACAAAACGCAGACATTTTCACGCTCCACCACCAACCTACTCGCTCTAAAAACAAAAGGCTCCAGCCCCCACGCCAAGCCAATATTAGTCTTTTGTCCAAATTAATCAGGCATCTGTAATTAAGCGGCGGTCCGTGCAGTTGGTTAAGATTGACGTGGGGCTGGAAGCACGGTTGGGTTGGGATGGTGTGGCGACAGTTTGATCTTTTCCTAAAGCAAGGTCACTAGGACACAAGAGCCTGCCTGTCGCTTTCAGCATGTCACGCTTAATGTGTCTTGTCAGCGGGCCTCCTGTTTTGGTATTTTCGAGGGATTCTAACTGTCCCTCCAGTTGGCAGCATGTTTATTTTGGTATTGCACACTCTAGGTTTTGACTTATCGCAGGACACAATCTGCCATATTTATAGTTTGTAATAATGTGCTAGAATTAGGGCTCCGAGCGGAAGGGGGTCTGAAGAAATAGGGGGACACCTGTATGCTTGCGCAATGTGGCCCTCAGAGATTTCACTGTATGTCGCTATCAGATAAGTACGGAGGCCCTAAAGGGACACAATGAGATGGGGGAAAAAAAAGTTTCTTTGGGAAACGCAACTTTTGCAAGAGAATGTAACCATATAAGGTTTTTTTTTTTGCGAGAGAGTGCAAATGTTTCATGTGGAAAGGCTAGGTTTCTTAGGGAAATGCAAGAATTTTGCAAGGGACCGCAAAGTTTCTCTGGGGAATGCAAACATTTATTGAGCGAACGCAAATCGTAACGTTTTCTGGGCAATGCATGCTTTAGTGGGGAAATATTTTGTTATAGAAATATTTCAATTCTTAGTAGAATGCAATAACTTGAGCAAAAGAGCACGTTTTGCGAGATAGTCTAACTGTTTTGCCTGCAAACTTTCTTGAGGATATGTAATAGTTTTGTGAGACTTTCTTGGGATAATATAATTTATTTTTGTGAAATGGAAAATTGTGTAGGAATGCAATACTTCGGTGAGATAATGCAGATATTTTTAGTTATTTGTGTGTATGTGTGTGTGTGTGTGTGGGGGGGGGAGTGCAAATGTATCTGGGGAATGCCAAGGTTTTGCGAGTGAAGTTTCTCAAGGAAACATAACACTTTTCCAGAGAACGCAAATGGTTTGCGACAAAATGCTAATTTTCTCAGTGGAACGCAATAATTTTGCAAGAGAACGCAAATGTTTCGTGAACAAACGCAAAGTTTCTCAGGGAAACATGCTTCTTTTACGAGAGAATGCGAATGTTTTGCAAAAAATGCAAAGTTTCTCGAGAGGAATGCAATATTTCAGAGAGAGAACAAAAATGTTTTGTAAGAAAATGCTAAGTTTCTCAGGGGAACGCAGCAATGCAAATTTACTGTTAGAAAAATGTCTAAATGCTAAATTTCTTAGGGGAGCATAATAATTTTGCAAGAAAATGCTAAGTTTCGGGGCGAACGCAATGACTTTGCGTAGAAAACACTAAACCATTAAAACATAATTTTTCTTCTAACCATCATCATGTCCTCTTATAGGCTCTCTAAATAAGAACCACGACACACAAATCAAACATAGAAAACAGCCTGTCGCCTCCTGGAGACCTCTGCGAGATTTCCGCTCAAATCATCTACATGTTCAGTCCGTTGTTCGCTCCCTCAGCCCGCCATGATTCTGCACCCGCTCAACCATTAGCTTCTGCCAAACACAAAATCTAATCGTCCTGAAAAGCGATAGGAACTAAAACAAACGTTTTGCCTGCTGGCACATCTAATTAAATTAACGTTAAAGAAGAAAAATATGTCACAGCGTCTTGTCCTGAGCGAGACGGAAGGGCCGAGTTGTGACGGACTGTGGCCGCCTGTAGAGATCTACTGATAGCGTCCTGAGAAAAACAGCCTCGCTCGTTAATCCTGCCAGGAAACTAGAGAGAAGTAGAAAGGGACCGTCTTCAGCCCTTTCCAATCTAGAATAATAACTAGCGTGGCTTGACGCTGGTCCTAATCCAAGCCAGGCCTCGAAACCCACTGAACAAGTGATGGGACCTGTCTGGTTCCAGTTATAGGCCCGCAACAGATGGGACCTTATCTACCGCTGGGATCGCTGCTCGCCACACATTCCTAGACATCTCGGTAATGCCTCTGTTGTTAGCTAATGCTAACTTCACGTTGAATTACATGGTGAATTAACAGCACTGTTCCAAGCATTTGCTCTTACCGTCGGACTTCAAACACCTTGGTAACATGCAAAGTTGTTTCATAACAAGCACACACCTAAAGAGCTCCCACATCGAGCAGGTTATTGAGTGGTGTTTCGAGCATATGGCCTCACGTGAAATCTGAGCAATAGCAATATGTTAAACGTAGCAAAACGTCACTCGGCTCTTTAGGTGTGCAGTTCACACGGTCCCAAAATAACAACCTGTAAGTGCTAAATGTGAGTAAAAATATTTTTTTTTGTACTCTACTTGGAACTAAGATGTATATGGTTTTGACCATAAAGACACACTAACCATATATATATATATGCAGATATATGCAGTTCATTGTAATTTACTGGATTTAGTGGCATACCACACAAATAATTTAATTAGCATTTGGGTAAATGACATGAAATTCATTTTTTGTCAAATCAATTAGTAAAAAAACTATAAAAATGCAGTTCATACTTTAAAATACAGTAATACAGTGACTTAAAATCACCTCTCCAAAGTCCAAAGTGTCACGGTGATACAACTCTCCTGAAATGAAGATAATGAAAAAAAGTTAATGGTTATTATTATTAATTCAAGCTTTTTATTATTATTTATTTATATTTTTTTTAAAAAAAAATGATATACATTTTTCAAATTAGATTTTAATTTAAATTACATGTACAATTATATTTTTTAATTATGACAATAAAATAATAATATTCATAACTAACTCATTAAATACTATTTACTTACAAATGTTTATTTATTTTTGTATTTATGTATTTGTCTATTTATTTGTATTTATTTATAAAAGTACTGTATTTTAAGGGCTGAAAGCTGGGGCAGTCATGGCCTAATGGATAGAGAGTCGGACATGGGGGGGGGGGGACAGTGAATGTCCAGCGCTCTCAATACCACGACTGAGGTGAGACCCTTGAGCAAGGCACCGAACCAAACTCAATTGGTCCCCGGGCGCCGCGGCATTGGCTGCTCACTGCTCCGGGTGTGTGTATTCACAGTGTGAGGTGTGTGTGTGTGTGTGTGTGTGTGTGTGCACTTGGATGGGTAAATGCAGAGCACTAATTCATTCCAAGGGTCACCATACTTGTCCACACGTCACATCCTTTCCTTCCTTTTCCTTCCCATTAAAAATGTTTAAAACAATTTCACTTGAAAATATTTAACAGTTTTAGTGCAACCAACATGCAGTAACATTAAAAATAATACTTGGGGAGTTATAGTGATAGTCATGACATCAGTCTTTATCTCTGTCTGATTTTGTATATATGTATGTATGCATTTATGTATTTGTTTTGTTATTATTATTAGCATTTTTAATGACAAGGCAAGATTAGGCTGTGAAATGTCCAGAAATGTTCTCCCTTTTATGTCATTGATGTATCTTGTTTGCCATTAAATAAACATATGCATTATATACTGTATTTTAATGGCTGAAAGCTTTATGGGCAGCCAATTTTCTCAAGTTAACTTTGGAGAGTGGTGATTATTTTACTTCTACTGTACTAGAGTTGACCTGTCCTCAAATATATTTACAGTATATATGTGCATCTGCCTATTCTGCATAGCTATCTAAACCAGTGGCGGCAGAAACACAAAGCTGTCTGTTCGTGAATATTCAGCAGCTCTTTCCTGACAGAGATAAGCCAAAGGAGCTGCCACCTTGGCCTGGGTCACTGCTCTTGTCAGGGACCCAAAAATTCGTTAGCAGGCCCTTAATAATATATAATTATTTTAACATGTTATTAAACCCTGTCACTCACAGAAATACCTGGAATAGCTCCCGTGTCGGACCTCCAGTGATTGAGTGCTGGAGGAGCGCCAGAGCTGTGCTGCGGGGGGGAGTTCACACCGGTGCTTCAGCAGGCCAGGCAACACACACACATGTTGGTTTTTATGGTTTACGGGGACTTTCCACAATGGTTTTTATACTGTACAACACACACAGCATTGCCCTAACACACCCTACACACACACAGGAGACGGTGCACTATTTTCACACACTCTGTATGATTTATAAGCAAAATTATGGGGACACACACACCTTCTCCTTGTACACACACACACACACACACACACACACACACACACACACACACACACACACACACACACACACACACACTGACCCGCTGCTCTGACTGACCACAGCATCACTTCAATCTGTCTGTGATTGGTGGAATCGGTGACCTATTAGTTTGCTGTCTCGCTCTGGAAAAGAAGTACTAATGGGCTGAGACTGCTGTGAATGTCACAAATATGTCTACATGTCGAGGTGGTCATTTAATAATAATAATAATATAGCCTAAACTAAATAATCAAATGACAAAAATGAACACCATATTTGATATACTTTTAGCCTAATTATTTGTCTAAATGACAATTAAGACTACTTAACTGAATTATTTGAAACCAGGAAATTACAAATTATATAATGTACTGCCTTTTTTATTTTATTTTATTTATTTATTTACTATGAAAACCGTGATGGACTACCATTTAAAAGTAAGATAAGATTAAAATGTTAAATTAAATCTAAAAGCACTTTTATTTAGCCTAATTATTTGTGTAAATGATAATTAAGACTACTTAACTGAATTATTTTAAACCCAATAAATTACAAAGAATATATCGAAAATATATATATATTTTTTCAAATGTAAGTAAAATTAAACAAAACAAAATTAAATTAAATTAAAATGTTTATTCTATAAGGATGCACTCAAATAATTAAACGTAACAGTAAAGCCATTTATAATGTTACAAAACATGTCAAATAATCATCAAAGAATCCTAAAAGAAAGAAAGAAAGAAGAAGAAGAAGAAGAAAGTTTGGTTTCTACAAAATAAAGAGCAGAAAAACTGCTTTAATACTAAGAACCATTATTAATACTGTAAGTATTAAGTAATAATTAACAATGTTTCACTCATGAATAATAAGTAAATTAGCATATTACAATGTCTTCTGAAGAATCATGTGACAACTGAAGACTTGAGTAATAATGCTGCAAAATGTTTTAATATTTCACAATATTACTGTAATTTTAATCAAATAAATGCATCATTTCTGAGATTAAGAAACTTCTTTCAAAAACTTCAAAAAATGCGACCACTATCTATCTATCCATCCATCCATCATCCATCCATCCACCCATCCTTGATCAGTTTAAAAAAATTAATTCTGTTAGCATGAAACCCTTCTGACAAACAAAATGAAATACAATTCTAGGAAATTTGACCAGTGCGGTCAGAGCATACTGGTTGCAGGAGCTGATCTACATACAGTATAGCGTTGACAGAGCTGAGAAAGCGAATGTTCAGAGAGCAGGGGCGTATGTGCCGACAGACCTTTTGATTTGGACAGAAGTCACATGTGGAATCAGACTGAGGGCATATTGTCATCAAGATGTTTCGAGGTTTGTTGTCGCTGCCTTTGTTCTCTAATCAGTGAAGAGAACTGTTGCCAACATATACAACAGTGGCATTCTGGATGAATGCCCATGAGGGCAAGGCCACCCGGTGTGAGCAACTGCGACACTGGCATAGCAGTATTCCACGAGCCACAATACCCTTACTATGTCCCAATACCATGCAAAAACCACGATATAGTGCTGTAACATTGGTATAGTGTGTCCTTTTTTGTTTGTATTGTATAACACAATCCACTGAAATACCGTGGTCGGAATATTCTTTTGAAGTCAATCTGGCCGAGGCCTGTTTATTGCGATCAGTGGTCACTTTGGGGTATTGCTTGTAACCAGGCAATGTAAGAGGAGAGGTATTGTAACACTTCTGTCCCGTGGTGTGCAGCTGAGCTGGCAAACGTCCTACCAGCTGTCACTCTGTTCCTTTGTGGACAAGACCAATGGGACCAGTGCAAATCCGGCCTGGAGACAGTGTGACGCTGAGGCACTGACACACACACACACTGCAGTAGCGGTCTGCTTGATGCTAAATACCTTGAACACACCGCAGACGTGTTTAATTGAGCAAGCAGGAAATTAAACAGGTTATAATAAACATTTTGGGTTGTTGGGGTGGGTTAGTGGTAAAAAACAAACACTGCTATATAAAAATTGTGGAAGCTGTGATGGTAAACATTTAGCCATTCACCAGACACTACATAGAGTTGGAACATTAAGCTAATTTAAATCATATATTTAGTGAATTTGTTAATTTTCAGTCTATTTGCTAAATTTCAGTTTAAATCACCAAAAATAGAAAGCTAAATTTTAGCCTTACCAAAATAACAATTGATGGAAAATGCTAGGATGCTACTGTATAAGCACATATCTAGATTATCTCCTAAATAAGACATTAAATGTACAGCATTTGTGTTGCAGGTGTAGATTGATATTAATTTACTATGTCAACTCCTTGTGAGGTCTGGAAAAGGTGCGTCTCAAGTGGAGACCCTTCATCTGGAGATGAAGTGTAAGTACTAGGTGACCAGAAGTGTTTGATTTAGCCACCTGACTGTGGTGTATAGCTTGATGGATGATTGCATGTAATGGGAGATAGACTGATTGCAGCTGTCTAAGCAGGCGCATGTGAAGGAGCCACTGAAGAGGCCCTAGCAGCATTGCAGATGCACTGAATGGAATGTACAGTAGATGTAGATGGATCCAGTTGCTGCGTTTCCATGACCCTTCAAATAGAAAATAATTCCAATGGAAATACATCAGTTTCGCAAAAACACCCATATGAATGAATGAATGATGCATTTATATAGCAATTTATGGTGTATTGCTGTACATCCAAAGCACTTTACAGTCATGTGGGGAGGGGGGGAGGTGTATCTCTTCAACCACCTCCAGTGTGCAGCATCCACTTGGATATTTCATAAAAAAAGTTTTTACACTCACCTGAGGTGGTTTTTCAGGCAATATTTCACAAAACTGCAATGGAAATATTTTTCACATTTACAGGTCACCTGGCATATTTAAGGTTGTGTTCACACTTGTATTTCGGTTCGTTCGGTTCATTTGGTCCTGGTCCGCTTAGCGTTCACACTTGAACCTAATGATACCTAATCTAAAGGCATAGCAATATGTTCACAACCTGTTTGGTCAGGTTTAATTACGTATATTTCGTATAAAAGTATAACATATCAAAGTATACTGATCGTTCTGCTCAGTGCCGCTTTAAGTCGAATACACCTAATGCCATCTGCTGGACTAAGCGCGCTCATTGTTGCTTGTATATGATTTTTTTTTCACCACCTGCAAATTCACAAAGAGCTCATAAAAGCCACTTTAATAATAATAATAATTTGTTACATTTATATAGCACTTTTCTGGGTACTCAAAGCACATTACATAGAAGGGGGATCTACTCATCCAGCACCAGTGTGCAACATCCACCTGGATGATGCGACGGCAGCCATTCATCACCCCTTTCTGACCTCACTAACACCTCTTCCAGTAGCAACCTAGTTTTCCCAGGAGGTCTCCCATCCAGGTACTGACCAGCTCAACCCTGCTTAGCTTCAGTGGGTCTTGGGCTGCAGGATTATATGGCTGCTGACATTTACCTCCTCGTTGCTCCACGTTTGCTCTCTGCTCATTTTGTTCTGGATACACTGCTTGTTCCCTTTGTGAAACCATGTTGCATATCATCACATCTTGTCATTTCTTGTTGTTTTTGGTTCATTTTTGAAGTATTTGTTCATTTTGCATTCATATTTCATTTAAACTGCACCAGAGATAGTTGGAAGCTTTGTTTGTTGCGCACAAGGGTTCGGATGGTAGCGTTCACACTTACTCAAATGAACCCCACTAACAGAGCAATCGCACCAGAGTTCGTTTTAATCGAAACAAACATGACAAGTGTGAACAGTAATACACCATAAAAGTCTTCAAGAAACACCTCCTATGTGGGCGCTCTCAAGCACTGTTCCCTCTAAGTTGCGCGCGCGGCCGTGCACACACAAAAAATGAGTTGGGAAGCCATTTGATTGAATTCTAGTAAAAAACAAAAACAAAAAACGCAATGCTTGGGCAACCCGCTATAGAGTTGATGTTGCTATAGAGTTAGACCCGGTGAATGCGGTTACAGGTTTCATAGAAAGACTGAAAGAGAATGATGTGCACCAAATTAATCGCTCTAGAAACCGAATACTTCAATGGTTGCAGACTAAATAGCTCAAATCGAGAGCTAACGCAAACAAAATAAAACGTCCTCATATATTAAAGAATAGTGACTTAATTAAGTGTTGGAAATAGTGGAGGATGGGCACAGAACGGTAACAAAACTCTGAGATATTTAGATACAGTCACACAAAGGTGTTTTGTGCAAACTACACTTCATAGGAATGTTTAGATAGCTATATAAGCATTCACATGTTCAAGTTTTTTGAAAATATTTACCTTACAGATCTCAGTTTAAATGAGATTGTTTTGATATTATATTATGTTATGTCAGGCCTATATCATAAACCTAATTTAAATAATTAGTTTTATTGTTTTTTAAAGGACTCTTTTTGCTCATCAAGGCTGTATTTATTTGACCAAAATACAGAAAAAAATCAGTAATGTTGTGAGATATTATTGCAACTTCTAATATTGGTTTCATGTTTTATATACTTTAAAATACAATTTATTCCTGTGAAGCAAAGCTGTATTTTCAGCATCATTACTCCAGTCTTCAGTGTCACATGATCTTCAGAAATCATTCTAATATGCTGATTTATTATGAGCGTTGAAACTGTTGTGCTGCTTAATAGTTTTTGGAACATGTGATCATTTTTTATTTGATTCTTTAATGAATACAAAGTTAAAAAGAACAGCATTAATTCAAAATAAAAAGCCTTTCTCACAATATAATTCTTTACAATCAACTTTTATCCATTCAACACATCCCTCCTGAATAAAATTACTTTCTTAAAAAAAAAAATACTGACCGCAAACTTTTGAATAGTAGTGCATATTGAAACCCCCATATTGAAATTTATATTTGGAATAAACACTGTTCTTTTTTACTTTTTATTTATCAAAGAACCCTGAAAAATTATCACAGGTCCCAAACAATATGAAGCGGAACAACAGCTTCAACATTAATTATAAATAAGCATATTAGAATGATTTCTGAAGATCACGTGACACTGAAGACTGAAGTAATGATGCTGAAAAGTCAGCTTTGCTCTAGACAGAGGAATAAATTATATTTTAAAATATATTAAAATAGAAAACTTTTATTTTGAATTGCAATAACATTTCAAATAGATACAACATTGATGAGCATAAGAAACTTCTTTAAAAAATGTAATCCCAAAATGTTGAACTGTGTATTATACTGTAAAAAAAAAAATTCTCAGGTAACATAAAATGTACATCATTTAGTTAAAATCAAGGGTCAAATCAAATAAAAATAGCACATAAAAGTTACACACTTTTTATGTGCGCCCTGTACAGGTCTGGTATAAAGAATGTTTTTGTTCAGGTGACCGAAATGTCCACCCAACAGAGAAAACTTTTCCCCAGCAAGAAAAAAAATAGAGGGAACATTGCTCTCAAGTATATGACAATGCTTGTGTTTATACCAGCCTCGCTGTGGCAAGTTTCAGAAGCGTCCCAAAAGTAGCTCTCCGTTCTGCTTTGCTAAAGATACACGTCTACGTCTCCTTCGTTTAAACAATAATATGTAATACGGTGGATGTGATATACGTAAATACGTCACCATGATTTATCGCGAGTGTAAAAATATTATGTTTTAATTGCATAAGATTAATGGAAACGCCGTCATTTCTCAACAGTTTTTTAATCGACATTTACAAAATATCACAAAAGTTTTGTGCAAATCTGTAATGGAAACACAGCTAGTGAGAACAAAGAACAGCTAGAAGAATAGTTGAAAACTTTTATCCATACTGCAGAATTCAATTTAAGGTAGACAAGTCTCATAGGAATCAAACCCATGACCTTGGCATCGCTTGCACCATGCTCTTCTGTTTGAGCTGTATCATCACATGCAACATTCATGTGAAGTTTTATGTTCCACCACAGAGAATGTGAGTTTGAAGGTCTACCTGGGACGGGAGGGAACAAAGAATTGAAGAAGAAAGGATAGGTTAGCTAAGAGGGTGCAAACCCAGATACATGTTAGCACCACAGCCTTGAATTTGATGCGAGTGGCCAGAGTTTGGCCGAGGGTTCCTCAATTCTGGCACTGGAGATTCACCACTTTGCAGAGTTTAGTTTCAACTTTAATCAAAGACACATGAGTAAGCTAATCAAAGAGTAACTACACAATTGCAAGCAGGTGAGTTTGATCAGGATTTGAGCAAAACTCTGCAGGGCAAATAGCCCTTCAGGGTCATATTTGAGGAACAATTGTATAGCCATGTGGAGAGAGACCAAGGGAGTTGTTATGTGGTATTTCTTGACCTGACTGAAGACTATGCGTGATGGATTGGATTTTTGTGAGATGGACTAGACAAGGAGGTATTACAGGATATCTCATAGCAGAAAGGAGGGGTTAGGTTCAGGAGGGCAGGGGGTTTGTGCCTTATGATAAGTTGAAATATATTCTTATCTGAGAAGGTCTCAAATAAGGTTAGTAGCACTGTGGGTGGCATGTCGACAGATATTGTCAAAGGTGTTGAAGAAAGAGTTGTGAATGATGGCCACTTCACTCCTAAATTGTGACTAATATGGAAGTGATAAGTACGGATGGTGGAGGATATGGGAACAGACAGACAAGGAATGAAAACAGCTTCCCACAAAACCCTCTTGCTACCAATTATTTCCTTCTCCTTCAAGGTATATCCTTTGATCGTTTGCCTTGCATGATCTTCTGACAATTCATCCTAGCAGAGGTAGTCTTATTACACTTGATTCTTGAGTCAAAACTGATTCTGGAATGGAAGCATAATTTCTGATTTGATGTCTAAAGAAACCTTACATCAAAGGATGTAGTTTAGGGTGTCAAATCTTGCCCTGGAGGGGCAAAGCTCTGTAGAGTTTAGCTCCAGCCCTGATCAAATACACCTGAACCAGCTAATCAAGGTTTTCAGGATTACTAGAAAATCACAGATAGGTGAGTTTGATCGGGGTTTGAGCTAACCTCTTCAGGGCACCCAGCCTCCAGGACAAGATTTGAGAAACCCTGGAGTAGTATGATGTAAGGTCTTTTCATGTACTGGTATCCTTTAATTTTCGCTGTGGTGGTTTAGCTTAGAACAGGGGTGCTCAATCCTGCTCCTGGAGATCTACCTACCTGCAAAGTTTAGGTTCAACCCTAATCAAATACATCTGAACCAAATAATTAAGATCTTCTGGAAAATTTGACAAACAGTTTTGCTGGAGCAGGGTTTGAACTGAAAAGTAGATCTTCACACAAAGGAATGAAACCAAAGGTCAAAGGGGGTATAATTAGCACAAAGTGCTAATGTGGGGGTATAATTCAAGGTAGAGCCAGCTGTATCTGAAAATTATTCAGTGAAATATCACAAGATAATTGTTGAAGAGGTAGAGGAGGGTGCCATGGGATGAAATTTGACCAATAATGAATGAAAGGACAAGGAGTTGGCCTGAAGGAGAGACAAGAAATTAGATGAAGAAGTGTGTCTCTTTAAGGTTAGTGACAAATATTGCAGACAAAAGGCAAGACCCAGTTACTTTCCTGCTTTAATGCAATGACATATACACTGGCATACGTTTTATCCAAAACAACTTATTCCAAGGTACACACTTTATTGCTACAAACGTTCCCTGGGACACAAATACATGACCTTGGCATGTTTAGTATGAACTACAGCAGTAGTGTCCAATCCAGCTTTTGGAGAGCCACTACCCTGCAGAAAAATAAACACCTGAACCAACTAATCAATGTCTTCAGGATTGCTAATTACTTCCAGGCCAATGTGTTCAGGCAGGTTGGAGCTAAACTCTGCAGGATATTGGCTATCCAGGAGCAGGACTGAACACCCTCTGATCTACATGAACTGGGCTCTGCACCAAGATGATTTGGAGAAGGAACCTACCATTCACCTGAAATTCTGAAGATGGGATCTCTGATCTCTGTCACTGCATGAAATTCAAAAGACTCGGAGGGTAAGATAAGGCATGGGCCTAATGCAGATTTTAAAGATGATGACACATATGGAAATGTACCTCTGTTTTGACCTGAGGCAAAGGGAGTGTGAAGATTACAATAATAGCGATGCCCTCAGGGACTACCCAGGTTCCAGCAACATCAAAGGAGACTAGATACATAATTTTGACAATGTGTGCCTTTTTTCACACTGGGATAGCAGTTCGATGGACTCCCAAACCTTAGAGGTTAGAAGCTGGAATCCAAGAAGGTCTGAAGATTAGCAGCTGGGTAAGGGTTAAAAAGGTTAAAGGTGAAATAAGTTTAGCAGATAATATTGTCAAAGGTCTTTGAGAATGACTTGTGAATGATGATCACTTTACTACACTCAGTAGTTGGATAGATTGCATCTTAAAGGTTCTTTAAATTATTTTATTACATTTTAAATATTATTGACTAGGTTAAACATGATACACTTTATATTGTATATGAGCCAACTGCTGACTGATGAGCTGATTGTATACAGCTTATATGGTCATTCAACAAACTAGTCACAATATTTTTGATTAGCCAAGTTTTTTCTACTTGCTGTCTAAATTTGAGCTACAGCTGAACTAGTTGTCTTTCTAATTTTTTTTTACCCACAATCAGTCAACTCTTGACAGATGTGATTCCCAATGTAGTTCTTAGTTTCTTTGGATTGTGTAGCTTTGTTTGTAGCCGAAAGAAATTAAGAAAAGTTGTACGAGCGAAGGCCTAGGGAATACTAGTGATGCCAATATCTAAAAGTGCTTTTGCTGGCCTTCATCACTGTATGTCAAACCTCTGGTGCAATTACACCGCAATAAATACAAATGAGCGACAGATGACATGACATTGTGACATATTTATTGGCTCAGACTCCTATACAAACTCCAGATCTCCATTAGCTAGCTCTTAGGATGCAGCCGGGCTTTTAAGACAGTCATGGAAGTGACATTCACCCTGACCCTTGCCCTCATGTGGATTTGTTGAGATGGTGGTCACCCATGGGAAAGACTGTGACTCCATTAAGTGTTGCAATCAGGGTAATGCACTCAGATCTGTGTGTGTGAGGTAGAAAAAGACAGACGTTAAGAGAGGAAAATTGCTTTGAGTGTCCATCTGTATCTCATTTCCAGTTTCAAATACCTTAACGACAATGAATAATGTTAAATATGATTGCCGAAATTGGTGTACTGGAAGTCGCTTTGGGTAACTTCTGCTAAGCAAGGTTTAAGATTGTTAACTCTATGAATCTTAGAAGTTATGTGAAATAAAATATGTACAGTATGCATAATAACGCCTTACATTTTCAAAATCAAAATTATTTACAAGTTTCACCCTATCACAATGCACATTGTACTGAAATAATATTCTCAGTGGAGAAAATCTGAAATGCACATCTAAAAAAAACAAACACAATGTACCACAAAATTACAATTTGTGTTCAATTTCATTGCCGTTTCCTTCACAGTTGCACAAGGAATTAATTTTGGTAAGACTCAGTAAGTTTATAAATTAAACGACTCAAGTGCAGCTCACTGTAAGGTTTCAAATTCTGCCAACTGGTGTCTTCATCTTAACTGACGGGCTCCTTTCATTAAACATTAAAGGCGAGCAGTGAGCTAATGCATGGTAAACTCGGTGGCCTGGCCCCAGTGACCACTGCATCATCGCTCAGCACCGCCACACAGCTAACGAGCGGCTGCCTTCAGTACAAATGAGAAAATTGATGACATAAATGGTCATATTTCTGCTGCTGATGGACAGGTGACCCTTGGCCCCCTGGGGATGACAGTTAGCATGAGGCAAGGCAAAGAGAGGGCCAAATCCACATCGTCTGCAAGTTATTAGCCTGTGTCTTCAACACATACATTTTCTCTTTCTCTCCCTTAACACTTTAGATGAATCTCATTTAACTTGGTAGGACTTTGGTATCCTATTTAAAATTTATTTACATGAAACGTATGCTTTTTGTTAGGTACTATTAAAAAAACAAATAAAAAAAAAACTAGGATATAAATATGGTCATTTTAAACACATTGAATGTCCATAACTCTCCTTAAAATGGTGCGTTTAGTCTTGCCCAACCCAGACCTTTTGACTTTCTTTACTATTTGCTAAATTGAATTAAATAAATAATACAAATTATTAAATAATGTCATACATTTGACAATGATATATTCATTTTAAATCAATTTATTTACCAGAAACTTAGCTAAGTCCCAAATTTAGTTTGCAACCCTGTTGTGAAGCACATTTAAACTGTAACTTTAAAACTTTTACATAAACTGTGACTAAATATTGCTACTAAATGTGTGGCACATTTGCCAATCTTAACAACTTATCAATGAGTGTTTACTTGGGTTTTAAAATGTATTTAGATATTTATGGGAACAGAGTTTCTAAAGAACCCCTTTTCTGAACAAAGAACTATTTTGTGCAGTATTCATGGAAAGTGCCATTCACACACACTTTTTAAACCTGCCCAGGGTGTAATCAAAACACAGCACTTATCCTCCAATCCTTTTGCCCTTCCTATCTCATGCCATCAACCAATTGTTTGTTTATACTTGCATTTTAAATTCTTGAATTTCACCTTGTCTTACCTGCATTAGTGCTCTGCAGGAAGAGGATCAAGCTCCACGTCTGTCAGGGCTGATTTTAAAAAGGGGTTTTATTTGTACTATACAGAGCTTTCAGATGACGTCACCATGGGATCTAATCCCATCAAAGGCAGGCTGGAGTGGTCTGGAGAGGGTGGACGAGGCTTTTTTAACATGCCGTCTGGAGAGTCAAACATAGCACATATGGCGTTGAAGAGATGAGATGGATAAGACGCGTGATGGGGTATAGGCAAAAGCTGTACTGTTTGATTTTCATGCCAGGGTGTAATAAATACAGCACGGTTCCCCAACAATTTATCTGTAGCGAGTAAAATACATGCAAAAAATAAGAAACATTGGCTCAAACTACGATGGCACCTGGGAATCTACTGATAGATGAAATCAACAATTAATTATCAATAGGTAGAGAACAAAAGGAAATATTGGTAAGAAATAGAAAGGAAATTAATTAATAATGAAAGTAAGGCATGTGCAGAGAGCATCAGATTGTCCCTAATGTGTCATATCTGATATTGGGAACAGCTCATAGAAAACTAAACCACATTTGTTTTAAAAAAAGTATTTAATTATATATTTTGTGTGTTTAAGGACTGTGTGCAAGTGGTTCATTGAAATCAGTTAATACTATTATAAAAGTAAATAAATATTCCAAAATGAACATGATTTTCATTAAATATTTTAGAACATTAAAAACATCACTCAAAAACGAAAATTCTGTTATCATTTACTCACCATCACGTCCTTCCAAATCTGTATAACTTTCTTACTTCTGCAGATACTGTATTTTGAAGAATGCGCCCAATCTTTTTGCCCACACAATGTAAGTCAGTAGGTTTTATCATATGAAAAAAAAAATCTTATTTTGTGTTCTTAAATGCATATAGGTTTGGAATATAAAAAAAAAAAAAAAAAAAACGGTCATTTACTCACCCTTATTTTGGACGAACATTCCTCAGCAGGTGCTTGCAGGTGTTTTGGATTATAGTTTTTACTGTATTGTATATTTTGGCCCGACTAAAAACAATATTGACCAATCAGCATCCAGAAACGAAAAACTCCATTAATAAAACTTTTAAATATTTTAAAATATATATTACAACTACTTTATTAACACTGGACTCAAGTCATGCATTAACTAAACCACTTACCACACGAGTCAATCTGGAATTTCAATATTTGTTGCATTTCCCTTTCAGTGTCCTCCAGAACTCTTCCTTCTCAATGGCATATTGTTTATCTGCTCTTTGATTCATTTTATAGGCCAGATGTGACCGCTTGCAGTTAATTTGTTTTCTGTGCAACATATTTGCACAGAGCTCTGCTTGTGTGCGTGGAAAGCTTTTTGGCGGCGACCGCTGTCAGACCGGCCTCTAATGAATCCCATTAAATCATGCACTTTGTCATTACGCTGCTTTTAAGAGCCAGAAACTCACTTTGGCTTTACAAGTATGCAACCCCCATTGTGAGGGAATGTTACGTTGAGGAAAACAAACTACTTGACATCAGTGGACTCCTGCGATAGAAAATACAAATAAATCCATCGAGTGTCTTCTCACTTGGCAAACAGCGATTTGAAAGTTTGACATGCGAGACTGCTTTTGCAAAACTTTGAAGAGCACCTTCCAAAGTCTAAGGCATGCATAAACACTTGGAAGGCCTGGATTCATCTACTTGTCATCTGCCAAAAAGGGTAACATGTGTTTAGAGAACGACTAGGATAAAAAGGGTGGACTTTACAGTGAGCAGACCAGCCCAATCAATCTTTTGGCCCACAACTTTCCAAAAGCTTGTCTCGACTACATCCTTTAACCAAAAAAAGAGCAAAAGGAAGAGAGTGGAAGATACATTTGCTGATGATGTCCATTATTGTGGATTTTCCCAATCTCAAGGCACATCACAGCATGTTTTGTTGGCTCTGCAAACTTCCCCAACAGTATAGAGAATATTTGATGGATGGTAATACTGTGGACACTTCACACAAACAGATCCCTTGATCTCCAGTGTGCATAAGTGTTTTGGTTCTGGGGGTGGAACATGGCACAGATGTCAACTCTTTGGCTGAAGTTGGCTTGATGTCTAGATCTGGTGTTCTTAACTCTGGCCCTTGAGGTCCACTTCCCAGCAGAGTTTAGCTCCAACCATAATCAAACACACCTGAACAAGCTAATCAAGGTCTTCAGGATTACTAGAAAGATAGCGGCAGGTGAGTTTGATGAAAGTTGGAGGTAAACTCTGCAGGACCTCGAGGGCCAGAGTTGGATACCCCTATTCTAGATGGTAAACCTTGTTCGAAAGAAAAATAAACAAAGAAAACGCTCACAACATGCACATTTGACAGGTTAGTGTTGAGTCAGGCTTGGGTTGTTCTCAGACTCAATGAAGAAAATGCATGAATTATACATGCAAACCTTGGGAAACTTTCCCCAAAATGGGGATGACCACATATTAGTGACATAATGGCGCATAGACTGTTAGTATTATTTTGCTGTGGAATCCAATAGACAAGCGATGCATGGTCTGTCTTAAATGGAAATTCTCGTGAGATACATATTTGACAAGGTTAAGCTAGAATAATTGCCCCCATCCAAATTTTGCAAGACTGAGGGTTATCATAGTCATGTCCCGAATGCCGCTGTATAGTTCTGCAGTCCTCCTCTAATGTTGGGTACACACTGCACAATTTTTTTAAGTTGTCCGATTGCTGCTATTCTCACACTGCTAGGCTGTCTGGGGTACCAACTAGTTGCTATTCTGTTGGCGAGTGAAAATCAGGGCTAGTGACATGTTAATGACTTGGTGCCACTGTCAGGTAGTAGTTGCTGTGAAATCCCATGGACCAGAGCCACAGTGATGTCTAGACACCCCTTGTCTGAAATCCATTTCAGGTCTTGGAGTTTCTACTAAGGGGCTGATGACCAGAATCAGGTGTTTGATTAAGGAGACATACAAAATGTACAGTGTTGGGGGGCTCCAGGAACGTGGTTGGGAACCACTTGTCTAAATGATAAACCTTGTTAAGCCAAACTCTTGTGTACATATGACAAGGTTCGGTTTGAGTTGGGCTTGGGGTTACTCTCGGATTCAATGAACACATACATGAATGAAGCATTTGAACGTCACAAGACCTTTTGCAAGATGAGGGTTACAGTGCTGTCTCAAATGGTGCCCTTAGGTATTCTGCCGTGCAAAGGCAAAAGTCTGTAACTTCAATTTTGGTCAAAAGTAGTTATTGATATTTTTGGGACATTCAAGACATCCTTTATCATGTGGATAAGTATCTTGAGTCAATTTCGAATTTTATTCAGAGAAAACAATGGTTTATCATAACCATAACTTTGAAAAGCCCCAGAAAACAAAGGCAGAACACTGTATAACACCAGTTACTGCTCTTTCACTTTATTTGGAATGCTCAAATTGTGTTACAGCATTCTGCCTTTGTTTAGCCGTGCATCAATATGAAGTTATGGTTCCAGCGTTGAGGTATACAGTGTACTGCCTTTGTTTTACTGTCCATTAAATTCTGCCACATTTTAATTACAGTGTAACTTGTATACTTTCTTACATCTGATCTGTCACTGAAGCACTTTATTAAACAAATTGCGATCTACTAAACAGCTCCAAATACCGAAGCACTGTAAAGACTAGATACCTATGCAGCTATATGTAATAGTGGATAATCTTTAAATATTTTAATTTGTTATTTTTTCCTTTTTGTAATGCAGATTTTTCACCAGACAGTCACTTCTAATTGGATGCATGTGGACTCGAATGCCATAGCACGTAGCATGATCTGTCATAACATCAGTACTAAAATTTCACAATTAAATCCTTGTCCTACCTTTTCTTGTAACCCAATAAAATCAATCCATGCCGATGAACGTCATTGGAAATGTTTAATCCACAAGCATTATGAGCATTCCTGCTTGCTGGCATTCACACCGATCAACAAATCATTCTTTTAGGTTAGGCTATTTTCATTCAAGTCAATATAAAAGCAATTATGCTATGTCTAGCATCATTGTATGTTACTGAGCATGGCAAATACATTGGTTGCAAAATGACAAAGGAGAACTGAACAGGCTAGAACTAAAGTAGGGTTTCTAACGAGGGACTGATCGGGAGGATGATTAACAAGACACAGGTGAACTAATTAAACAAAGAGAAACAAAAACTGGGTCAATGAACACATGAGAGATAAAAGCTCAACAAAATCAGTTCGGTTTGGTTCCACAAAGAACTATTCAGTCAAAGGTTCTTTAAAGAACCATTTCTTTCTTACCTTTTTATAATCTGAAGAACCTTCTTTCGCCACAAAGAATATTTTGTAAAACAGAAAGGTGCTTTAGATGTTAAAGGTTCTTTATGGAACCATTTAGACAAAAAGGTTTTTCTATGGCATCATGAAGCACCTTTATTTTTAAAGTATTCCTATAATTAATTTGGCTGTAAAAAAAAACAAAAAAACAACAATTTTTTTTTCTCAGTTTCACACTTCAGCGAGTGTGAAACACCTAGGTTCCTAACCGATGACAAAGAATTTTCAGAGCAGCCATCAAGTGTTAGACAATGTTCTAAGTTATTACATGTGGATATTTTGGGTCCGATAATTAACACTTCTTTTTTTTTCAGAATTTAGCAATAAGAAATTACTTGTAATCCAGTTTTTTATATCGACTATGCATTCCACTAGTTTCTCAATTTGGTGTGTTTCGCCGGGCCGCGAAGAAACATAAAGCTAAGTATCATCAGCATGATAGTGAAAGCTAACACCGTGTGTCCTGGTGATATTTCCCAAGGGTAACATGTAAAGCGTTATGGCCCGATTACTGAGCCTTGAGGTACTCCATACTGCACTTGTAATTGGTATGATACCTCTTCATTCATTGTTACAAATTGATGGCGGTCAGATAAGTATGATTTGAACCATGCTAATGTACTCCCACTTATGCCAATTAAGTTTTCTAGTCTATTCAAAAGAATGTTGTGGTCGATAGTGTCAAACGCAGCGCTAAGATCCAGTAGTACTCATAGAGAGATACAACCACAATAAGATGATAAGAGCAGGTCATTTGTAACTCTAATGAGAGCAGTCTCAGTACTATGAAACGGTATAAATCCTGACTGGAAATCCTCACAGATACCATGTTTCTATAAGAAGGAATATAATTGTGAGGATACTACCTTTTCTAGTATATTTAACATAAAAGGGAGATTCGAGATTGGTCTGTAATTATCTAGATATTTGGGGTCAAGTTGTGGCTGTTTAATGAGAGGCTTAATAACAGCCAATTAGAAGGTTTTGTGGACATGTCCTAATGACAATGGCCCATTAATAATAGCCAAAAGAGGATCTATGATTTCCGGAATCTCCTCTTTTAGTAGTTTAGATGGAATATGGTCTAACATACATGTTGTTGGTTTAAATGATTTAACAAGTTTATACAATTCTTCCTCTCCTATAGTAGAGAATGAGTGGAATTGTTCCTCAGGGGATCAATAGTGCACTGATGCGATACTGTAGCTGACAGCTGCATGGTTACAATTTTATCTCTAATAGTATCTATCTTAAAGTAAAATAGTTAATAAAGTCATTACTGCTGTGCTGTTGGGAAATGTCAACACCTGCTGATTTGTTAATGTGGCCACTGTATTGAATAAATACCTGGGGTTATGTTTGTTTTCTTTTAAAGAGATGAACAGTAATCATATCTAGCAGTTTTTAATGCTTTTCTGTAGGCTAGGGTACTTTCCCGCCAAGCAATACGAAATACCTCTAGTTTATTTTTACTCCAGCTGCGCTCCATTTTCCGGGCTGCTCTATTTAGGGTGTGAGTGTGCTCATTATACCATGCTGTTGGACTCTTTTACTTAATTGTCCTTAAGCGTAAAGGAGTAACCGAATCTAATGCGCTATAAAAGAGAGATTCCATAGTTTCTGTTATGTCATAAAGCTTTTATGTGCAATTGGATATGCTGAGGAATTAAGATAAATCAGGAAGATTATTTACAAAGCAGTTTTTTTTGGTAGAAGTCATGGTTCTACCATACTTGTAACGAGGAGTAGAATTTACAGTTTTAGCTATATGGAGTTTACACAAGTCTAGATAATGAGCTGAGGTTATCACTTTGCTGCAGAATTTCAATACCATTAACATCAATTCCATGTGACAATATTACATCTAGAGTATGATTTTGACAATGAGTAGGTCCTGAGGCATGTTGTCTATGTCAGGGTTGGGGATGAAGGGATGAGGCGAGGACTCAGTTGTGCAGGAGAATGGGCTCTATTTTGATAATAAAATAAACAAATTAAAACTACCCCGTAGGGGAAAAACAAGACAGCTGGCAACAAGGTTTGGCGAGACAAGGCAGGGCAGGGCAGGGCAGGGCAGGATACCACCAGGGTAACATTAATGACGAACTGGCACAGGACTGCAAACACAAGGAGATTATAAAGGGAGCAAATGAGGAGGGTAACAAGGGAAGACCGGTGGGGAAAATTAACCAATAATCAGGTAACAAGATGGGTGGGGTCAAGACAATTAAGACAAAAGCCATGTGCTCACACAAAATAAAAACAAAACCACAAGCACATGGACAACAAACAAATCACCAGCCATGTGCAAAACAGGACACAAACACGTAGCTAATGAGAATACTAATAAGCTGCGTGTTCACACGACAACATGAAAGCACGCACCAAATGAAATACACAAGCTGTGTGCCACACAGCACAAGACATAACATGAATGCACGCAGCCGATAAAAAACACGAACTGCGTGCACCACAAGACCCATGGACAGGAGAGTGCACGGCCAAGCGAACTCGAGACCACACGCTCACACAACAAGACAGAACATGGAGCGCAAGTGTCCAAACCCCCGAACCGAAACTCAAGACATGAGTGCCGGGACCCGAACACCACACTCCAACATGAAACAACGCAGACGAGAGAGCTCACGGCTCGAGCACACTTAAAGCCGCACACTCACATAAAAACAGGACATGACAGGAGTGTCAGGGCTCTGTAACAAAACTCATGAATGACACCAGACCGAAGTGACAGAACCCTGACAGTCTAACAAACAGAGTTCAGAATGTCTACGAATGCTGATCCTAATGCCTCTTTTTTTCATTATCAACGTGGATATTAAAATCACCAACGATTAAGACTTTATCTGCAGCCAGCACTAACTCTGGTAGAAAATCAGAAAATTCTTTAATAAAGTCTGCATGGTGCCCTGGTGGCCTGTATATAGTAGCCAGTACAAACATCACAGGGGATTTATCATTAACACTTGTTTCTCTAGATAATGTTATATGAAGCACCATTACTTCAAATGAGTTATATTTAAAGCTTGCCCTCTGAGAAATACTGAGAATATTGCTATAATTTGTAGCAACACCTCCCCTTTACCTTTTGGATGTGATTAATTTTTATATCAGTAATCTTGGGGGGTAGACTCATTTAAAATAAGGTATTCATCTGGTTTTAGCCAGGTTTCTGTCAAATAGAGCACATCTAGGTTATGATCAGTGATCATATCATTTACAAAAAGCGCGTTCGTAGAAAGGGACCTGATATTCAGTGAGCCAAGCTTTATCATTTGTTTTTCTGTATTGTATAATTTTTTTTATTTGTTGAACGTCAGTTAAATTGCTACTCTTAAATTGGTTTGGACGTTCGGGGAACAGACACAGTTGTCCTCATGCTGTCCTCCAAGACCACACATTAATGCCAGAGTCCTACATAGACTGTTAGGCAGAATTTTTATGTGGAATCAAATGGTCCAGAGCCACAAGTCTGTCTAAATAGTAAAGCTTGGTCAGCAAAAGTTTGATTAGATACATGTTTGACAAGCTTTAGGTTGGAGTTGCTTCTGGCTTATCCGCTGATATTTGGCTTGGTATTGGCTTATTCAATTCTCAAACTGCTCTGATGGTTTCCACCTTATGAAAGGGGTTTGCAGGCCAGTTCAACTCCAGCCCTAAAAACTAACTGATCTCAAAAGGATCCAGGGAGCTGCGGCTGAGAAATGCTGGCTCACAGTGGTCTTGTTGAGAAATGTAATACAATTTCACTACATTGCTCTGAATTTCTAAACATTTACAAATGTGTAAAAAATAAAAATTATTTTGTCAAGACAAACTTCAAGTTGGCTTGAGAAAGCCTGACCAGAAAGTTTGAAAAAGTTTGAAAAAAAGCAAAGTGTGTTTGCAAGATTGTGACTGGGAATCAACAGTGTCAGTTTCAATGTCTTCAAAGAAAGGACAAAAGAGAGTGCCAGAAGTTTATGTAAGCGCTGCTGGCAAGCTTGAATCATGTTCACACCACAGGAACTAGGAACGTATTTAGTTCTAGGAACTCCATTTAGGGGAAATAAATTAGCTCCTACTTCAGAGTAGGGTCTAAAATAGTTATATAGGAACTACCAGTGACGTAAGTGTACGCCGATTGGCCAAACGCATACAAAACACTGGCTAACCAGATTTTTTAAACAGTCATGTAAACATATTTACTCCATTACCATGGAAAAAAATAGGGGTGGGTGAAAAATGTATTCACATATGAATCATGATTCAGTCTTCTAGCGATTTGCATCAACATACAAATTTCAAAAATCGATTTTCTAGTTAATATAATAATAACAACATGTTGTCGGAACAAAACAAGGAGGAAAAACAAATATGTCATGCCCCATTTTTAGCAAGGGCAATTGTTTGGAAAAATATAATATTAATTATTGATATTTTGTTATTATGGGAAGTATTCGGAAAAGGAACAACATAATCTACGAAGCCACTAAAGGGACATAAGGTTAGCCGCTTGCTAGCGGTTGCCTGTTATATCACAGCACATCAAATTTCACTTACCACATAAACAGAGTAAGGAGAGATGACTGATCGGACGAATGCAAATGATTTGCAGATCCTAAGCACCACTGACAAACATCTCATCTTGTGAAATGTGTGCAAAGTACTGCCGCTCCATACACACAATACTTTTGATCGCAATCTCCAAAGTGAAGGTAAAAAGGGATTGTGCATTCAAAAGTAATTTCAATGGCCCACATATTAATAATATCTCCCTGATGCCCGCAATTTATATACAGTAAAATTTCATAACGATAAAATTGCATGAGAAAGTGTTTGAAATATATTTTTTCCTCCTATCCCGTATTTATTTCCTGTAGGGGTTCAATAGTACATGTAATTTCCTTTCCGAACATGGTATTCGCATTCGGGCACATCCCTAATGGGAAATGTAAAATATTACAGGGATGGGTTTGTTGCAGATTTACCTGTTGTTTGTAGCGTTGTGTTCTTTTCTCAGCCTCAATGATATGTAACACTGCATATTGTCATAGGAGATTTATTAAAATTTTCGTGTTCTTTCAATCGCGTAAATTGTGCATTTACATTCCATCTCCGTTATCACGAATCCCACAACACACAACAAAAACAGCTTAGATCATGGCACCCTCCATTCACCAGCTGCAGCCGGTGCGAATGCAACCAGGGAAACGACCTGAGGAGGAAATTGATTATCTAGGAACGACCCTGCTGGCTAGTTCCTAGAACTACACAGTGCAAAAGTCCCTATTGTGAACTCTTTTTTGCTGGAAAAGAGATACCAGTGAACACCATGGCCGTATCCTGAATATCGAATTGACAGTGATGTAGTGCCACCATCAAATGGTGATTTCTGTGGAACCCCACAGACCAGAGCCACAGTGATGTCTAGATGGAAAAGTTGCTCATCAAATTTTTTGCAAAATACATATTTGACAGGTTTAGGGTTGAGGTTGCTTTGGATCTCAATGAATGCATTGCATGAATGTGCATGGGAATCTCACAAGACTTTTTAAGAAAAAATGTAATGTATAGTCACACTCCTGAATGAAACCCTTAAGACTTGCAGTCTTCCTCCAGTTCCACATGTTAGTGATGTAATGCTGTGCAGTGTCAGGTAGTAATTTGCTTTTGTGAAATCCCATGAACCTCAGCTGTATAGTTCAGGAAAATTATTAGGAGATACGCAACTGACAGGTTTAAAGTTGGGGTTGCTGTGTACTTGGGGCGCACCTATCTCAAAATGTCAAGTGCAGCACCCCTGCCATGGGTCAGTCCTGTTCCTAGACGGCCACCTTCCTGGACGGTTTAGTTTCAACCCTAAGTAAACACACCTGTACCAGCACCTCCAAGTCTTAAGGAATACTTTTAACATTTACGTAGATATTTTGGAGCAACTTAGAGCTATACTCTGCCTCAAGGAACAATGGCCCATCTAGAGACAATCCAGAGCAGCTGTGTGTGTGCGTCTACATAAGAGTCCCTAGGAAACCCCTGACACGGGACCTTATACCCCAGTACACAAACTTTCCAGTCTGCTGTTAGTTTTTGGATCGATGTCAGACAGCTCTTAAATATTGTGAAGTGTTTTTCTAAAGACAGATATCTAGACGAAGAGCCAAGACACTGAAAAATACCAGTCATCTCGCTAGACTGTTTATCCTCTAACTCTACTGATCTTCTCGGCCTCCCCCGAATTCTCGACCTCCCACAGATAGCAAATAGAGCCAGTGGACACTGACGATATATCAGTACTGAGGCATTTTCTCACAGTTTTCCATTTCCCGCCTGTAATGTTGGAAGACCCGGTGGACCATTTCTCACAGGTGCAAAATTGAACCTATGATTGCGCAGTTTCTTTAATTTCGTGATATTTGAGCTTCAGTAATTTTCAGTGAAATTACAGCAGTGACATATTTTGGCCACAAAACGCATTTTCTAAAGGAATGTTTGTTCTGTATTCATTTCTCCTAAAATGCTATTACAGTACATCAGAAGTATAAGGGAGTATCTCGACCTCAATAAGATCCAATAAGCCTTACACATGTTCCAGAATAGTCCAGAGCTTCATCCGAATTTCGAATGGAACGTATTCCTAAAAATACAGAGTTAATACATATAAATTTACTTGAGTAAGGTTAAATAAAGTCTCAAGTTCACACAGGTGTTCTGGCAGAGCAAATAACACTAAATGCAAGTCCCTTACTAGGAAAGACATTGAGTTATGGGTAACATTTTAGGTTCTGCTAAAATTAATTTTCTGTTATGTAAATATATCATCTTTTTATGTGTTGGTTTCATTGTCTGTAATCAAAATCTACGGTTTTGTTGATATTCCACACAAATCTGATTTGGTTTTCAAATCTTTTAGAACTTTTAGGACTCTTCCTAAAAATGCCAGGTTTTAAGAATCATAACAGAGGATTAACTTTCTGGAATCAATGTGCTCGATATGTTCCAAAGGACAACCTTGAAACTGTCAGACACCATAAAGATCACCTTTACACTGCCAAATGTTTTTGCACGGAATCAATTTTATGCAATGTGTAATGTGTAAAGGCCATTCTTAAATTATTCAGGTTTATTTATTTTTCTCTCTCTGCAGAGTCATCATATTTAATTTGGCATTGCCTAAATTATGATATTCTGCACACAAATGTCTGAATACAGCCTTGGATTATTTTACAAAAGGCAATTGTTAAAGACGTTTACAGCGATCTAGATCATTTTTCTTTTTGGTGGCTATGTTTTCTCCTTTTTAAAGGTTAAAATATATTTATCTTTCACTGGAAATACTGTTGTTTATGTACATATGAAAATATTAAATCACTGCTTTGGCTTCCAAATCTCTTGGAAAGTAATGCAGTATTTATTTACAATGTATGAATCAAAAGTGAATACAAAATAAATATGCAATCTATGTTGTATTACATTATTGGACTTTATGTATTTTTTTATTACACGAGTTAAAAGGCAATGATTGAATCACATCACTAATAAAATATTATATAAATAATATTTATATTATGTAGAATAAATGTAGAGTTATGTAGAATAATATTAAACTGTCAATATCTGTCAAAATAATCAACTTTAATAGTGGAGTCTCAAATGTTTGATAAATCAGTGATCAGATTAATATTTTTTAATATGCAAGCAACCATAACTTCAAGTGTTTGCTCATTGTGTTCTCCCCGTTGGCCTTTCTTTTTCATTCCTGTACTTATGGACTTGTTTATATATTTATTTTCTTTGTTGAGCTGAAGAAAACAGTAATTATACTAATCTCAAAGGACGTAACTACAAAACGACAACGACTATCATTAATTATTAACATAACCCCAAGTGTGCTTAATTTGTATGCTTCCTTTTTATTTGTTATTTTATTGTAATTTTATATATATATATTTTAAACAATAATTACCCTTAATCACATTTAAGGACTTAACTAGTTTGTGGAAGTCTCAGAAACAGAAACATTTTTATGAAGCTATTCATTTTCGCCTAGTCTAGAGTATTCTCTAATCCTCCCCTCTCTCTCTCTCTCTCTCTCTCTCTCTCTCTCTCTCTCTCTCTCTCTCTTTCTCTCTCATCCCTGCTCTGTGTCAAACACACAATAGATCTCCTCAGCATTAGTCCGTTTGATGTCTGCCATGAAAAGGAAAGCCATCGCTCCCGTGTCACTCTTCTCTGTCTTCTATTCTCTTGTTTTTACTTATTTATTTCAGGTGTCTCACTCATCGCTCTCTCTTTGAGCTGTCCCCCCGGTGCCCTTTCCCGAACAGAGCTTACGGTTTTCAATCAGCACTTCCCACTCACTGGGACCGTCCGCTTTTCAAGTGCCTCAGCCCAAGCGGCCTGAAAATGGCTAGATGTGAGCTGAACGCTGTGCCAACCGAGGCTAGAGACTCTGAGTGCACCTACGGTATGATATAATTACAAAGATGACAGTGTGAACTTCCCTCCACATCCTGAGCACACTGGATTTTAGAGAGGAATGTGCCGTGAATGAACTGTGGGCGCTGATAGTGTTGTTTATTTGCATTTGCTGTCTGTCTGCATTGCTTTAGCACCTGATCCACTAAAGAAATTATGCAAATCAAGAAATGGTTCAAACCTCATGGGTTGTGAGCACTAAGTAGTGGAGGATGCAACAAACATGCATACTGGGATACTTTACTGGGACTGTATAGCATTACAACAATATAATCAGCTGAACTGTTTTCTTAAAATCCAGAAAATCCCCGCTGACCAACACATCTGCATATGTAGTCATATGTAGCCATGATAATTATAATAGACAAGATGCAGTCACATACAAGGAAATACAAGACAAGATGCAAAGCCAAATACAAAAGCGACATAAAATGAATTTGTTAGTTTTCTTTTCTTTCTTTATTTGCATAGGAAAGACTTTAAATCTTATGTTGGTGACAAACTCAAGCAAAATGCTTAAAAAAAAAAAGCAAAACCCCAAACAAAACAAAACACCAAAAGAACAAAAACAGAAAAGCAAAACCCCAAAACACCAAAAGAACAACAAAAACAGAAAAGCAGAACCCCAAACAAAACAAAACAAAACAAAACAAAAGAACAACAAAAACAGAAAAGCAGAACCCCAAACAAAACAAAACAAAACAAAACAAACAAAACACCAAAAGAACAACAAAAACAGAAAAGCAGAACCCCAAACAAAACAAAACAAAACACCAAAAGAACAACAAAAACAGAAAAGCAAAAGCCCAAACAAACAAAACAAAACAAAAAAACACCAAAAGAACAACAAAAACAGAAAAGCAAAAGCCCAAACAAAACAAAACAAAACACACCAAAAGAACAACAAAAACAGAAAAGCAAAAGCCCAAACAAAACAAAACACTAAAAGACCAACAAAAACGGAAAACAAAATCCAAAACAAAAACAAAACGCATGCACAAAGAATGAAAAACAAACAAACAAACAAAGTTCATATGAGTAGTTTAACCTATTTTATTTATTTATTCATTTTTTGTTAAACCTAATTTTAGGTTCTGCTATAGATGATGAGTAAAATAATAATAAATTAATAATAACTGAACTATTTAATATTCCTGTTCTTACAGTAATACACAATTGTTTATGTTTTTGGAAAAGGTCTCATGCTGATCAAGGCTGCATTTATTTGTTATGAAATATTATTGCAATTTAATTTTTTTTCTATTTGAATATATTTTAAAATATAATTTATTCCTGTGCTCAAAGGTGAATTTTCAGCATCATTACTCCAGTCTTCAGTGTCACATGATCTTTCAGAAATCAGTATAATATGCTGACTATTTGTTCATATCCATATAAGTTCTTTGCAAAAAATAAATAAATAGCAACACAATCTGTGCTGGAATAAACTAGCTAGACATGTTGCTTTCATAACCCTGTTTACATTAGTTTGCCAAATGACCCATTCATCTTCTGACAGCACTCCTCTGAGAATTCATGAAGAACATTTCCTTGAATATAAAGTCATCATGACATGTCAACATTTCTGTTGATAACAAATGCATATGTATCTACCACACACTAAAACACACACACACACACACGCTCAAAGAAATAAACTGTTTACAAGCAACTTCAAATTACAGGTGCAGCAGGTTCTTAGCTAAAAAAATAAATACAAAAAAGTGAAATGTATAACTATATCTTAAAAGGTCAGGTGTATGAAGCACAGTCTGATGCCGCTGTTATTATTCTGTACTGCAACTCTCTGCATTCCCAAAATACACCCCATCAAAAGTAACTTTCAGAATCGGGTAACAGCAGCAGATGGTGCAGGTTCCAAATGCAAAAGCGCCACATATTAAGAAAATCTTCTCTGTTTACACCACTGACAGACATTGTTTATCATAGTAAACAGCTGTCAAAGAGGGCCACATTAGCCAGTAGCCAGCAAACACGTGGCAGCACATCAAGTTTGCTGGGCTGTGACAGATGGATTCACGGAAACGGCAGAAATGCTTTACCATTCAGCAAAGAAATACGTCCTCAACAAAACAAAACTGAAATAATATTCAAAATATATTACTTTTTTTTCCCACATGAGAAAGAACTTACAAAACATGATAGTGAGTTGGTCCAAAATAACAAAACATTGGACTCTATTGATTTCCATTGTATGGGAAAATCAAAACAAAAAATGCTAACTTTGGTCCAAAGCTAAAGCTTGAGCTGGTCCAAAAACAAAACAAAACAACAAAACAAGACATTTTCCCAAAATATCTGTTTTCTACATAAGAAAGCAAGTTACAAAACATGATAGTGAGTTGGTCCAAAATAACAAAACATTGGACTCTATTGACTTTCAATTACAAACAAATATAAAATGAAACAAAACTTAACAATATGCTGGTAACATATGCTAGTAAGCTTTCGGGTCCATTGTTGCCTCAAATTAAACATAAAATCAGTTGCATACAATGACCTACATTATATTCCTCGCACACACCTTCCCTCAGAATGGAAGAAATCGTTATTTTAAGTACACTGATATTTTTCATTTGGTACATCATTTTGGTTTCAATGCCTTCAGTGAGTTTTGAGTCTCGCTTAGCGTGCCAACAGAAATGCCGCAGGCTTACCTAGGACTGTTAAAAAACTTCTCACACCAGCCTGTAACGGTACACCATGTCTTAGAGTAGATTGTGCTGTTTTTATTGGAGGAAATATCTGGACATCTGGATTAATTCCACCTTGTGTGAAGTTTGGCTTGCACATGGAGGCTTTACTGACTCTGTGTAATGGGAATAGAAGGACGGGGTCATGCAACTCTACAAAGATAATAGATATATATGAGTTTCCTGTCACCTGCCATACTCCACAGCCTCAGTCATGAACCAGTCCCTGGCAAATTCTTCTACACCCAGAAATAGGATTTATCCCACCGCGTGTATCAACTCCAGCAGCTTCTCTGCTCTCTCTAACTCAACCAACATCCCTTAAGTTACTCCATATGCCACTATTTGCTTTCAAAATCCATCTCACATTTTAAAACGGTCAGATTAGATTCAATTTAGCTGCGCTTGTTTGATTTAGTGGCCAATGACAAGGTAAAAAGGGCTGTGCTGACATTTGAGGTCAAGGTGGGCAATGGTGCAAATACTTTTGGTGAAAATTAATTCCTCATAATAACTGAAGCCATTCAGTAAAAAACAACCCTAAACGCATTTCAGGCTTCTTGTTTGTGAATTCATATCTGATCACTATAGTCTCATAATTGTGAGCTTTTTTAGTAATTGTGACTTAATAATTTCTACTTATATTATTATCACATATCCACAATTATGTTTCAGTAATTTTGAACTTACATCTCATTATTGTGATTTCATTTCTCTTATTGTGAATTTATAGCTCATAATTCTAAACTCAGATCGTATGATTGCATTTTTTATTTATCGTAACTTTAACAATATTTTAGTAGTAATTTATTATATTATAATAACAATACATTATGCATAATTGCATGCAAGTAATCCTAACCCTAACCATACAGTAAGTACTTGTAGTTAATTAATATTAATTAGCACTTAAATGTATAATTACACTGAAACAAGGACACCTTAAAATAAAGTGTAACCTAATATTTTATTTCATTTAACTGCAACTTAAGTAGTTTTGAATTTACATCTTATAATTGTGACCTTATAATTTTGAATTTCTTGTTACTCTAGTTTTATTAATTTATTAATTTTAGTAATTGCAACTTTGTGTTACAATGTGACTTTATTTCCTATTTTAACCTTTATCTAATACTTTTTTCTGTAGTTATACTTCATACGTTTACAGCATCTTCAACAAACAGGAAGAGGAAAAATAAGTGTTAATAACCCAGTTGTTGTTTGCTTGCGTTAAATATTAATGCACAGTTCAGAATCATACAAAGTTATGTAGTTTTATTATGATTTTCAGTGTTTTCTCATAAAAAGAAAGAAAGCGCTTATCTTGTTGCAGTGGTTCCAAAAAAAATTAAATAAAATAAAATTGTTTTTACAATGTTGGGGCCCATTTTCATATTCTTGCCTAAGGCCCTGCCTCCACCTATTACAATCAAAATATAATCAATAAAAATCATAATTTCACTGTGATTACATGGCTTGGACTGAGGCTCTGACAGAGAATTATGGGATTGCTTTATGATAATACAAAAACACGAGCAAGATCCCGAGGGCCTCGTGGAGCCTTCACTTCAAATGTAAACTTGGAGGTTGTGTGATTGTCTTTCTTTCCTTTCCAAAACTAGTAGGATATGGATTTTCTTACCTCACTGGTCATTAACACAGCTGACAGATTTTAATATATATTTTAAATAAACGAGGAAATTCTTCAAAACCAATCCCAAAAACAACCGGTACATTTGGACTCCACACTTGAGAGACTTTGACTTGTGGTTTGGACTGCAAGCGGACAGATTTCAGCCCCCCCGACCCCCTCTTTTTAAACCAGACAAAAGCTTTACAGAATCACAATTGCTTTACAAGTTTGGGATTTCTGTCTCTTTTTGAAATCTGTAATTTGCTGTAATTTGTGCTTTTATCTGCCTGCTAAAACATGCACAATGGCACTGGATATAATGGCCTCATTGATAGCATTTGAGATTAGGACTGGCCCATTACAGTCATGAATGCTTTAATGATTTGGCAAGCGCCGCCGTGTCTTGACTTCTGTCAGGGGACGTTCGGATTTTAACCCCAATCACGAGTTTGTGAAACGGAATACTTGCTTCCTTTGCTTTATTTACCAGAGAGCCTTCATGTTAATATATATAGGTGGATATATTGATCTGTAGGGGGCGCTGCAGTATTTCTAATCATCTGCTTTAAGTCACAATACCTGCACAAATGCAGTCTCACTGCCGTGAGCAAGTTTAGTGCATGTAGAAATCATTTTTAAAGAGAGAGAACAGAATTAACTTTCTGTGTGTCTATTAGGTCTTTATGTTTTTAGATTTGGCGCTCTGGTTTTTCATAACTTGTTTTCAGACTAGTTGAAAGAGAACAAGCAACTTATACTTTTAAGAGTTTATTTTATTATACTTTATCTATTTGTGCGTGTAGAATTAAATTACAATATATTTAAAGGCCTTCTTTTGTCAAAATTAGATTTTTTCTCAACTTCAGTAGTACTTAAATACACCAAAATGTACATTTTTATTCCAGTATATATTCTGAAGGTTTAGGGATTTGTTCATATATCATATGGTTTATTTTATCTTTGCACTTTATCTACTCGCATCTGTAGATTTCAATTACAATATCCATATTTCAAAAGACAGTTTTTTTTCTCAATTTCAGTCATACTCACATAAAACAAACTTTGCAGTTTTATTCCAGTCTATATTCTGAACGTTTTTACAGAGGGATTTGTTCATATATCATTCAGCTGGTGTTATACAACAGTTTAGTCTTTAAACATGGTGAACATTATTTTATGGTTTATGAAATTACATAAAGAGATACCAAAAATCCCCTCAGTAAAAACTTTTAACTCTAATATGTCAACAAAATTAAATGAGAATTTTGAATCTGGCTTTATCCGATGTTCAGATTTATTTTGCAGAAATGTACGCAGATTAGTCCATATGCCTCATTTAAGTAGTAATCACAGCTTTTCGGAAATATTTTAAACTTAACATTTTTAATGTAATAACTAAATTAGAGAATTATGGTGATAACTTACATTTTTTTGTAAAGGTTTTACAAAAACGTGTCGTTTTTGTTCATTTATTTTTACCCTATACACCTGGGTATCTAAGTCTCCTCTTAAACAAATGTGATTACAATACGACGTGACTCACTCGGACCTCAAAAAGCAAAGTTTGAAACTTTATGCCCAGTTAACCCCGTGAATAATCGTCCCGGCAGAGTCTACTTTTAATTTAATTAACATTTATGAGATCGTTTAATGTGTAATGTTCTTATTAATGGACATGGATAGTTAAATTCTGTCTCCCATATATTGCATAATGAATGGAGGAGATCAGTAGGTCATTTAGGAATGAAAGATGGTGGGACAGAATTATTCACCCGCGTGTGAGAGCTAGCAGAGACGAGTGATTAGAAACGTGGATGGATGCCCAGATAAATGTTGGTTAAGCCATTATTCAGGCTCAGAGGAATGCCGAAAGGTGCCGGGAACGAAATTAACACATCGCACCTTCATAAATACAGTAATTGGCTGTGTAGTGTAATTATCGGGCCTGTGTGGAAACTGTGCCTGCAGAAGTGCACAGCACTGGAAAGTTCCACGCTTTCAGTCTGTTTGTTAATTTAATATTTCAAGTAATAAAAACATTTGGCGTCTGACTTGAGAGGGGTACGGTGACGTAAGCGACTGCATTACTATTCAACCAGACCACAAACAGTGCATTGTGGATGTTGCTTGAGAGTCAAACTCGTACCTTCGAGAACTATATTTATTTGATTCAGCTTCTTTATGCAATCAAAAGTTGGATTTGAAAGTAATTATTCTATATATATATATATATATATATATATGACAGCAGCTACAACACATTTTACCATGTTTAAAAATACACTGAAAAAAAGTGTTTTTAATGTACCTATTTTATATGTAATTACTTATTTTAAGTTATATTTTAAGTGGTTGCATGAATTGGATATGCAGTTCACTTGTGTGCTTCTGTGTGTGTATGATTTACTCCTTTAAAATTATTTAAAGTTTATCAGAACATAATGTATAATTTATGGTCCATTTAATGTTAGTACTGCAAGACTGAAAATCAACATTTTGTGTTATTTAACTTGGCCAAAGTTTCAACCTTTATTTATTCATGTTTAATCTACATAGATAATTAATAAATACCTAATGAAAAATATATATTTGAATGCAAATACAACTTCCTGAGATATGTTCCATTTTTTTCAGAGCAAACTTTGAATTAAAAAGGATTATTTTTAATTGAAAGTCAGTTACACTAATTTGTTGAGCAGTACAGATACTAATACTAAATACTCATAATTACGTTTTCTGCTAAAACAAACTTTCAGTTAAATATACACACAATCTTTTTTTTCATTTTAAGAACTCACTTATTGCACTGTTTTAAATTTGTTGAGTAGAACAGAAGAGCCTATTCTGTAAAACTAACAATGTTGAGTTATGTTTATTTATTTATGGCTGTTCATTTAAGAGCAAGTTGATTGAAAGAACTCACTTCGAACAGAACAGAAAATATGGATCCCAGTAGAACTAACAATGGTGAAGGTTCATGGTTTAGAGTGTGCGTTCTGTGGAATTCCACTGATTTGTCCTCAGAAAATATGGAAAACCATCCATAGATTCTTTCTGGCCATGTTGCATGCACTACAGAATACAGTTTGTTTTCCAGCCTTCTCAATATCCAGTCGTCTCTAACCACAATAACGGGTGAATTTACTCAACAGCCATTTCAGCGAGAGGTATTTCAGAGCTAAGCACTTACACACAAACCACCCGCAATTTAGCGTAAGCACTCGAATAAAGTCACCATCATTATTTTCAGAGCAAACATGCCTAATTTATATGCAAATGAGACCTGTTCACAAAAGTTGCCACAACCTCCAATTAATGTTAATGTACTACTACATCCTGCAGGTGGTTAACAGTTTTATTTACAAGAGCATTAGCAGTAATTGATAAAATGATGGTCAAATAATGGAAAATAGTGTTTAATAGGTGTATATCTATTCAAGCTCATTCAGGCATTTTAAAAAGTTGTGCTTGGACCAGTTTGTGTGAGGCTACTCTCCTAGTAAAGTATGTCAGATTGTGGTAGTGTACCGTATAGTGCTTCTCCAATGTTTTTAGATGGCGGACCACTTTAAAAGTAAAACAAAAACTGCACACCACCTAACACCCAAATTTCATTACAGGATCTTATTTGACATCATTTTCCCCAATCTTGTGTCACCAAAGCATATTTTTACTAGGCTGCTGTTTTGTTATTTTGTTAAAAAGAAAACGTACAAGTATGCTTGCAGCATGAAAACTATTAAAATAGTATTTGTATTTATGTATTTATGAATTCATTGAGCCAAGCAACTCACAGTCCACTTGTTGTCACTAGTCTACTGTATCCTCTACAACAAAAACTACAAGATGGGGAATTGTGCAGTGCAAATTGTGTTAAACGTCGTGTTCACACTGCAACCCGAGAGTTACATTATTGCTTTAGTGATCTGCGTGCTAAAACAACACACAGCGTGAGCAGATAAACAATTCATAGTGAACTTCCCCCTAATACGTCAGTTCCTCAGAAATAGACTGTCAGCTCTTTTCCCTCCTCTCTCAAACGGCTCCCAGGTGCTCGGGCTTTCCGCCCTCTTGCATCGAGTCCCAGCTTCCTCACACCACCGTGCCAAGATCCCGTCATCAATCCAGCCGACCCTCTCCACACGTAGCCTGCGGTTCCATACCAGTAAAGGTCCTATTAACCTCTTGGCAAGCTTATATTGCGCTTAAATAATTAAGCCCCCCTCACCATGCAGAAAAACCTGCTCGATTATTAACGTGATGGGGGCTCCTTTTTAGGTGAAAGCACCCGATTAATTATTCAGAATGAAAATCATAGTAAAGACACCTGTTACGCCGCCTGTGCTCGACTACACTTACACACAGTCTGAGAGAAGCTTTCAGAAAGGTTGCTAAACACTGAGTTAAATGTTAATACCAACAAACTTTTTATTTTTTCTGAGAAGACACTGGAAATCCCAAGCATTTCAATCATATCTCACACAGTACTCAGATTCGCCAAGATGCCAAATCTGCATTCAGAATCTCAATATGAACTCTCAAATTCTTCATCATATTCTTTCATATTCTTTCAAGTCCATATTATATGAGCTATGCCATTCATAGCTTTAGATGGCGCAGGCCGATGGGTTCTAACTCAATCTGATATAATGACATCATCATTCACATTGCTCGGCTGATTGGTTCCTTTTCACGTCAGCAGCCAATGAGCTCGCTGCTCAACATTCAAATACTTGGCTAGTGCTTGCTGTGGCAGTTGCAATGTGCTTCAGAACCCTCCACCTCCCCAGCTCCACCTGTATAGATTTGCTGCAGGGTGATTATATGTATGTTATAGTATAAGGGAGTTATATTTGCATCCGCTGTATTTCCTACATGCTCACATCAGCATGTTTGTGAATGTATTGGCAGCAGCAAGCCTCAGTACTTGCTCTTTCACAGCAGCAGCAGTGTACCAGATCTAATCCGCCAAGAACAAACACATTAACATTGTCATGTATATTACCATGCTGAACTCTCCGAGAGCTGTCATGACAGAACTTAGAGTCTCCTGAACGATGAAAGATCAACTTCTGAGCAATTGCATTTTCCTTTCAATTACATTTACGTATTCTGGTTACACCTTAGTACCTACATAGCAACTTCCTGGAAACCACCTACAACACCAAACCAAACTCGTGAGAAAATGTAACTATTTTATGTATTTGTTGAATTAGTGGCAATTGTTTATGCAGTTTCATATGAAAACTTGCTGTGTTATTCATGCCAGGCCAGTAGATGTCAATGCCACATTGTAAAGAAACACTATGCGTCTGCACACATTAGGGATGGGCGTTATGAGCTTAAACGTATATCACGATATTTATGGTATTTACTGCGACAACGATATCAATGACGATAACTCAGGAAATCCCGTTTCTTTAGAGAAAAGTATTATCTTTCCTATTTTTACCCAAAATAGGGTGTTGTGAGCATTACTGAGTACACACACAAGACACGTTTTTATCATGGGATTAATTTGTATTGGTATATCGCAAACGATAATATATCGCCCATCCCTAGCACACAGACTGAACATGCTTGATGTAACCATTTTCACAAATACATGTTTTCGCAGTTTACACAGAGACAATAACGGTATCATTTTCAAAATCTTTTACTTCAAAACCCATTTTCTAAAGTTTGATTTTTCAGGCTCTTAAAATGCATTATCATGTAAACGAAGGACTAAAACACGAGTTTTCTATGTTTCTAGTTGAAAACAATGTTGTGGAAACAGCCCCTTAAATTCTGAGCAAGCCTAGTTTATCGGTGTGTGTGTATGTGTGTTTTCATTCAGTCTAGACCAGACAGCAGTACTTTACTGGACATAAAATTGAATTAAAATAGTTTTACACCAATAGACCGTCACATCTTTGTGTGGTTCCACCTGAAATGTGATAACGACAACAGCAAAGCTGCTGCTCGTACCTCGGTCTCCTTCGGTTCAGTAGTCATCGACTGCACTGATGCTGTGCTCTGCTCTCCATGTTTTCTGACTGCTATAATGGGGCACGCTGCGTTCTCTGCCTGCGTTTGTGACAGTATAAAACAGAAGTCACTTCCCCTGAGACCAGGAAAGACTTTAACGAGAGTGTAAAAGTGATCGTGCGAGGGAGCGAGAGTGAGGTTCCATTCTGATATGGCTCCCATCTGAGGCGTCACAGATGTCAGAGGACAGTTTAATGCAACGAACTGAATCATTCATAAGAAATTCCACTTTTCCATCCACCAAGATTCTGTCTACTTTTATGCATACCAAAAAACAAACACACACAGGATAGATAGATTTTTTTTCTGTAAAAATAGTGGATAAAAACTGCATTCATTAGGGCAAAAATAGCTCAGATTGTAAGCTCTGAGATCAATTAGTTTGGTTTATGTTCTGGTTGCTGACATCTGGAAACAGATTTATGAAACATTCTTAAAATTGGGAATATTTTGTATTCCCAAAAACTTATTAAAATATCTATCTTAGTTCTATCTTGAGAACTCACTTTAGAAGCTGCGATGATTTGCATCGTAGGTGAAGGTTGCCGTTCTTTTTTCTCTCCCCCCCCCCCCCAACAAGATCTGGTAACACTAATAAGCCAAAGATGTGATTTCTTGCACTGACAACCAAATGTAGCTGCAGTGTGTCGGTGACCATAGTAAATTCACTAAAATGCATTCGCTCTAGACAGAGCACAAGAACGATGGAGTGCAAACTATTTAATATCTTTGTTGACCAGCAAGTGTTCAGCAAGACACGACAAACAATCTAATAAAACATTTATTTTTTCTTAAGACACAAAGACAATCCTATTTCTTTTAGGAATTACATACTTCTTTGGTTAGGTCCAGGGAAATTGGAAACAAATCTTCTGAAATTGCTCACAAAACCTTTAACAAATTATTTTCCAAAATAGCATTAGCAAAAAGTGCTATATTGATGTTTTCAGTCACCTTTTTACATGTAGCTTCACAGCAAAGCATGCTGAGGTAATCAAGCACAATCTTTTAGAAAATTAGAAAATGTCTGAATTGCTCACAGAACCTTTAACAAGCTACACTTTTCCTACATGTATCTACATCAAACGAGCTAAATTGTTGTTTTTGTTCAAATTGTTTCTGCATAGATTAACAGCTAGGCTCGCTGAAGTAATAACCACATTCTCCTAGAAAAAGTAAGAACACTTCTGAAATTGCACACATCGTCTATAACAAGTTACTACTTTCCAAACAATTAGTGTTAACAAAAGTGCTACATTGCTGTCTTTTGTCAATCTGTTTTTAGTTAGCTTTGCAAAAAGTGTGAGGAGGATATAATCAAACACAACCTCCACGGAAGTTGGAGAACGGCTAAAATTGCACAGAGCACCTTTAACAAACTACTTTTGTTCATGTACTGATAGCAAAAATGCAACATTGTTGTCTTTGGTAAATGTTTTGTGAGCATAGCTTTATAGCTACGTGCTAAGGTAATAAACAAAAACAAAATATTACCCCTTTAATACTTACAATTTAGTTAGCAGTAGTTAGCATTTGTCATTAGCTTGTTGTGTAGCTTTCTACATTTCTCAAAATGGTTGTTAGACTACTTAAGCTGAACGGCCTCAAATTAGCTTGTAGCTCAAAAAGACTAGTGGGAAATTAGCTTCTCCAACACTGTTAACTGTGGATAATGCTAGCATAGAGATATTATTTGTAAATGTACCCACCTTGTCAGGGCTAATTCCCTTCTCCTTTCTATCTGACCTATACTCTGAGACTTGTTTTGTTTGTTAAACATTCTCAGAGGCTTCATACTTGTTCCCATTAATAATTAATGTTGTGGAACCTGCAATATTCATAAGTCTCAGAGCTCTGGGCACCTGAGGTTTATTTTGAGATCCGTATTTGGGAGATATAGAGGTGGTGAGGTTAACTAGTGTGTGTGTGAATGTAAGGAAGATGATGGACATATCGCATCATTATGATGATGTACAGATCTACTGTCACACTCAGCAGACATCGCATAGGAGATTCATGAATGATGTATGCCGTGTGGAGTAAATTGGTTTAGTGGGGAGCAAATGTATCAGTTCTGCTCGCCTCAGAAGGAGGAAACTAAATGTTATTTTATTCTACTAAACCAAGATCAGATTCACGTTTTTTATTTAACATGAAATGTTGTCATAGAGAAAAAACTGAAAAAATATTCCAGTTCATTTCTCTGAATGAAGATCATCTAAATGTCAATACGTCCATGGACAAGTCTTCTGATTTATCCATTCCGCAATGCATTTTTAGCCAGCTGATCCCAGAAATGAAGTTCAACTAGAAAGCAACATGCTGTGCAAGTTTTCTCAGTGAATCACTAATGCTCAATTCAATCTTTGAGTCAAAGTAACATGACTTCAGCATTATGTTCCTGCACTAATACGCCTACAATTTACATATGAAATGTACTGCTCTTGAACCGTGTGGGATGCAGACAGACGTTTGTATGATCTCACTGCGATGGTGGAGAGTTGCTCCGTTGTGAAGTTGACTTACAATATTTTCCTGATGGATTCCAGAAACTAGCAGCTAAACCACAAATATAAACAAACTTCTCTTGAATTCTTTCTGGCAGGGTTATCTTGAGATCAACTGCTTGTACGCTCAAACAACACACATCTGAAGAACAGTCAGAATTTATAATGTTTTATGGGGATACAAGTTTTGGTGACACTTCAGATTAGGGAACTCATATTCACTAATAATGGTCCCACTTTATATTAGGTGGCTTTAACTACTGTGTACTTACATTTATGTTAATAATTTGATAAGTGGCAAAGGCACATGTAAATAGTGCACGTATACACAGACAGTGCAGAATGTTTATAAAGAGCATGTTCTTACATTGTAGTTAAATGAGTCTTATATTTAAAAAGTGGTGCGTGGTGTAAGAGAGGGAGGGGGGGCAAGGACGGGAGGGAGTACCTATGGTGGATGTAGTTACATCTGTGGTAATGAAGAAGTTATTTATAATTACACCCAACGTTTCTCAGTGCTCTCATCTAAGGGACTCGGCAGGACCTTACATCCACACAGTTAACCAGGATGCTCTCGATGGTGCCCTTAAACCAACCCTGGCTCTTCTGATTTGCGGAGGAAGTAGAGATGCTGTTGTGCTTTCTTGGCTACCAAACCTGTGATGTGTACCCTTGGTGCTGCTCATCTCTCCATCTTACCATGCGTATCCCACCAACAATCTCCTTCGTCTTCTCCAATAGAGAGAGATTGTTGTCAGCACCATCCGGCCAGCGGCTCAGTGTTTTGCAGCTCTGTTGCTGATACACCACAGTAAAATTTAATGAAGAGTTGAGTTGTGTGATGGTGTGCACAATAAGTATTAGGTGCATTGCACTTATTTTTTTATGTAGCTACATAGTAGTTAAGGTTGATCCACCTAATAAACCAACCCATAAACCAAACTGTCCCTAATCTTACCAGTGACCCTAATAATTTACTGTTCTACCCTTGTCTTAAAACTAGACTTTCAAAATTCAAGCATGAAAATCAAAATAAAGTAAAAAAAATCCAGTATCTCAAAATATTAGAATATTTACATTTGAGTTTCAATAAATGACCATCCATACAATATACATTCTGGGTATCTCTTGTTTTTTGAAATCACAATAATGGGGAACACTGCTAAATTTTAGCAATGGTCCAGAAGACGATCATTGACACCCTCCACAAAGAGGGTAAGTCACAGAGGGTCATTACTGAAAGGGGTAGCTGTTCAAGGAGTGCTGTATCAAAGCATATTAAATGCAAAGTTGACTGGAAGGAAGAAATTGGGTAGGAAAATGTGCACAAGCAACAGGGATGACCGCAAGCTTGAGAATACTGTCAAGCAAAGCCAATTCAAACACTTGGGAGAGCTTCACAAGGAGTGAACTGAAGCTGAGTCAGTGCATCAAGAGTCACCACGCTCAGACATCTTCAGGAAAAGGGCTACCAAGCCACTTCTGAAACAGAAACATCGTCAGAGGCATCTTACCTGGGATAAGGAGAAAAATAACTGGACTGTTGCTCAGTGGTCCAAAGTCCTCTTTTCAGATGAAAGTAAATTTTGCATTTAATTTGGAAATCAAGGTCCCAGAGTCTGGAGGAAGAGTGGAGAGGCACAGAATCCATGTTTCTTGAAGTCCAGTGTAAAGTTTCCACAGTCTGTGATGATTTGGGCTGCCATGTCATCTGCTGGTGTTGGTCCACTGTGTTTTCTGAAGTCCACAGTCAACGCAGCCATCTACCAGAAGATTTTAGAGCACTTCATGCTTCCTTCTGCTGACAAGCTTTATGGAGATGCTGATTTCATTTTCCAGCAGGACTTGGCACTTGCCCACACTGCCAAAGGTACCAAAAGCTGGTTCAATGACCATGGTGTTACTGTGCTTGATTGGCCAGCAAACTCGCCTGACCTGAACCCCATAGATAATCTATGGGGTACTGTCAAGAAGAAGATGAGAGACACCAGACCCAACAATGCAGATGACCTGAAGGCCGCTATCAAAGCAACCTGGGCTTCATTACACCTGAGCAGTGCCACAGGCTGATTGTCTCCATGCCACGCCGCATTGATGCAGTAATTCATGCAAAAGGAGGCCCAACCAAGTATTGAGTGCATAGAAATTAACATACTTTTCAGAAGCCTGACATTTCTGTTAAAAATATCCCTTTTTTTAATGATCTTATGTAATAGTCTATTTTTCAGAGACAATGAATTTTGGGTTTTCATTATCTGTAAGCCATAATCATCACAATTTAAAGAAATAAAGGCTAAATATTTCACTCTGTGTAATGAAAGTTTCACTTTCTGAAATGAGTGACAAAAAAGAATGACTTTTTTCATGATATCCATTTTTTTTTAGATGTACTTGCATATATATATATATATATATATATATATATATATATATATATATATGTGTGTGTGTGTGTGTGTGTGTTGTGTTAGACAATTATATAATGATATGGGTGAGTTAATTAATTAAGGAATGAATAATTGAATAAATAAATAAAAAATATCAATGACAGTCAAGGTAAATATCAAATGTGAACAGAGTATTAGCAGCCATATACAACCATTCCTACAACTTCTAATCAAAATCATAATCACAACAATAACAATAATAATAATAATATGTATATTTTATTAAAAAGTAATAAACAATGTTTGGATGTTTAAAATATTCCTTCCATCACACAATGTTATTAAATAAACAATTATTAAAGTTAAATCGTGGCAGAAATTATACTGTGGTGAAAAAAAGAGAACTTTTTTTTTGTTACAAATATTTCGAAATTTGGTAAAATTAAACTTTCAATATTTCAATATGCATATAGTTTTATGAAAAAAACAAATAATCTACGATATATTTTAAGAAGTTGGATTGGAGAGTAAGGCTTATAGATGTGTTCACAACCATCAGCTAACTGGTATTTATTACATTTAACTTTGCATATAGGTTCTGGTACATATGGTATACAAAATAAATGTAAAATAGTTTGTGTACATTTTAGTAAGAAATCTACTCAAAGCTTTATACACGAGGCCCCGGGGCTTAATTCAACATGCATGAAACCACATGTGAAGATTTAAAAACAGATCTAACCGCTATGGTGAAACCCACAGAATGTCATGTGTTGTGTTGCAGTCCATCTGTCAATTTACGTCAATCACTGTCAGCTTTGTTTAACACTGTTAACAAGTACCAGTGGAAAAGTACCCCATTAGGCCAGAGGTGACAGAAACGTTACAGCTTCTTTTGATTAGATATATCTAGAAAAACATTTTGTATTATTCCTCCGACAAATTGTTTCTCTTGTTTTAGTGTATCTAACAAATGTATTGAGGTGTAATATATATTTACCAACTTAAATTTTGCCATGTTAACCCTTGTGAAATAGAAGTACGAAATATGGTTACTATAAAATATGGTCAAAGTACAGCTGGATGTACTGACATGCATTTATAACAAACTAAAATACACAGATTTGTAACAATGAAGTGGCAATTTAGAATTTTTTACAGATATTAACTTAAAATGTAATACTAAATAACACACTACAATTAAATTATAATCAAGTACTTTACATGTGCTTTGGTATGTTAGTCAGTGATTAGAGTAATGCATTACAAGTAATTCAAAATACGTAATCAGATTACTTTTTCAAGTAACTAGAAAAGTAACACACTACTATTTACTTTTCTTAAAAATGAACTAAGTAACTCAATTAATTACTTTTTAGGGAGTAACGCAATGTTGTGATGCATTACTTTCCATATAAAAGTAACTAAGTAACTAAATTATTACTTTTTAAGGAGTAACACAATATTGTAATGAATTACTTTCCATAAAAAGTAACTAATTAACTGAATTATTACTTTTTTAGGGAGTAATGCAAATTGCAGTAACTAAGTAACTAAATTGTTTACTTTTTAGGAGTAATCGTAAGTGAATGCATTACTTTTCATAAAAAAATAACTAAGTGAGTTTAAGTTCTAGGAGTAAGACATTATGTGTGCAAGTTACATTTCATAAAAAATGTGTAATCATTACTTTTCATAGTAACCATTACATAATATAACCAATTTGAGTATACATTACTTTTCATAAAAAAATAACTAAGTAACTCAATTATTACCTTTTTAGGGAGTAACACAATATTGTGATGCATTACTTTTCATAAAAAGTAACTAAGTAACTCAATTATTACTTTTTAGGGAGTACACAACCATTACTTTCATAAAAAATGTAAATGGGAGTAAGCAATATTGTGATTCATTACTTTTCATAAAAAAATAACTAAGTAACTCAATTATTACCTTTTTAGAGAGTACCATAATATTGTAATGAATTACTTTTAAAAGTAACTTTCCTCAACACTGATGTTAGTCGACGCCTTAAAATAAGCGTACTTCTTTAAAGCACACCAAAAGATTATAAAAACATCATAATTTTAAGTGCACTTTAATGTCAAACATTGTGCATGTCAGAGTGCAGGACATAGTCATGAGAGTATCTCTGTTTGAATACACCTAAACGATCTTTAATTTCATTGAAACTATATGACCTGTGAGTATTTTTAAATGTATAAGATTGGAAGTACACTAAGTGCACATTCAATACAATTAAGGGAAAGAGAAAGCCCGGTGACTTTCCTCTCTAAAACCGTGTTCATCAATACAAACAAAATGGCCGCCTGGAGGAGTTTGTTATTCACACGCAGCAATGTCTTCCTCTCAGGGTCTGGAGCAGATCCTTCAGCCCATCCCCACAGATCAATGGAGGGTGAGAAGTTCATTATCTCAGATAAATCTATTTCCCGCTCAGGCGGCATGTCTCCACCCCGCTCTCTCTCGCCTTTTAATTGCTCCTCAGTCATCAGTCTGCGCAGACAGGCCTCGTTCCTCCCTCCCTCTCCTCATCCAGCTCTAACGACATGAAAGCTAATTTTACACCCAGCAATTGTTCCATTTAATTACTTACTGTCTTTCTGCTTCAACCTCAATCAATAATGCCCTTGTAGAAAATGAACACGTTTTTTTAAGTCTTTCACCGGCTGTAGTGTTTCCGTATCGTCATCGGACGCTTACACACGCTCGACAAGCAGAGCAGAAAGCAGAGTTATTATGCAGCCGACAGCTTCTCGTTCTAAGTGAGATTAGATGCTGGGATGTTGGGTTGGTTAATTGGTCTGTGTAGGTGATGGATTAAGGTCATTATCTTAAAAGTTCAATTCAGGAAACTTGATTCTGTAATCTGATGCAAAATATAGGGAGGGACTTGATTGTGTCCGTCGGGAATTGACTGGAATGATCTCAGGTGGTTGGAAAGGAGAGGATTCAAGTTAAGAGGGTGACGTCAGACAAGAAGAGTCATGACATTTTCAGAGATGTTTTGAAAAAAATAAACCCCAATAAGTCTTAGTAAGGGAGTGAGGGATTTGATTATTTGGAAAAAAACAATTTGATCATTGAAATCCAATAAAAGCTCAGTTTGTCACGTCAGGAGTTCGTAGTAATGCTTTGTGTTTCATTTTAATTTCACCTTATGTTCACTTTTATATTTTACATTATATTAATTTATATATATATATATATATATATATATTGTCTCTTACTGTGTAAATACATGGTTCACCATCATTCTATGAAAATGATCCATTATGAACCAATTCTATTATATATTATCTAACAGTTTTGAGCTCAATTATGTTTGTTAAATAATTAATAATATACTTATACTAAATAATACACTTTGGACCACTTTTGTGTTGTTTTTAACAATACTCAAAAGTCAGGCAATGTGAGAACAGGGTCAAGCCTTCATCACACTGTGTTCATGTGCCTCTCACCGCACTGGGCTGATAACTGCAGAGAAGCAGCATATGGATGGAGAATGATGGCAGGACTGAGCGTTCGCGGCAGTGCTAGCGGTAAGAGAGCGCTAATTAGAATGGAATTACTCTACTGCGGTCTGCATCCGCATCCACACAACTCATTTATCTTCATCTGCTTAGTGCTGCGTGCTGGCAGGGCAAACACTTCTGATATTCCCTTCCCTCTCTCCATTCATTCATCCGTCTTTCATCTTTAACACTCTCTCTCACTCAGTCATTTCGCTGTTTACCGTGTTATGGATGCCCCTTTTTCCTCTCCCATCAATGACTTCCTGTTGCCGTTCATTCATTTCCTGCCCGGGCCGACTTTTACATTACTTTTCATTTCTCTCGCCATCGGTAGCATCTCAACATCTTTCTCTCTCATATCTCATCCACCAGAGGCCAGCAGGAAGGGGAAATGCTGTTTGAAAGGAAAGAAAGAGTGAAGTCAGGCACAGAGGAGATCAGGGACATGATGAAGCAGGCTGAGATAGATGAAGACTGACTGTCAGAGCAAGCGCGCAATAAAGCACACACACTTCAGCATGTAAAAATACAGGCTTCATTTCAGACTGAAACGAAATGTGAAAATAAATAATGAATTGCATTTGAAAGGGGTTCGAACACAAACGGGATGCACCAATACTGATGGAGTTAATTAATTAATTAGTAAGACAGAAATTATATATAAATGTTCAGAGGTATTATGAAATCAAACAATGATTAACTAAATTAAATTTCTTATGTCTAATTTAACATTTATATTAAAATAACAGTAAATTAAACTCTTTTTGAAGAAATAGGCGAAGTGGTAGCAGATCAAATGTTGAACTCAACAAGTCAAACTAAATATTAATGGCCAGTTTTACTAAACAGGGCAAATTAGCGTGAGAGCACGATACCAAAAAAAGTGCAGATGGGAGGGGACATTTCTGCGGGTGATTTACTAACAACGCACAAATTAAAGAACAGAGTCGAAACATCCCATTTATACATCGACCAACACAATATGAGCGCAGCGCAAATTAGCGTAGTCACAAATAAAGAATAAAGAAATAAAGAAGCCACAGTCTGTTGAAAAGAACCGAAGGACAACAATTATTTTTTGATGTTTTGATAGAGCTGGTATTGCGTGACTCCTAGTTGAGGGTTCCAACAAACAAACTGTTTTTTATTTATTTATACATTTCCAAATTAATAAATACATTTTATTGAAATGTATAATAATAATATACTTTTTAAATAGGTCTTTGTACCAAGCTGTAATTTGATAAAGTCTTATTTCAGCACGGCTTCTTGCACAATACTAAGACCTCAAAACATAACACTATGACATGATTGTGCATGATTTATAAACTACCGGCAGCCATATCACCCTGCAGCCCAAGACGGTTGCCCACTGACTAAGCAGGTTGAGCTGGTCAGTACATGGGAGACCTCCTGGGAAACTAGGTTGCTGCTGGAGGAGGTGTTAGTGAGACCAGCAGGGGGTGCTCACCCTGTGGTCTGCACACCCAGTATAGTGAAGGGACACTATACTGGAAAAAGCACCGTCCTTCGGATGAGACGTTAAACCGAGGTTCTGACTCTGAGGTCATAAAAATCCCAGGATGTCTTTCGAAAAAGAGTAGGGGTGTTACCCCGGCATCCTGGCCAAACTCCCATTGGCCTCCGACCATAGGCCTCCTATAATCCCCATACACTGATTGGCTTCACCTGTCGATACTGAGGCTTCATCATCCAAATGCTGCACATTGGTGGTGGATGAGGAGATAGCCCCCTTACTATGTAAAGAGTGTCTAGTAAAGCGCTATATAAATGTAACTAATTATTATTATTATTATTACTCATTTTGACATTTGCATCACATAACTAGCTCCATATATATGGCTTTTCTAGCATAGTAAACTTGCTCGATAGTGCACCCGATACAGCATTGCATATCTGATGTGATGTATTCGGGTATGAAGTAAGAAGAAAGAAACATGGTTTCTTCAAGAAATGTGGTTTTTATCTCACCATTGCTTTTGTTAACACAGTCGGTTAGGTTTACAGCAGGGTTTAATGTGTATGGAATTTTTAAAACACAATAGAGCATTATCCTTTTAGGGTCACTCTCCGGACATTTCACTTCAGAACTGCCCTAATAATACATACAACAACTAACAGAAAACATTGCCAGATTTACCGACATCTGTTTTGGATAAAACTGAATGTGCTTTTAGTGCTACTCACTGGACATTTTAATTTGGAAGTGTTGCAAAATACATGTAATATGATTTTTTGGAGAAATGCCGCCACAAGCACATTTTCCCAGTCAATATAGGGTTGTTTTCATGCTGTTAATTTTTGTTAGCAAAATGTTTATTTAAAAGGATACTCCACCCCAAAATGAACATTTTGTCATTTTTCACCTACCCCCATGTCATTCCAAACCCATAAAAGCTTTGTTCGTCTTCGAAACACAATTTAAGATATTTTGGATGAAAATCGGGAGGCTTGTGACTGTCCCATTGACTGCCAAGTAAATACCACTGTCAAGGTCCAGAAAAGTATGATAAGCATCGCCAGGATACTCCATCTGCCATCAGTGGTTCAATCTGAATGTTATATAGCAACGAGAACATTTTTTGTATGGAAATAAAACAAAAATAACGACTTTATACAACAATTTGAGACATGTAACATCTCCTCTGTGTCAGCGTAGCACCATTTTGGAGATTATCCCCTGGACGCAAAATGCGTACACTCTTCTGCATCAGCCGGGGCCACAAGGCTGCGCTGTTTGCGTTAAAATCAGAGCGTAAATCGATGAAGAAGACTCATCCCTGTGTCGAGGCTGATATAGAAGAGTATGTCAATCCTTTTGATCTATTATACATTTTTTTTTTATTAATATAACCTTTCATTGGATAATAAGAATTTAAAATGTGTGGGGGGGATTCATTATGAAATAAATGTTTTTCCCTAATACACATTGGACACAATTAACGGTACCCTTTTATTCAATACTTTTTGAAACCTCCATTTGCTAAAATAGTACAGGAGTTTTCTCCTATAATGCCTGATGAGGTTAGAGAACACCTGACAAGAGATCAGACACCATTCCTTCATCTAGAATCACTCCAGATCCTTCAGATTCACAGCTCCATGACGGTGCTTCTCTTCAGTTCACCTCACTCATTTTCTACAGGGTTCAGGCAATTCAGCTGTGATCCTTGAAGAGTCACTCAAACTCTCCTTCACACCGTGCATTAGGACGATATAGACACACGTCCTCTTCCAGGCAGATTCATAACATTTTCTGTTGATTGGAAATTCTTAATTATTGCCCTGATGTTGGAAATACAACATTTTTTATATTTTCTTAAACCTTCTAATTTGTGCTTCTCAATTATCTTTTGCTGCACATCAGAAATATATTCTTTGGTTTTTCTCATTGTGATGGGTGATTCATTTGGAATTTGGGCTTTGTTTTCCCACCTATTTATATTTCTGTGAAACAGGAAGCCATGGCTGGATCATTTCATATTCATAATCACGCTGGTGTGCTCAAAATTGTGAATATGAAAGGGATTATATTTCAGATATATTTTAAAAGGATTAACAATGCACATTTCTTTTCACAGCCTTCTTTGATCATATTTACCAAGGGTACCAACAATTCTGACCACAAGTGTGTGTGTGTGTACATATATATATATATATATATATATATATATATAATTACTGTGTTTCAAGGTCAATAATTATCTTGAAATACCAGAAACATTGTGTAAAATTGGTTGTAAAATGTCATGTGGCGAAATGTCATAAAAAGTAATGATATTTATGAAATAATAATTCATGGTATCTGTAAAAATACTTTTTGACTTCAAACTTTTTGACTTCTTAAATTTTTTTTGAAAATGATGATACATGTATACTCACATTTACTAAGGTTGCAAGGAAAATATATCACTTTTTAGACCACATTACATTTTATTCATTGAATTTGAACTTTTCTTGAAAATGGTATAAAAGTTTTTTTTATTATTATTATTTTTTCACACCAATATGAAACCAACATGGAATACATTTGGAAAATCTTGGTAAATGTGTTTTTACATAAAACATACATACTTGCATCATTTACTTGCATACTTGCATTTTACATCCTTGCGTCATTTTCTATTAATTTGTAAACTAACTAATCATAAACCACTACTCGTGGTTGTACTCAAGTTGATCATGTAAATGTATTGTAATTCGGACTTGAAAAAAGACCTGTGGTTTCAGTGGGAGAACAGTGGAATTGAAATCAGCCTTAGTTACTGAGAATAATTCATTAGGTGCAACTGATTTAAGAATTATAGGTTTGTTCACCGTGTTGGTAATTGAATTAGCTGGATCTCTAAATAAATTAGCAGCCGGACAATAAATAATACATTTGGCTTTGTAAAGCAGACACTCAGCAGCTATAATGTGCAGGGCAGAAGGTGTAAATTTATCGCTGGACCCCTGTGAGTTATCCTGGTATTGGACTTCTCTTTTGCAGGATGGGACTTGCTTCGGTGATTGATCTGAATCCTATTTAAGAATTGCTCCGGGTGAGATTTTCTCCAGATGCTCACCGAGAAATAAAGCATTCCTGCGGACAATAAAAAACGAGAATGCATTTCATTGTGGACACCTAGAAATAATTGCCTAATCAAACACATTAATGAAGTTCTATTAAAACGACAAGGAGTTTGGCGTACTGCAAATCTCTGCACACAAATGTTGACGTCATGGACAAGGGTTTGTATTAGAGTTGAATAATGAATATGTTGAAGAGTTTAGTCCTCTAGAGTCCTCCAAACAAGCCTGTTATCATGTACTAAAGTCGTTCTAAACTTGTATGAATTTTTCGTCAACTTTTGACTGTCACATAAGTAAGAAAATCCTTAACTTCACAGAAAATATCACGCCAATCAGACTTACATCATGCATTTGCTCTGCAAGTGAATCATCATATGAGCATACATCTGAATGCATGTTTTTTTTTGTGTGGCATTAAAATTTCTCTGTCAACACACTGCATGTTTGCTGCTTTGATGCGGCTTCTGTGTGGAGAAGAATCGCTCTTGGCCAATTTAACAATAATATAATTGGCTCGTAATGCCATGATAGTGAATAGGGTCAGGTCCCCACACTGCGGGGGATTTCTGCGTCTTGGGATTATTCCAATATTTCAGTCGTAGCAAGCAAGAATCAATTTCTGTCATAGATGATACTCCTAACAATTTTCACTGAATCCTCTAATAGATAGGCTATAGTACATTTAGCTTGTAGCTAGCATATTGTTAAGCTTTGCTATAGATTTTAGAGTTCGCTATAAGGTTTTACTGATGACTTTAAGGGTATCCATGGACTTGCTCCAGAGTTTATCTCTGACCTGTAACAGAAATACATTACTGTTAGACATTTAAGATCTTCTTTCGAGTTTCCTTGAGAAGTTTTCAGAGTTTTTCCTGTTTACATTGGACCCTGTGACACTATTGATTGTTTTTAGATGCACCTGTTCCCCCTCTGACATACAGTTGTCTTTCGGTGTATGGTGTTTCTGTTATTTTGTTTTTATGTAATGTATATATATTACTCTGTGAAGCAGTTTTAACATTAGCATATTGCTAACATGTTTCAGACTGTTGCTATCATATTTGGACATTATGCAATGCCTGACTAGTGTTTTAGGACTATTTTAACACATTTCTGGGTCTTGAATGTGTGAGTTCTGTTGCTGTCTATGCGGGGTCAGAAAGCATTAAAGGGGTCAAAAACCCTTAATTTGGGTTCTGAAGGAGAACGAAGGATTTGGAATTATATGAGTGTGAGTAATTAATGACATACTTTTCATTTTTGAGTGAACTAACTCTTTAAGAGGCAGGTGAGATTAGGGGGAGGGGCATTCTGGTTATCGAGAGAATGTGATTGGACAAACACCTGTATGCTCTAGACTAGTGTAAAGATGGCCTCAAAACTTCTTAGACGTGGACTAAAAACCACAAAACCTCCATTCTAATTTCATGGGACAGACAGACTGAAACAAATGCCTAAAAATGCAGAACAAATGCTATTGATAGTAGGTATGAAATTGCTTAAATGCTCAGGGTCATTGGGGAGCAGTGCAAACTGTTGCTGTGGCCCCTTTATAGTGGCATTCCTTTTAATACAGCAGGGACTCTTTTCCAGTGGCAAACCTCTTTCCTTTGATTTATGACAGTCTGCCACGGACATAATCTCTGCGCTTTTTCACTTGGTTTGGTCTCAGTTCTATGGGCTCTGCCCACCTCACGTTCTCTTCATACACCCCCCCCCCACACACACACATCTTCCTCCCACCGGAGACTTATTCATCATTATTATTGCTCCGACAGGTCCATTACAAACACAGGCTGTTAGGAAACAAACAGACAGAGAGAAACTTTAGGGGAAAACTAAAGCTGTTTGGCTTGGTGCAGTTTCCCATTAGCATCACGGCCAAAGTAATGTGTCCTGTGAGCCAGTCCTATAAACTATTGTGTATAAATCAATATCTAATGGTTTAATATTACATATATGCTGACAGCAGCTAAATCATCACATATAATTCAGTCTGCAGCAGTAAACATTTCAGATAATCGAAATTTAATCAAACGAATAGCCTTTATGATGTACCCTAAGCAAAACTGTGGTTTTGTTACAGGATAATACGTTGAAAAAATAGATTATACATCAATGGAATGTCCAAGTAAGTATCTTGACTTCGGTCAAAGAGTGTATTTGAAGATAAAGTGGATTTCTTTCCCCAAAAATGTACTTTCCTGTCCAAATTTAATGTGCAGTAATAACTATAGGCCAGCCATCTGACTTCAGTTGACTTACGGAAGAGTGTACAATTGTGGCTCTGTGGTGCTTTCAGAACATTGATATGTTTGTTTGAATGATCCAACACGTCTACTTGTGGCCAAACTTGAGGTTGGGTGGGACTGTCTGATGCAATTCCTTTAGGGGCCACTAGAGACAGGGAAATTACACACTTCATCTTTATAATGAAAGAATGAATGATGTATTTATATAGCGCTTTATTGTATATTGTTGTACATCCAAAGCGCTTTACAATTATATATGGGGGGGGGGGGTGGTCTCTCCTCAACCACCACCAGTGTGCAGCGTCCACTTGGATCACATAATATGATTTAGTTAACAGATTAAAAAATTCAGTTCCTTTCTATGGAATTGTGTAATTTTCAAGCAATGTTAAAATGCTAAAATTCTGTATTAAAACAACTCCCCCTCGCTTTATGGACTCTTATGTGCGCAGAGATGGTGCTGGCCTGAAAACTGCTGGTGTTTTCACCACTTGTGGATGACATTTGACTTGTTGAACTTTGATTCGGTTTCACCATTCAAAGAATGCAAATGACTTCACTTTTGTTAAACATCCCGTCTGGGTTCAAATTAGAAATAAATTACCAGTAAAGTGTAGCATTCAACTTTTGGCGAGTGGAGCGTAGAGACCCAGTTTCCAATTGCAGACCATTAAATCAATACGATATTCCAAGAAAAAACAAGAAATCACCAAAGTAGAAAAATGCATAATCAAACAATGCTAGACAAAGGACGCAGAGAACTATAAATAAACAGGACACTAACAAAATAAGAAACATCTGGAAACCATCAAGGGGGAAAACAGGAAACAAAATTAGAATGTCAAAATAAAAGTTCTAAATGTTAACATGGCCTTGTGCTAATGCATTCAGAAGTCTTTGGAACTTTGTTTCAATAAATGTCTTTTTGCACTCAAGTTCTAAAAGTTAGTGTGTTTCATACATCAAGCAAGATTATATCAAAAGATGAAAGAAAATTAGATTTTTCATGATATGACCCCTTTAATAACTTGGCAGAATGATCTAAGCACCCTTATATTACATCTACAGGTTTCTGCTTTGTCTGTTTTCCTGCCTCTTATTACATGTCCCGTTATCTCACAAATCAAGTGTGATGAGTCTGCACTCGCACTATGTGTCAGCAATGATGCCGGGTTGCCAGAGGGCCATAAAATGCTCACAAATAGAATGCATAACCTCTGAATTGAGCGAAAACTACAAGTGCACACACAAAGCACTGACAAGAGACTGAACTTATAGCCATTCAATTTGCTTTTGACAATACTTCTTTATTCTATTTTGTTCAGTTTAGTTCGATGATAAATTGTTGACATTTTAGAGATAAGCAAATGCTCAATGTCAAAGTCAATACATGAAAAATGGCATTTATCAAAGCCATAAATGATTTTACAAAACATACTTGAGAAGTTGAAAGCATAGCACATGAATATTAATAAGGTCATACAACTGGACCATCCAACAAAATCACCTAGCAACATTAGCATGACTGATTAATATTCATAAGCGGAGCTACAACCAGCCTGTCTTGCACTTCAGAATTTATTGCACAATGCAGTGATGTCATCATCTAACAGTACACACCAGCACAGTTGTCTATGAATTTCAGCATAATTTGCATTTGCTTTGCATTTGTGAGATAGATTAGATTTTGGGCCATTACATTCTGTGTTTGTACATAATACACTAGAGCGAAGCCTTCTTTAATTTAAGTCTCATCTTGCATTTCTTTTTCAGATGTGCTGCTGCAGGCAAGAAAGTTTCAAGAAGTGTTTTGGTCCATAGGTTCTATTCCTAGTGAGGTGCCTACGTAGGCAGCAAGCACTTTCCACGAATAGGGTTCAAAACGGACCTTAAACTTTTTTTTAAAACCAATGGTCAGTGAAAAAAGGTTCTTAACCTTCAGAAAAATGCTGAGCATCAGCCTCAGGAGGTCAAACTAAATATATAAGCTGCTTTATTTTCTATTCATACGGCATTAGCAATTTTGACCATAATACAGGGAGTCATTTTTGTCATCTTCTAGTGAAAAACTGCGAATTTAGCATTAATTTAACTATCTCAGAGTGGTTTGATCAGTTTGCTTTAAAATTATTTGGTTAACAAGTTCCAAATGTGTTATAAAACGGCGTTATTTCTTCTGTAGGAAATGTTATATTTTATAATGGGGGAAATGATCCGGTAACAGGAAAGTGTGCAGAACTCTATTGCTGCATCCCAGTGTGCCTACTAATACTATGCCCTTAAGGTATGTACTGTAGACACTTTTGAATGTGTAGTAGAAGACTATGCAAGCTTTGGGACATACTATCACGTCACACAACTGCGTCTTTAACGCACCGCTCTGTCGCATAGATGCACGTCACTGTAAACTGGCCTGTCAATAATTTTGTCACAGTTAACATCCTCCACATTTAATTTAATTTAACTTCCTACCATATTGGAGAGAAAAGAAGTAGCTCGTTGATCTGCCAGTCTGCCGAGAACTATTTTATGCATAATAATGCAATTAAAAGTTAACGACCAAATATATGTTTATAAAAGTTCACATTGTGGAAGCAGATGAAATATAACACAGATAACATTAAATATATATATATTTACCAGGTTAAATGTTGATTATTAGTAACTCAAACACCCTCTCTACCTAACCATCGGCTGCGCACATCCACCATGCTTGTAGTTTTTTACGCATTTTATTCGTGTTTGTAGTTCTGGACTGAATCCTTCGCCAAAGTGCAATGGATTGTGGGCAATATTAGCTATTAGAGTGTGCACGGATTCACCTGAATTTACCTGAAATAGTAGACCATCTGGGGACTTTTGGTATACTCTTTTCAACATACTATGCTTTGGGACACATGTATGAACAATGGGACGCAGGGTATGTATTAGGTTTCAATCCAAGTCAATCCCAGAATGCATTGTCACAAGTTCAGAAGAAAATTTAGAAAATTTCAGTTCAGTAGACAATTCAGTCTAGAAAAGTTACAATAAAAATGGTAAAATCTTAATTCGTGAATATTAATTAAGTTTGGACAAATCATTTAACAACATTTGAAGAAAAAAGGATAAACGGCACTTTAAAGTCGGCATGAAATCAAAATTGAAAACTCTTTTTTTTGATGGAATACTGTAGTGTTTATAATAAATAATTATTTAAAAAAATGAATTGTCCTTCGTAATCTTTAATCAAAAACGTTAACCTCCCCTCCCTCTCAAAATGACTCATCTACTCTTCTGGTCACGAGTGATGGCGCAAGGGCGGAGCTAGTGACGTGAGGGGTAAACGCTGGGATAAACGATGGAAAAAGCTAAAGCTGATGCGTAACTTTATAGCACTGACACCAGTCACGAGGGAGTACGTTAACCTTAAATGCTGAAAAGATATTAGGAAATTACGACAACATTACTCTTAGGAACCTCTCGCGTGCGCGTGCCGTTTAGGCATGTTTTGTGCCATTGATCGTGGTCGTCATCCCTAATAAATTAAACACTCATTCATGCTTGGGTGTCGGTGGTGAATCCAGTGGAGAGAAATCCCCCACCACAATCTGCAAACTGGCATTTCAGATCTGCCTCCATTTTGTTAGTAACGCCCCAACTTCCAAAGATCCAATCAATTCCTGAAGGACAAAATCACGTACCACCGTCTCATTTCCACCAACTGACTGCTGCGTTTTATTCTCCACATATAGCGCAATCTGAACCCTAAACATTTTTTGGTCAAAAAAGTCGATATTGTCCACTTTCAAGGCATCGCGAGTTCAAGTATTACTGCAGAAGCCAACAAGCGCCCTTGTTGTTTGTGAACAGAAGCTGTTAAGTCCATTTTAGCGAATCAACACGCTGTATTCAGGTCAGGTGACAAGGCTACCAGTCAGTTTGAAAAGATGCGCGGTAACACTTATTCACTATTAACTATGACATTTCCCTCAAAAAATTCCTAATTTGCTGCTTATTAATAGTTAGTAAGGTAGTTGTTAAGTTTAGGTATTGGGTAGGATTAGGGATGTAGAATAAGGTCATGTATAATATGTAGAGAATATGTAGAATAAAGTCATGTATAATTAGGCATTGCTATCTGCTTAGTTACGGCTAATAAATGGCTAATATTCTAGTAATATGCATGCTAATAAGCAACTAGTTAAGAGACCCTAAAATAAAGTGTTACCAGATGCACTAACTGAAAGGAGTTTCGTCAACGCTGACTAAAAGTGATTGAGGATGGATCATTTCGACACATTTGATATGAACCCGTGATATCTTCTTCGGAGTAAAAGGAAAATAGTATCACAACTTTTTTCATGGAACCTTTCAAAATCAGCACGTTAAAATGGTGAGGGAAATCTGCTCCCTGTATTGCGTGTAATCACAACAACAATACTTAGTACTGTCTTCCTCGGTGGAAGGAAGGACACTGGTGTCAGGGTCATGAGTGCCCAAGGCTCATTGATGCACTTGGAGCGAAGGCTGGTCTGTCTGGTCCGACCACGCAGAAGAGCTGCTGTAGCACAAATTGCCATGAGAAAAAGGTGTCTGTGGCAAGGAGGTAGGGGGTATACGTGATAATGAGCGCCACCTGCGTGCTACACAGAGTTCCATGAAGGAGCTTGGCAGGAGGAGTGATGACCGTGGAGACAGAGACAGGACTACGTCTGGGACACTTTTATGTTTTGTGTGTCTGGTAGTCAGTTTTAATTAACATGCACCACCAACCTAAAGACTGTTGCAGACCATGTACACCCCTCCATGGCCATGACTTCCCCTGACACACTGTTGCCTTGGCCTCCGGCAGTGTTGTGGGTAACACATTGCAAGTAACTCAATCGGATTACTTTTTTCAAGTAATTTTTCAAGTTATGCATTACTTTTAAATTTACAACAAAATATCCGAGTTGCTTTTTCAAATAAGTAACGCAAGTGACTTTGTTTTCCCATTTATTTACTGACAGCTTTCCTGTCCTGTGTTGAGATCAATTGGGAGTGAGGTGCAGAGGCATATTGACACTTCCTTCAGACTGAGGCTTATTAATATCACTTTTGGTGTGAAAGAGCCTCCACAGTTGGCTAAAATATAACTTTTGAGGCTTTTGTTATCAAGCAAGCCCAGCCCAGATGACTAAAAGTAACACAAATAATATAATGCATTACTTTTCTTAAAGAGTTTCTTAGTAATGCAATTAGTTACTTTTTATGGAGTAATGCAATATTGTAATGCACTACTTTTAAAAGTAACATTCCCGAACGCTGTGTATGGGTGAATTGTGCTGGATCAACAAATCTGTCCATGGAGGCTCCACTATGCAAATTGCAGGACTTCAAGAATCTGCTGCTGATGTCTCGGTGCCAGATATCACAGGACATATTATCCGCAGAGGTCTTGCGGAGTCCATGCTATTTAGGCAGGTGGTTTTAATGTAGTGGCTGATCAGTGTATTTAGTGTATGTGTAGGTAGAGTTGTTGTTCATTTCCAATTTAAATTGCGTAACAATAAAGTATCTGAACAGGAATTTCAATAGCTCATCATGTTGCTGTTTCACCCAAATAAAAGGTTTCATTGCACAGTTATTTGAGGAAACACTCAATCTGTGACCAATTCAAGTGCCCGGGTATCTCTTTTTATCTTCTTGTCCGTGATGCACAGTTTATTGTATTACCTTAATTTCAGCTTTTAAAACAAATGGGATGCTCTTTTTACCTTTAATGCGTCGAAATGAATTCATGTTATCTGCTCTGAAGAATTGGGCAAACATATCTATGACAAGAATTCAGAAATGCATTAGAATTACCATGACATAAGCTTCACAGACTTGAGATCGATTGATAGACAGACGGAGAAAGAGAGAAAGGGAGGGGAGAGCTATTTGAAGTTTACATGAATGGTTTTTTGATGGATAGTGTTTGTACACAGACACTGAGCTGTCCTTGCCAAAGCTGTGAATGCATGACACAGAGCTTAGAAGGTGATAAGGGCTGATGGAGAGGATGGTGTGGAAAGAGATAAGCTTACTGAGGGCGAGAGAGAGAGAGGGAGGGAATGAAACGGGTAGCTGTGAGCAGATATATTGGGTCATGGATGCCTTGATTTAGCATTAGGTACGGCAGGCTTTAGCCCTTTGCTCCAAACGGCTGAGAATGATAACAAGGTTTTTTGAGCTACAGAAGCATGATCCATTGAAAATATTTTATTTGCAACACTTCCCTTGTATGAATTCCCACATTCATCCCCCATTACAGTTTCTAAGGTAAACACAATGTTTTACACAAGTTGCAACCTGGTCTGGCTGTATTGCGGTCCTACATTTTTGAAAATGTAGTTTAATTGAATGTGCATAGTTTATGAAAAAAAACTGCTGTGATGTAACCCGATTAAAAACCAAAACTTTGTTAAATGCTGTAAAATGTTTCAGAATTTCTTTGTTGGTACGTCAAAGCAAAGGCGAGGTCTTCTTCGTGGAATTCCAGCCCCATTAGCTTCCGCACTTCTTTCTACTGTAGAACATTCATCAATGCAGTGAAATTTCACCTTTCTCATGAAATTCTTTAACTACTCTCTTTCACAGGCTGTTTTATAATTCCTGGCAGTAACCCAAAGGCCAAAGCTCATTACATATTTATACTATATTCTATCTATCTAATTTGTGTATGCATGAATGTCTGAATCATACTTGTGCATGTAGAATGAATGTACGAATGGTGAAAAGTAACATAAAGAAGTCTATAATACCTGTATAAAGCTAGTTATTTTTCCATTAACACTTTATTATAGAGAACCCATATTCGCTATTAACTAAGAGTTTCCCTCAACAACCTCCTAAATTGCTGCTTATTAATAGTTAGTAAGGTAGTTGCTAAGTTTAGGTATTTAGTCGTGTTAACGGATCTAGAAATTGATCAAAATAAGGCATTAATATGTACCTAATAAATGTCTTTGCATACCGAGTCCAAAATTCTCATCTGAAATTTTTGCACGTTAAAAAAATAAATACGACCTCACGTTGTGTCAATCACGTTTACACACTGCCTCAGAAACATTCGTCCGTCATAAAAAAAATCGGATCATGTTCGATTTCCTGTGTTTTCGCATCTGTAGCAAGCATTTTGATAGGAAAGGATGACGAATCCAAACAAAAGAAAAAACGCATATGAAAATTTCGGACTCAGTGTGCATTAACCTTCAGTACTAATACACAGCTAATACGCTAGTAATACACAACTAGTTATTAGTAAGAATTGGACCTTAAAATGTTACCGAATTTCCATTCTGCTAAATCTTTGCTCACAGGGGCTCAGTTCTGGACACAACTGTTTGTGAGCCACTTACTTAAGCCATAAATTATGTCATGATAATGTTGATTGTCTGACTGAAGACCATTTTGTTAAGGAAGGGTTTAGTTTGATGGTTTACGTCCATCCTTCTGGTCACTAGATTTTCAGGGCCTCTATGCTGCAAGATTATCGCTAGTATGTTAGATGTAAGAGAACTTCAGTATAAGGATCCTAGCTGTCATAAGAGCCATCATAAGTCTTTTTAAAATACAAGTGTTCTGCAAGGTGGAAATGCCTGGAAATCAAAGCTGGAGTGAGAACTGTCCTGTCTTCATGGCCAAGTTGAGCAGTGTGTGGATGCTGTTTCTTGGAGAGTCGTAGAAAGTTCTGCTTTGTGATGCCATCTATGTTTTATGTTGAACACAGAACTTGTGGAGGCAAAAAAGAAAAAACACTTTCTCAGAGTCCCAAGATGTAGTCTGATTCACAGAGATTTACCCAGGGGTCAGCTGTCTGTCTGTGAGGACTGGTTTATGGACAAAATGTTGTTCAGTTGATCATGCTAGTAACTCCGTATGTATGCCAGAGAGATATTTTTTTCAAGTTTCAAGAGTCTGTACTTTATAGGGATACTTCACCCAAACATTTTACTTACCTTCATGTTGTTCCAAACGTGCATGACTAACGCTTCCTGCAGAACCAACACGATCTCACGGCAATTTGTACATATTTCACGAGGTGGCTAATTCATACACATTCGAACGAACTCACTTGCACAAATTCACATGATTTTAGCAAAATTGTACAAGTTGCACACTTCGTATTAATTCTTACGATTGACCTATATCTAATCCCGCACCTAAACCTACCCATCGGATCTAGACAAATCATACAAGTGAGGTCGTATGAATTCATACGAATTAGCCACCTCATAAAATATGTACATATTGGTTGTGAGATAGCGTTGGCAGAACACAAAATAAGATACTTTGAAGAATTATTTTGTCCAGTCAATCAAAGTTAAAGAGGTCCAAAATAACAAAACACTGGATCCCATTGACAACTCCCCCCCCCCCCCAAAAAAAAAAAACAGTATGAAAACTTGTTTCACCATTTCACACTTACATCTACTAGCACGATAAACGTAATGGGTATTTGGCGAGTATGGTAATACGTTGTAGGCGTGCTGTCCTGGGGAAGGGCTCCGAGCTCAGGAATGGCCCGAACCCAGAGTACCCCCCATGTGATGATCACCGTGTGATGAGAATTCTAGTGATATTGGTGGAGAAGGGGTGGTGGAGGGATGCTGCTTAACCATCAAATGAATGGTGGTAAGTCAGCTGTATTTATATCCAGTGTTGATTACCCTAATTGCGTATCACTTGTGTTGATTAGGCTAAGTATCTGACGTGCTCCTCCCAAACTTTGTTAATAAAACATCATTTTGTGTTCCACAGAAGAACAAAAGTCGGACTATTCCTTTAAATGCTAGCAAATTAGGTGAAAATAGCCCACACATACACCAGGTCTGGGGTTTCTCAGAGAACATGGCATAATTATTAATCAAAGACACCTCTGCACTAACCTGACTGCCCTGAGGCTCCATTAGATATTCAGGATCACTTCTCTGCTCACCTGTCTCCAACAGCACCTGTTCTTTCAGCTGAATCTTCATCAGTATTCCTCTCACTCTCCTTGCTCTCCTCCTGTCTCAGGCCCCAGATGAGCTGTTGTTAAAAAAAGGAAGGAGAGGTAAAAATAAGTGATTGGATCTACCTTGTTTACTGCCATCTTCATGGTTTTTTAAAGGGCAGATTTGTATCGAATCTAATCTCCATCTAATATCCCTTCTTTGATATAAAGTCATATAACTCAAGCACGTAAAAGGCCTGAAGGGGTGGCGTATTGCTCCATCCGAGTCAAAATGACTTCCTCGTTGGCGCTTGCGATTGGCCGTCTCTTAGTCCCGAGTGTGAAATGTCTAATTCATCCACCTGCTGGATCGTCCCAAATGATATTATTCACATTCTTAGAATGGAAAATTGTAGCTTCTGATTTTCCCCATATCACAGGTGTGCAATTGATTTGAACAAGTCGTTGAAGGTTATGCATAAACGTTCTACCTCGCTTCTGTGTTCATTAAGTGTCGCCGCATTTCCTCTTCACGTCAATGCATTTACCGCTTGTCGAAGATGAAGCTTGTCATTAAGGGCTCTCTAGGGCTGTTTCGACAGTTTTCCAGCTTGCTTGCATTCCCCCCCTGTGCTTCCTTTTCCAGATTTTCCCAGATCCGTTCGTGACAGGTGTAGATGGGGTGGGAGGGGAGCTTGTTGGAATGCCGCTCAGGTCTTCAATTGGCATTTTAAAGTCTGCGCCTGACTCACCAAGACGACCGAGTGTCTCTGCAATTCCTCTGGAAAGCGGGAGCTGAATAAGGCTACGGACCGGAATCTGCAGTAAGAGGGAGGAGAGGATGATGGATGGCGGCTGTTAGATACAGTAATTGTGCTCAGGTAATTGCCCCTCCCTCGCCATAATACCCCTGAAACCTTCTCCATTTCCACGGCAGGAGAAACTATCAGCAATGCATTTCGCAGGCTGAGCAGGGTTCTTATGCTAGCTATGAGGAGACAACTATTTAGTATACCTAGAGACTTTGACTGAGCCTGACTTCTGATTTGCAGCCTTAGACATTGATGGCATTGCTAAGAAAGAGCCAGTAGAGTTGAACAGAGCTAAACAGCATTGTTCTTGTAATTAAGTGTAATCATAACAGTCTCATTAATACTGTTGTAATTAGCATTGCAGTTATATATCCATGTTGCTCATGGAGATGCACCTTGCACATCCTTATTTCATTAAGATATGATTATTCAAGGATTATGCCGGTTTATTGCATATTATGAACGTATTTCTGTAAAAGCTTATATGAGACTTTGCTCGAGTCAAGATCAGGCACTTAATCTTACAATGTGTAATATATATATATGCAATGGCAATAAAGAGTACACCTAATAGAGAGATAAAGTGATTAAATTAGCATGTTAGCCTAAATAGTTTTGGTGATTTTTTTTAAACCATGTTTTTACATTTTGATACAATCAAACTGATTTCTCACAATTTAATAAAACTGGCTAAAATGTTTTTAGAGTAAAATAAGTCAACTTATATTGCAGAATATCACTGAATAAATCAGATCTGTAGCTAATACTTCAATGTTTATTCTGGTGGTTTCCCTTTAAAAAAATGTGACTTCATTGCATTAAGGAACTGGCTTAAAGGGATATTGTAAAGAGCTAACTGGATGGACAGTGATACATATATTTAAACTATATAAGAAAATGTTTGATTTAAAACTTTTCAGTTACTAATTTTACCAATGCTAACACTGATGATGCATACTATACACAGGGAAGCTGATGATCTCAGAATATGAATGGAACATGCTAAACTGCATGAAAACTATTATACAGAAAAAGCTTAGTGCATTGAGCCAGTCATACACGAGGACCAAAATCAGTATACACCTAAATAATAAAAAAATACTATACATACAGAAAAATAGATGAACCAAGAATATGAACCCAATATGCAAAACATACAGGGTTTTTTTCAGACAGAAAGTCATTATAAATAAATGCTTGACATGCAATTTAGTACACTACATTCAAATTAGGAGCTCATTTGTTTGCATTTATATACTGTAATATGCATCATTAATTAGGTGTATACTGAATTTGATCGTTTAATATGACTGTTTCAGAAGCATTTTAGAATGTACCACTGTTTTTGGTCTTTGAAATACTGCATCAGGTGCTCTACCCACCTTATTTATAATGTAAGAGGGCCGCAGCAATTTGTAACATGAATGTGTTTCAGGTTTCATCGGCGTCCAGTTATTTTTTCTTGATGCAAAAATTAGCTATTTTATCATAACATGTCAAATTTGTCATATTTTCAAACACAATGGTTTGTGCACTGTTATTCTTCTAATTATTTTCTGTACCTATAGTGGCTAATGCGTCAGAAATCTCGTACATTCCCAGAAAATATCTTTCTTATGTGTTGCGAGAAAAGGATGTGGATCGTAAGTGCAAGCCCAAAACATGAAGTTTGTTCACATATCTCTGGTTTTTTTGCTTCTTTTGAGATGTGATCTGAATATTTGTGGCTTGAAACGATGGAAATGTGACAGCCTGTCCTGCAGTTCTGTAGATGTTTTGCCCTCCAGGGCGTCGCGCCAGCCATGTGACTGAAAACTATAAAAGCCATGAGTAACCATGGGGACGTGACTAAAGTCAAAATGGTAACTTTCATATAAGCAGAAAGTCCAATCAACGTGTTCACCTGTCAAATTAAAATTTAGCAACTGCAGCCTCAAATGTTATGTACAAAGTATGAATAACGACTTTGAACAAAAATAACGACTTCATTCAACAATTTTGCTTGGCAGAAGATGGTAAATCGGGAAGAAGAATTGTTGAATAAATTGTTATTTTAGTTTTCAGTTGAGCCACTGATGTCACATGGACTGTTTTACCGATGTCCTTACTTCGTTCCTGGACCTGGGAACAGTTGTGCTGCAGGGTCAGAGAGCTCACGGATTTCATCAAAAATATCTTAATTTGTGTTCTGAAGATAAATTAAGGTCTTACGGGTTTGGAACGACATGAGGGTGAGTAATTAATGACAGAATGAATACATTAATGAATAACCCTGCAAGTACGGAATCTAAACAGTATACACAAAAGAGATAAACAGTGTGTGTGTGACTGATAAATGTACAGCATGGTTATATTAACAGGTTTAAATACTGAAAAAATGCAGGTGTCACTCATCCACTGATGTAGTGGAACAATTTAAAAAATATCGCCACATTCACTTTACATCTTTAAAAACAACTGTTAAAGTAAAAGCACAATTGCAAGTCATATAACTTTTGAACATAAACATTTGCTTAACTTACATTTTTAGTCGCCGTGGAAGCCTGTTTAACCTCCTCCAAACAAAGCTACAACGTAATCAACTGCTTCCTCACCTTGCAACACAAGTAGTGGTATTTTGTTCCATAATGAATCGATGTTTTGAAGGAATCGTCAATCACTCACTCATAAATACCATTCGTGAATGAATCAATGCTTTTGAATGAATGGATCGGTTGAATGACTCGCTCATAAAGCGCTTGTTGCCACCTACTGGCAAATAAAAAGAAAGCCAATAAGCATGCTTATCTGCAGTTCTGTTTTATTATGTACCCTTTGCAATCTGATTCACATCCCTTATGGAAATTAACCATGGTTTTATTATAGTAAAAGTGTAGTAACCATGTTTATTTGGCAGATTGATACTATTTCTATAACCACATTTTTTACCACAAATACCATAGTTAAACTAAAAACAAGGTTAATTTGTGGTTACCATAGTTTAAATACAATCATTTTATTTTTTTAACAAAACCATGGTTAATTTTCGTAAGGGATATTTGTTTACATTGTATGTATCACACATGCACAGTGGGCCTAAAAGCTAAAAATAAACAGAAAAAGCTACCGCAATAGGCTAATCTGGCATTTTTTAGATGACGTATCCAAAAAGAAAACTGACATGCATAACATATATACGCCTTTTTAGCTATTATGCATTAAATCTCTTCCACTGAATATATTATTAAGACAAAAAACATGTTAGTTAGAAAGTAAGATTCATATTCTGTTAAACCGGTTAAGATCACTTTCAATTGAATCAAAATGCATTCAGATCTATCTTAATTGGATTAACTGACCTGTTTATCGGAAGCTTTTTAGTCTGATTGAGCATCAATATGATTATAAAGAGATTATTTTATGTGTCGCATCATATAAGTGACTCAGCAATTATGAATAAAAATGATTCGTTTATTTTCATCATAAGCATAACATGCAGCGCAATGCTGCTTTCCTAGCGCTCAGATTTATTGACCTAGAAAGAAGGTCTCGAATGATGTCATGCTGTTTGCTGTAAATACTTTTAAAGGCCACTTCATACCGCTGTCCAATCTCACCCCGCAAGACTTAGCGATAAAGCAGGCCAATGTCGTCCTTCAGCACTCAGTATAAAAGCGAGTCGTTTCTCACTGACACTACTCAAGTGATCTCATCAGGACCTCCACGCATCCCAACTGCTAGACATCACTCTTTTTTGTCTGGTCTTGATGCTGTTTTCCTTTTAGTGAGATAAGTGTGAAGCTTCATGAACTGATTTTGGTGTTCTTTTTTATGATAAAATCCTGCGTAAATCATTGATTATTTTACGTAGGGCTGACTGGTATAATGATGTACAGTGTACTTTGCAAAAGCAATGCGTCAGCAGGAGGAAATTTTACTATCCCAAGTTATATTTCAAATGCTATGAGTGGCACATTACATCACATTACTCCAGGTTCTTGGCTCATTGTGAGCTGAAAAATAACATTTAATGATTTGTTAAAAAGATTCGCCTCAACCAGATCATTGAATAAGTGAGTTGATAAAGCGATAGTTCACCCAAAAATGAAAATTCTGTCATTAATTACTCACCCTCATGTCGTTTCAAACCTGTAAGGCCTTTGTTCATCTTTGGAACACAAATTAAGATATTTTTGATGAAATCAGAGACCTCTCTGATCTTCCATAGACAGCAATGATATTATTATATATATATTTTTTTTTGTAATATAGCGCTTTTCTGTGTACTCAAAGCGCTTTACATGAAAGGGGTTAATCTCCTCAACCACCATCAATGCACAGAAAAGTAGCAGGACATTGGTAAAACAGTCCATGTGACATCAAGTGTTAAACCGTAATTTTACGAAGCTATGAGAATACTTTTTTTTGCGCAAAGAAAACTAAAATAACATAAATGATTCAGCAATTCTTCCACCCGAGCTACTGTCGTCCGCCATTTTTGAGAGTACCCCAGAACGTAATCAACATAATCAGCATTGTTTACGTTCAGCATATGCGTGCTTTCTACTGAATGTAAACAATGCTGATTATGTTGATTATGTTCTGGGGTACTCTCCAAAATAGCGGATGACGGTATGGTATGGTAATATCCGTGCTGTCTATGAAGGGTCAGAGAGCTCTAGGAATGCATCAAAACTATCTTAATTTGTGTTCCGAAGATGAACGAAGGTCTTACGGGTTTGGAACGACATGAGGGTGAGTAATTAATTACAGAATTTTCATTTTTTGGTGAACTATCCCTTTAACCACTGCTCTTGGGTATAACACCCGCATGAAACAAATCTATTGGTTCAGAAAAAATCAGTTCATAGTAAAGAATCGTCTCATGAATCAGACGTCACTTTTGCATTTTACGGTACATCCGTATGGAGTGTCGGTGTTGACGCTTGATGGGAGGCATCTGACGCGACCGTCACAGTGACAACTGCCAATCACATTGCATTTCTGGTGTTGCTTGAATATGATTGGCTAGTATTTGCACCAGGGTATTTGTATAAGGCGATCTGATTGGCTGTCGTACGCCTGCATTGGCGCTTGAAAAGTTTCATATTTTTTAACTTCTGCAACAAGCAATGCCTGTGGCGCAACGCAACGCAACGGATCCACAAATCAGTTCGGTAACAAGTGACGTCATTCATTCATAGTAAATGAGAAGCGTTAATTCAGACGCCCTGTGTGAACGCACCGTTAGGGTAACCACATCGAATTTTCTTATAAAATGTAGTGAAGTAAAATTCAGGTATTATGCTTTACAATGCAGTAACGTAAGAGATAAGCAAAATGAAAATACTCTGAAATACAAACAGCTGAAAAAAAACAACATTGACTTTTTTATATAGATGTATTGTTGGCTAATTTATAATGGCTTTGCATTTTACTCATGTAATCAGAATTTAGACTGAACAATCACTTTACTTTACTTTTACTTTTTAGTCATTTAGCAGATTTTTATCCAAAGCGACTTAACAAAAAGAAAAAGTAACTAAAACTATAAGTTACAAGTCTATAAATACTATATATACACACATTTAAGAAAATTGAGAAATTAAATAAAATGACAAATGCATACAACATTTTCAAAACTTAACATTTAAATGAAAACAAAAAATATTAAATATAAAACAACCCAAAGGTATTACGGAAGTATAAAAATGATTCTAACATGACACAAGCCAAAACACCCATATTATATATATATATATAATATAATGGTATTTCATTTCCATGCTAATTTTTTTCATTAATGTACACACAGCACCCATACTAAAATAAATACAATGTATTGTTGACATTTTTGCAGATTTATTAAAAAAAGAAACATAATATTTATGAAAATTAAAATAATCAAACGATCCTAGGTTATCAGACCTTTGCTGTGACAAAAACACATTAACAAACAACAACTTACACATGTTATTATAAAAACTAAAACAGAAGTGAAACAAGCAGTAAGAAAGAGGATAAATAAAAAGCGATACTTATATCCCTTGCGGTGTCCCTGCCCGTTGGAGTGCTGGTCTATATAAGGACACTTACAGAGGGCTTCAGGGCTGTCACAAATAAAAAGCTTTTTATACAAACAAAATAATCCAATTCTGACACAATTTCCTGTTAATGGCCAAGGATGACAGGGACGCGATACAGTTTTAATAATTTGTTTATAATGTTGCGTTTAATGTTTTTGTTATTATTTTTCTACTCAACTGTTTCATTTTTGCACTAACGGCAGGCACGTCATTAATTTGTTATGAACAATCTTATCTTTTGGTTTGCTTCCCACAAGATACAAATAAAAAGTCAAAGTAATCAACTGATATGAAGTTAGTTTTATTTGTATACACCAATACAGTTGATCATCTAAAGATGCCAAATTTATTATAACATATAAACAACATTTTTATTGGATTTCTGAAAACAATTCATGATTTTTGTCATACTGCCCTCATCCTTTGTTTTATTTGACCCGCAAGCTCCAACTTGTTATTTTTTTGTCAAAACTTGAATTCCTGTGGTTTTATCTGCTTGGCTGTCTCAATATCCTTTTTGTTTGACATCAGTGTGGCACCATTAACCAGAGCAAGAGGAGTAAATTACAACAGCTAGCTGTCAGCAAGTGTGAGACCGCTTGGATCCACCACTGTTTATTGATTCAATCATGCCATTATTAACGGTGGGTGGAAAAGGTGCCCAGGGTGCATTTCTTACAACCGAGTTCAATTTAGTTAGCAGTGGCATATCGTAGCTCTTGGAGCGATCCATTTACCACAGCTCTCCAGACTAACGTGCCCATGGGGCAAACAAACACAGACATGCAAACAGACAATCGTTCACCGAGTCGCAGAGTTTCGTCACTTCACCACGAAGCCGCGCAAACTCAGAAACGCTCAACTCCTGAGGTCGATTGAAAAGCTGTCTACAATTCATTGTCTACATTGGTCGCTTTCAGACAGTCTCAAATTTCATTTTGAAGTTACCCAACCATCCTCTCCTCTGAGCTATTCTTCATCAGTCTATTTCAGCTGCGTTTTACACTATGTATTGGGCATTTCTCAACACTGAAAGCGTAGAAGAAAATCTGTTCTCTGAAACATATTGATTTGAAGATCAGTCTAGTGTGTGAAAACTAAAGGGTTTTTCAAACAAAAGTGAAAATCCTGTTATCACTTACGCACCCTCATATCATTCCAAACTTGAATTTGGAAAAGTTGAATATAATTTAAAGAACATGTACATATAAAGGAATATAGTATCTGTTATGACACTCAATCTGTATATGTTCTGCAAAAAAACAATGAAATAAAAGGTCACTTAAGTGTACTTTAAGAAAATATTATTTTATGAATTTGTTTCTTAGCACTTTTAAAAAGTGCGCATTTTACTAATGTACAATTATATGTTTTTATTTAAAGTACATTTTAAATAATTGTTTTAGTAGCCTAATGTAGATAAGTACACATACAACATACTGAAAATGACTGAACTCACACACACGCACACGCACACACACACACACACACACACACACACACACACACACACACACACACACACACACACACACACACACACACACACACACACACACACACACACACACACACACACACACTATCCACACACACACACACACACACACACACACACACACACACACACACACACACACACACACACACACACACACACACACACACACTCAAATCTGAGTCTGAAAAAAAAGAAAACCTTAAAGAGAAAATTATGTCCTCATCCCGGACTAACTATACTCTTAAACGTAAAACTAACTAAATAAACAAAATAAACGTTGTCTTGTATGCTGAAAAACATTTTACCAGTGCAAATGTGACAGCTGGGCGGGCCCATAGCTGGGCGGGCCCAATAAAACCTACTAAGTAAACTAACACATATATAGTATTTATACATACCAAGGCAAATATTTATACCTTTAAATGCACTTGACCAGGGCAAATTTAATGAACCTTAAGTTGACTATTGTGCTTTCATTTTTTTAATGGGGTATGATTGATTTACAAATTGACTATTGTATTTTTTACACAATTGAAAGCTTCAGTTTTGTTCAAGCCACAGGCCAAATTACACACAAAATCTGCAAAACCATACACTAATTCTCAGCCTTTGTCTCATTCAAACACCAGAACCACAGGCCAAATCTGCAGTTTCAAACCATAAACACTTTTTCAAAACACAACACACAATTCTCTATGTAACACACACAAATCGTTTCATAAAACATTTTTTGCAATTAATATTATGGCACAACACACAATGTTTGCAACTGTTTTCTTTTGAATGTGTTTGTGCTACACAAATTTTGAAGGGCTTATGCTTCATTTTACTAAATATATACTATTATATATTAACTGTTGCAGTTTGCATGTGTTTGTGCTATTCTTGGTGTGTAAAAAAATGCAGTGCTTCATTTTACAAGGAAAAGTTTTTTTGTAAGTTGAAGAAAAAAATAAAGGGAATACATGTGCAATTGCTTGGTGTGTAAAACAATAAATAAATAGGAAAAGTTTTGAAAATATGTGTAAGTTGAAGAAAAAAATAAAGGTAATACCTTCTGTATATTAATATGGTCACACTTTGTAAATATATCTATTGTGTTTTTGAAATATATCATTATATTAAAACACACATTTTAAACTAAAAAAAAAAATATATATATTTATTTAAATTGTAATGAAGCTGTAATAAAAATCAATGTAAATATTAGATAAAATCTTAAAAAAACGCACATTAAGCTGAAATAAGTACTAAAATGACTAAAATAAAAATAAATTAAAGCTAAATAGAATATCCAAATTAATAAATTAACAAATATATAACAACATTGCTAAAATAAAAACTGAAAATAAATAACAAAATATATAAGCTAATTTAAAATATAAGTAAATGCTATAAATAATACTAAAATAACACAATATCATATACGTAAATGCTATAAATAATACTAAAATAACACAATATCATATACGTATAGATTACTCAAAAATGCAAATTCTGAACATAAAAATAAGATATTACTGTTCAACATAAAAATAAGTTTTTTTTCTAAAGTTCAAATAACTTTGTTTTTTTTTTTCAATGAGGTTATAACTTTGTAACTACATGAGGTTGAGTAAATGAAAGACTGATTTTAAAGTACAAAAGTGATCCAATGGCTAAAACATATAGTATATGGATAAAACAATGCTTTTGCAATTTGGCTTGGTTGATATTTTCACAGTCGTCTAAATGGAGGTTAAAAGCTTGCTAACAGCAGGCAAGTGGCAAATTGAAACACATAAGTGTGCCGTGTGCTTGGCTTTTGATTAACAGTGTATTAACTGCCCATTAACGGCACAAAGGCTCATAGAAAGAGCCTCCATTGCCTCGCAATTGCTTTGATGTCAGTCAGCAATTACTCTCCATGGTTACAGACCATTGAGAAGAGTGCACTGCATGTGTTTACTTAACAATTTAACATGTTGTGATGCAAGAGATCCTTGTTGAGCCCCATATGCACTTATCTAACCAGCGCAATAGAGAAAATTAACAGGCAAAAATAAACGAGCTCTGCGAGAAAGTATGTTATTTACTTGACTATAATAAATACTAGCTCAACAATGTTAGAAAATTATAAAAGTTGAAAGTATAGTCACACTTACGTTTTATACGTTTGTGTGCGCACAGCAAGGCCTTAAGGTGCGTTCACTTTAGCGTGATTTTGGCGAACTTTCGTGAGCTATATTATCAATTTCAGTGATGTATGAAGCACAACTCACACAGACGTCTCTTTCAAACCAAGCTGGTTTTTGTTGGTCAGCACGGCAAATCTATTGCGAGATCTGTATAGGAAAATCTTTCGCTATCACACAGTAACGTGTGGATCCCTATTGAAACGGCGACAATTCCCCTCAAAAACTTACCGTACAACAGTAACTGTGACTACATCTTTAGCATAAAAATCCCACTCTTGCCGATAAAGTTCTATCGGTTTATCTGCTAAAAGTGGCCAATTTATTCATTCATATCAGGAGAATTGTGTTATAGTTTTCTTTTTATACATCACGTCATCAATATTTAATTTCAAGATCTTCACTGACACCGATTCCTCATTGGTAAACAAGTCCACTTTTTTTGAAAACCATTATTAGCTGCAAAATTCTCGGTTGCGGTGGAAATGATGCTGCAAGTGAGAGATATATGATTTTTTACACAAATTACAGCTAAGTAATTATCACGCAGTAAATAAAGAAATGTGTATTTCATTGTTTCTTGATATATTAGTTTTAAAATGCAGTGGCATTTTTATGATGGTGCTTCATAGTTTAATGTTGAAAGTCTGGCTCTGGGACAAGGGTACAACATTGAATTTCATGCATAAATGAGAGCGGGAAAAGTAGCTGAAATAAATGTTGATGGCATGGTAAAACATTTCCAAGAAAGTTTTAATGTGACTTTGATAAGTCTAGTTGTAATCTAGTTTTAATACAAACCAACCCCTGGGATATAAAAATACAATTTTACAGCTACATTTCAATAAAGATGTGTTCTTTGGAAGACATTTTCAATTTTGAAACTTTTGAAAGTTTAGGTTTCTCATGATATAATGGCCTGTGTTAAAACATTGTGCTTATTGTGTTGACAGCACCATTAAAGAGCCCTTGTTTATGGAAAATGAATTTGGATGTGTGCTGTTGCCTGTCTGGCAGGAGTTATTGTAAGAGGGCAAGAACAGTAGCAGATTCAGCCAGGAGGCAGGCTGGTGGCGTTGAGCGTTAACCATCACAACATTATCAGAGCTGACACACCATTGCTTCTGCACCTGCTCAGCACATCTGTTCCAGCACCACCCAGCCAGATGTGAGCCCCCAGCTGACCACAGCTGATTACTGTGAAAGAGGTACGTGGGACTTTGCTTATAAAGGTTTCCGATGGGGTTGTGTTATACGCTGGCACAGGTCCAAAACCTGCCAGCTTAGTGAGCTGCCAACACAAGTAGCATTTTTAAGGCATCCTGGGCACACTACCAATGCAAGAACTGTGCCGGAGCATCATTGTGCACTTTGTGTGAGTACGGAGAACTTCAGGGGACTTGGTGAAGGAAAAACAAAATATTGCAATGCTTTTGGAAAAGTTTTGCATTCCATGAGAAACTTTTGCACTCCTTTTTTGTAGGGCTGCTCGATTATGGCAAAAATTATAATCCCGATTAGTATTGTAATTACAATTATTTAACACGATTATGAGTAGGCCATATGCCCAAATCATTGAATGATGTATTTAAAGATAGCGATATACAGTATATGAATAATCTAATTTAAAATAAATAAAACTGCATAATCTTCACTGTAAGTAGGCCTATTAAACTTCATTTGCTACTTATTAAAGCTACAAAAGTCCTTCAGTCAAGAGCAGTTAGTGATTTTGTCTTTGTCTTTTGTTGTTTGATTAATATTAAGCAGCCAGTTGGCATTAGAAATATTGCCCGTTGTCACTTTAAGGATCCAATTCAATGTTACAAGTGTATTTTCATTCTCAACTGTTTATGTTCATTTATTACATCACCAAGAAGGCTTTATGTGAATAATCATTAAGCACCGCGTTTTGACACATTTTTGCTTGTGTTTCACCGTTTAGGCACAAACCTTGAGCTAAAAGTTGATTTTACAGTCCACATTCTGTTCCGTCTCTGAGCGCATCTACAGTAATCATCCTGAGGAACAGCGTACGTTATTTTTCGCACTTTTAAAAACATGAATAAATCTAATCAACTTTAAAAAATCAAGCACGTCCTATTTTGCAAAAGTCAAAATTGTATTGATTTTGCTCGTGAAATTGGTCTTTCGTGGTGGAGCGAAAGCGGGGCAGAACGGAGTGCAACGATCATTTTATCTTGATTATTTTCATAATCGTTGGAGGCCGAAATCGAAATTGAAA